>JARHVA010009389.1:0-321731 GCA_037957365.1 Torreya grandis
AATTTTGATGATGATCGACATTACAGTGTATGCATTGCCGGATGCAGAGGGAGGCAGGTTCTCGGTAGCCATGACTGGGGTTTTGATGGATATGCTGGAGCAGTAGACAGTGTTCGCCTGGGTGCCCATCTTTTTGGCCCAGGTATACAGAGAGCTATGGGGCATCAGCTGGCGACGATGGTACAGCGTGTGTGTAGGCCACCTTTTACATTGCTGGGCATATGAGCACATAGTGGTTACCTGACCTCTCGGCCTCTCGGTGGCAATCCAGGCTGGATTTAGAGTTGGGTTCAGGCGATGGTGCGAGGTTATGGCACAGACACGGGTGGATGGAGTGGTCAGGGATATTGACCACTATCGAGGGGTACTGGAGGCACTGATTCTTATAGACATCATTTGGAGACCATACTTGGTTTATCCAGCATTTAGAGACCAGGGAGAGCAGCTGGTTGGTGTGCAGAGCTTGAGATGGGTCAGGGGTAGGTGAGCTGGCGAGCTTAAGTGGATCCCAGTAGAGAGTGCGGTGCCAGTATGGGCTGCTACAGGATGTGCCTCCCACGTTTCCATAGTACAGGCGGGATGACATAGAGGCGCCGCTCCCATTGCCAGAGGAGACAGAGGAGCCTAATTTTGAGGAGTTGCCAGTAGGACCTGGGATAGCCGACCCAGGGTGTATAGAGGCCTACACAGCATGGTGGGTAGGGCAGTATAGAGGCGTACAGGTAGGAGCTCAACTAGATTTGCAGGCTATTACCAGGGAGTAGAATATAGCCCACGAGGAGAGGGAAACTGCACGGTAGGAGAGAGACGCGGCTCATGCCCATGTCTTAGTTTTGCAGGGATAGCTGGCAAGGGTTACAGGGCAGCTGGCAGAGATGACAGGTCAGGTGGCAGTGTTGACAGGATAGGTCACACTGTTATAGGGACAACTGGCTGCAGCCCAGGCACAGGCAGTGGCAGGTCAGAGTTTTGGAGGGTAGGGCCCATGGTAGCAGCCATCTTAGTAGCCAGCATTTTCACAGGGGGCAGGACCATTGGCATTAGTGCACCTAGGCCATCCATAGCCACAGGGGTCAGGACAGGGCACAGCTGTAGGGTAGATGGGTCCACCGTAGACTGTATCTCTAGTGAGATACAGTGATGCGCTGGACGAGATCACGTATTATGAGAGGGCCAGTAGGGGTTCCCTCAGATACATCGATACTCAGAGATGCAGGCGGAGCAGAGCCGACAGAGGTCGATGTCGTGAGCAACGGCTTCAGGGTCGCGCAGATGGCACAGATCAGAGGGAGGAGAGGATACAGCTTCTTCCTGGGCACTGCCGCCACCACCACAGCCACAGCCTTGAGGGCAACCCTTGAGATTTTTATTTTTGATGTATATACCAGCCTGCGAGCCGAAGATGAGAGATGTATGATGAGAGAGAGAGACAGACACAGATTGTGTCTTATTGTATAAAACTATTTGTGATATATATATGATGAGCATTTTTGATTTAGTGACATGTGTAATAAGAAAATGTATGGATGTGTTTTGATGTTTATGACATTTTGATGTGATGCATGTGTTGATATTATGTGTTATGCATATGATGCTATGATGAAAATGAATGTGATGATGACAATGTTTATGAAATGGTTATATGATGATGTTGATTGATTGTGGATGATAGATTATATGATGATGACTTTAGATTAGATGATGATAGATGTGATATTTAATGTTTAACTTGTGGATTATATGATGTGAATGTTTAATGAGTTATGATGGATGAAATTTATGACTAATGACTCATATTGTGATAATATAATGAGAGTATACTAATGATTATGTGAATATGTGATTGACTGTGCTGTGATTGACAGGTGACGAGAGAAGGAGATGGAAGAAAGTGACAAAGAAAATGGCCGAGCTAACCCCAGAAGACCCCATGTCAACTGAGTGCTACCTACATAGCCCTTGTCGTTAGGGCCTCAGGCTGATGTATTTCTCCCAAGAAGGGAGGAAAAAGATCGAAGTGGTTGATTATTGGTCATGATAAAGATATAGCATTTCCCATATGTCTAAGGGTACATGCTTGAAATGATAAGGAGAAGATGATGCTACAGCTTTTTTTCCAAATGGTGTAAGTTGTAACATTGGTCGGGGTTTTTCATCCCTAGCAATCATCCATATTCGTGATGGATGTTTGTTAAAAAATTAATTGAGGTCTATTTATGTTTCAGTAAGTATTGGTTTATGCTTGACATAAATTATGTGGTCGATAGTTTCCATGTGTATTGGTGTCCATAGAAACTATGTGAAATGGACTTAAGATGATGACATAATGTTCTGTTGTTGGTCTGAAAATGTTTTGGTTAAGTGTGACCAAAATGTGGAAGATAAGTGAAAGGCGCATTGCTCTTTCATTGACAAGGACCAGAAAGACAACATAGATAGGGGTTGTTAGAACCAAGAGCCCATTTTATGCGTTGCATCATTGACCATAGTTATGTTAGAGTGGTAATCGAATCACTTTCGACATTAAAGTGAGCTTGAAGTCCCTTGAGTAGGTGATATGATAGGAGGAAAAGGGTAACCCATTTTTAGAGTATGGATAACTTTGCCCCTTTTTATAGGAGACCCTAAGACAACTACAAGTCAAGTCCATGACCCATTTTTTTTTTTTTTTTTTAAGAGCGGACTGATCAATGCAAGAAGTCCACATAAAGATGTCATTTGTTTGGTGGTCATTTGCGAAGCTGATCGATGCTGGAAGCTTCAAAGAAAGTGCTATTTGTAGCAAGATTTAGGCATAGCCATCCTTCGAGGGAGTGGTCTATACTTTGCTTTATAGATTTAAGGGCTTTTGAATAGCTGTCCTTCGAGGGAGCAGTCTATTAGCTACAACAATGATAGTGCAGTTGTCCTTCAAGGGAGCAGTCTGCTTTTTTAATTTGGTTTTATGACCTTGGATATTTTGACATCTTGATTTAGTTTTGATAGAAGGTTGAGTCATGGACAAGACTTATAGAAGATCAATGGCTCCCTTTTATTAGGACGAAGCATCCGTACATCATAAAAGGGTTGTAGAGGGTTTTGTTAATAGAAAAAAGGGTGAAATGGATTAAGGATTAAAAGGACAAGGATTTCTCAAGGGACGAGCTCAAGTTAAATGCCAAGTGGATGAATACTCGACTAACAGTAGAATGGTCGTAGATGCAAAGCATTAAGAGGCTCAGGTTTTGGTCGGCCTTCAAGAGAAGACAGACGATAAGTCCCTGATCCATACTTGTGCGTGATGATATAAGGTCTGAGCCAATTAGGAGCGAATTTACCTCATTTACTCCGTTCCATATTGGTCATATGTTGGTGACGAGGTCTCCGATATTAAAATCTCATTCTCCAAGAGTTTTATTATAGGCGCGTTTGATGCGATTTTGATAGACATGGAGATGATTGAGGGCAGCAAGATGATGTTCGTCAAGTAACTCAAGTTGAGCTAATCGATCTTGATGAAAGTCATCATTAGAAAGAATGTCATGAAGTGAAATGCGAAGAGACGGGATTTGTACTTTGAGAGGTAAGACAGCCTCTGATCCGTACACTAGAGAAAAGGGGGTAACACCTGTAGAGGTTCGGATGCTAGTGCAGTAGGCCCATAAAGCGAAGGGTATTTGAATGTGCCAATCCCTTCCAGTGTCGTTGACCACCTTCATGAGAATTTTAGTTAAGATTTTATTCGAGGCCTCAGCCTGCCCATTTGCTTGTGGGTAGTAAGGCAAAGAAAAGCTGAGTTTGATGCCGAATGAGTCACAGAGTTTTTGGATGGTCTTGTTTTTAAAGGACTTGCCATTGTCGGTAATGATTTTGCGAGGTACACCGAAACGACAGATGATGTGGGTATTGATGATGTCGACAATCTTGTCGGCTTTTGTGGAGACAAGAGGAATAGCTTCCACCCATTTGGTGAAATACTTGGTGGCAGTGATGATGGATTGATGACAAAGAGACGAATGAGGGTTAATCTCGCCGATGAGATCTAAACCCCATTGTGAAAAAGGCCAGAAATCCTGAGCAACTTGTAAGGTGTGACTAGGGAGATGAAGCAAGTTAGCATGTTGCTGACACTTGATGCAACGCCGAACATAATCGCTATAGTCTTGATGAAGAGTGGGCCAATAATAACCTAGGCGAAGGATGCGCTTGGCAACTGAGTTACCACTGAAGTGTCTGCCACAAATCCCGTCATGGGCTTGTTTAACAGCATGAGAAGCTTCAGAGGAGTTTAAACAGTGAAGAAGAAGGCCATCAAAACCTCTTTTATAGAGAAGGCCCCCTAGCATGGTATAGCGAGCGGTGTGCTTGATGAAAGCCCGTCGTGCATTGCTAGAGAGGTTGGGAGGAATGAGAGAATGAGTCAAGTAGTCCTCAAGTTGTTTATACCATACATCTTGTGAACTAGAGTCTATGGCATGGATGAGATTGATGTCAGTGGAAATGTATGAAGGCAATGGCACATGATGTACCATGACATAAATTCTTGATGAAGATGATGATGAAGAAGGAATATGCAAGGCAAGGGAAGCCATGGTGTCAGCAAACTTATTCGTCGATTGAGGAACAGTCTACAATAAGTGATGGTTGAAAGATGCTAGAAGAGTGTCAACACGGTGCTTGTACCTTTGTAAAATTTCATTTTTACAAAGATATGAACCATTGATTTGATTGACGACAAGTTGTGAGTCACCGAAGATGTTGATGGACTTGATATTTAAAGAAAGAGCAGTTTGAAGTCCCAAAATTAAGGCTTCGTATTCGGCTATATTATTGGTACATTCAAAGTCAAGTTTAAAAGATAGAGGCATGGGTAAACCTTCATGTGGAATGAGGATGACCCCCGCACCCCCACCGAGTTGACATTTAGAGCCATCAAAAAACATTGTCATTTGGTAGAATGTGTCATCAGTCAAGAGAGTGGCGATAGATTCATCAGGAAACTCACACTGAGAAGGTTGATTGTCGGGGAGAGGGGCATCCGCTAGTTGGTCAACGATTGTTTGCCCTTTTATAGATTTTTGTTGGACAAATTCTAAGTCAAATTCAGCAAGAAGCATGAGCCAACGAGCCATACGTTGGTTTTGATATGGTTTGGAATGCATGTATTTGAGGGGATCAGTGTTAGTGACGACAAAAGTTTTGTGATTAAGAAGATAGTGACGGAGCTTGGTAGTGGTAAAGACTAATGCCAAACAGAGTTTCTCGGTATGAGTATATCGAGTTTCATAGTCGACAAGTGTTTGGCTTATGTAATAGATTGCTTGCTCACGGTGTTGCTCATCTCAATGCGTGATCATGGCACCTAACGAATGATTGGTTGTTGAGATGTAGAGGTAGAAGGGTTGGTCATCTTTTGGTGGAATAAGGACTGGTGGAGAGACCAAATAGCGTTTGAGGGCGTTAAAAGCCTCTTGGCAATATTTATCCCATTTAAAGGAGATGTCCTTCTTGAGGAGGTGATGAAAGGGTTGGCAATGGTCAAAAAGCTGTCAAATAAAGCGACGGATGGATTGGAGCTTTCCTTGTAGACTGTGAAGTTGTTTGAGATTAGTTGGAGGTGGCATTTCGAGGATAGCACGAATTTTAGCAGGATCTATCTCGATGCCATGAAAAGAGACAATGAATCCCAGGAGTTTTCCTGAGAGGACCCCAAAGACACATTTCTTGGGGTTAAGATGGACCTGGTACTGAAGAAGGCGAGAGAAGATGATTTTGAGAATAGTCAAATGGTCGCGACGAAGCTTAGACTTGCCAAGCAGGTCATCGACATAGTCCTCCATGATTTTATGGAGGAGATCATGAAAGATGTAAGTCATGGCACACTGATATGTGGCGCCTGCATTTTTCAAACCAAAAGGCATGACTCGATAGCAGAAAGTTCCCCATGGTGTAATGAAGGTAGTTTTTTGCTGATCTTCTAGTGCAATCAGGATTTGGTTGTATCCTAAAAATCCGTCCATGAGTGATAACATTTCATGGCCAGCCGTAAGATCAACAAGTTGGTTAATGTTTGGAAGAGGAAAGTCATCCTTGGGACAAGCTAAGTTAAGGTCATGATAGTCTGTGCAGATCCAGATCCCCCCAGTCGCCTTGGTGACAGGAACGATGTTAGAGACCCACTACAGATAATCGATGGGTTGGATGAAGGAGACTGAAAGAAGACGCTGAAGCTCTTCTTTGACAAGAAGTGCAACACGAGGATGCATTTTTTGAAGCTTTTGCCTAACAGGCTTAGCCTCTGGGTTTGTGACAATGCTATGAGTGGCAATGTTAGGGTCAATGCCAGGCATGTCAGTGTAGGTCCAGGCAAAGGCTTGGCGATTGTCTGAGAGAAATGTGGTATAGTCGATCTGCTCCTGAGTGTCTAAAGACTGACCAATCTTTAAGACTTGAGGAACATCAGAAGATGAAAGGTTAATGTCAATGGTTGATTCATTTAACATAACCTGTGTTTCAGAAGGGAGGGAGTGCTAAATGAAAGAATTATCGGCACCCATATAGGTAAGAATGGCGTCGTCATCTATGCAGTGGACTGTGTTGATGGTTGTCGATTCATCATCTATCATGCTGGGATAAACGAGAGGGAGAGACTGGGGAATCCTGTTGAGCTGATAGGTTAGGGGTTCCAAGTGGATGGTGTTTATGCAAAAAAAAAAAAAAAAACTAGGAGGGATGGAAACCACCGACTCCGTAGGTGAGGATGGAAGAATAGGCGAGTCTAGAAGAAATTGGTCAATGGTTAGTTCGGGGGAAAGGTTTGTGGAAGCCTCAGTGGGTTCTTGGAAACCCAGTCCATACCGTTTCTTGGCATTATCGTCATTGGGTGTTTCGATAGGCTGATGGGAGCCTTGTTCGTAATGTCCAAAGCCAAAACCCTTCCATGCACACCTATAAAGTTAGGTATGTGCAAAGGTGGGGTTGCTAAGAAAAGAGAAATTGGATGTGAATATTTGAGGCGAGGAAGAAGGATTTGATTCATTAGGAGCTTGATCCAGCCCCCCATAGATGAGATTGGTTCGAAGGCTAGGAGGACCATAAAGAATGACCATTCTGATCTGACAGTCATAGTTTGGGTTTTGATGAAGCTATCCATACTCTTGGGGAGTCTGGAACATGTCTAGAGTAAGGAGGTGATATTCCCCCAGTGAAAGTCTTTGGAAGATGTCATCCATGGGGTCCTTGGTTGTTAATTAAGAAGATGATGTGGTGGCAACTGCTGTTTGTGTACTAGTTGACGCTTCTGCAAATGGAGACAATGTTTGGGTTGATGCCTTGAGCGGGATAAGAATGTCGTTTGGACTATAGGTCGTGTTACAGGTCTTAAAATGGGATGGGTCGGTAGGAATGACATGGACTTGTTTGTCGTGTTCAAATTTGACACAATGGTGAAGTGTTGAAGGGATGCGAGCCATGGTGCGGATCTAGGGTCGCCCTAATAGCATGTTATATTGGAATTCTCCCTCAATGATGTAGAAGAGCTCCAAGATTATGCGTGGACCAACGCGGATATGAAGGACAACAGTGTCAATAGTGTTAGCAGTGGTGTCATTAAAGGATCTAAGGATTGTGTCAGTTTTCGATACGCAATTCTTGGGAAGGGCCAATTGATCAAAGGCATGGGAGGAAATGATATTAATGCTTGTGCCCCCGTCGATCATAACTCGTTTAATATGGGTTCGATCAACGTAGGCTGTGATGAAAAGGGCAGCGTCCTGATCTTCCAAGGTAGAGGTTGGAATCTCAGAATTATTGAAAGTGATGGAGGCGACGGGGGATAAAGAATGGACTAAGGTAGCTAATGGTTGAGGCTCTTCAGGTTGGACTTCTACTACCTGTAGGGCTTTGATTAGAGCCTGGCGATGTTGGAGGGAGCTTTGAATAAGGTCATATAGGGTCATCTTCATAGGCGTTTGATGAAGTTGTTTTATCATAGATTCTGTGATTGCCTCTGAAGAAGTGGGTTGGGACGCACCTAAGATGGAAATCTTGGGTTTCAGTGGTTGAGGTGCCTGGACAAAAGGATAGGTCCAAGGAATAGCAACTTTTTATTTCGCTTTGTCCTTTTGTGACCTAGTGGTTATATGGATAACATTGATTTCAAATATAGTAGGTGAAGAAGGGGTTATGGTCTGTTGGTGAGATGTTGATGTGGTTGAAGAGGTTGGATGGGAAGGTGTCGAGGGTTGGTCAAGAGTGTCCTCAAGGAGAAGAGTGTCTTTCTCCATATAGCAGCGAACGACTGCCTTGAGGGCACAACAAGTCTCGGTATCGTGTCCTGGCGTGCGATGGTATAAAAAAATCTTTGTATCATCGAACCAAGATGGTTTTGACCCGAGGGGTTGGAATGGTTTGATAGAAGGGAGGGTAATGCTAGAAGTCTGCAAAAGTTGGCGTAATATTAAAGCATACGAACCTACTAAGGGGTCCGTGCTTGTTGATGCATGACGCGCTGGTGACTTTTTCTTGGGGGATGTGGAAGAAGGTTTTTGTACCACCTTTTGGGTTGGTGGTGCGGTGACAGGTGAAGATGGCACTTTCTTTGTGAGAGGTGCCAAATTTTTGAGAGGAGGTTGACTTGTGGTTGGCAAAGGAAGTAATAGAGGTAATTTGTTTTGGTTAATGGTTGGAGTAGGAAGGACACCGATTAGGGTAGAAGGATGAGGACCTAAGATGGAGGGCAAAGTTGACAGTGGAGGAGGGGTTCACTTATGTGGTCTGGCAGTCTTCTTTGACTTGGTTGGAAGACTACTTTTGGTCGAGGTTTGGTCCAAGTCCACCTTCACTTGTGGGTGAGTGAGGGTAGAGAGAGGGCAAACACCAAGTGACTTGATTGGTTTAGATTGGGTAGATGCAGGTTTAGAAGCGGAGGTTTGGTCTTTGTTTGGAGTCTTGGATGATTCTGCCTTGGGAGGATTGGCAGCATGAGATGAAAGGGTACGAGAATGTTGAAGAACTTTAAGATGTTCCCACAATCCCCGATGCTCCACTTTCCTTGAAGGGAGAAGTTCTAATTTCTCCACTAGTTGGGAAAATGGTTGAGAGGATGTTGGATGGGGTTTGGATTCTTGAGAAGATGTGTTAGGTGTGGCATTAGTTTCGGACCCAAGGTGTGTGGGAGTTATAACTGGATTGTCGTTGGTCGAGGAAGATGGAGAGTCAAGTTCTTCTCTTGGTGGAGAAGGAACTGGAGACTGTGACTCCTCAAGCGGGTAAAGAGCAGGGATTATGGTGCCCTCCACTTATGGTCAAGGAATGGGTAAGGTCAGGTCCTCCATAGGCAGAAGAAAGGAGGATGGTGAGACCGGTGGTGCTGGTAAGGTTGAGGCGTCCTCCAAGATGAGAGAGGTTGATGGAGAACTAACCGAGGAAAGAGGTTCGACCACACGTGATGGACTAGTAGATAGGCTAACCTCTTGAGGTTGGTTGGGGATGAAGGGCGAGACCGTATTGACCATTTGAATATCATGTTCATGCGTGTTGTCAATCAAGGTCTGGACATTATTTTGGGTCGGTGGATGGTTGGGGAATGGTTGCTTGAATATGTCGATGCCCTGATTTGGAGGTGCATTGGGATTATCTGAAACAAGCTCTCCCTTTTCAAGCATGTCCTGGATTATGTTTTTGAAGGTTTTATAGTTTTCTGTGTCATGACCTTTGACGCAGTGGAAATTGCAGAAGTCATTTTCCCTATACCACGCAGGGATGGTGCGTGAGGGATCAAATTGTGGCGGTGGTTGAATCTGGGGAAGGTTAAGAATCCCCTATTTAACAAGTTTTTCTAGTATAGACGCGTAAGATTATCCAAGAGGAGTATACTGTATTTGAATGTATCTTTGTTGGAATTGATGGGTGGCGCTCTGAGATGTGGATGGCTCAGGCTGATTGGATGAAGAGGATGAAGGTCTAACGACCACAGCATTAGCTGAAGCTTTAGACTTAGGATTTGATGATGAAGGTTTAGAAGAAGAAGAGTCATTAGTCTTAGAGTTGGGGTTCTTGCTCCGCAACTTGACTTTATTCTCCTCGATGGCACGTAATTCATGTTTACGGGCCATCGTGAAGGCTTTGTCGAAAGTACGGAAGGTCTGAACCCTTAAAGTGGAAGAAATGTGTTTGGCGCAAGCTTGGGAGAATAGTTCAATAAGTTCAGTTTGAGGTTAGGAATATGAGAGTTGATTAATGAGACCTCTCCAACGAGCAAAAAAGTCAGCTATTGATTCATCCTCGAATTGATGGATAGTGTAGAGGTCTGTGATTGAGACCTTCTTGGTGATGTTTATGGAGAAGTGGTCAAGAAAAAGCTGGGCTAGCTGTGTAAAGGTGAAGACGGAATGGCTGGCAATCGAGCTGTACCAATCAAGCGCAGTGCCAAAAAGGGACATAAGAAATGTGCGCAAGAGCAATGCGTCATCATGAGCAATAAGGTAACAGGCATGTCTGAATACCCGTAAGTGTTGCTGTGGGTCTTCCTTGCTTTGAAAGCGAGAAAATTTGGGAAGCTCCCACTGGTTGGGGTATGGTCTAATTGGAACGAAAGGATGAATAGGTTCATTGCAAATTTGCTCGTATGAGAGAGCATTGCGTGAGCTAAAAATGGAAGTCTCTAAGCTAGACATCTTATCCATCAGCATTTTGATGATATCTGATGATGGATTGGTGGGTGGAGCACCCCCTAGATTATAAGGCGCTTGAAAGATATTTGGAGGGGCATATGACGTGGATGGTTGCATAGACGCAACATATGGATAGCTGGTTATTAGAGCAAAAGTTGGAGCCAAGGGCACTTGTGTTACAGGGTTGGTAGGCACAAGTTGGATAGGGGCCGTCAAGGATGGTTGAGGAGTGGCTACGCTTGTTGACGGGTAAACAGTTACTCTTGTGTTGATAGGTGCAAGAGTAGGAGGAATAGAGACTAGTAGGTTTTGGAAAGGTGTGGGGTTTGCTTGAGTGACTTGAGGTTGAGGGAGTACCGGAACCCCCATGGAGGTAGGTTTAGATGGAGAGGTTACGTTTTAAAGGTAAGACACGGTTGTGTTATTGGTAGAGGTGTTGTCTAGTGGCTGAATTGTAGGGGCTGTTGATGTGATTCTTGTGTCAACTAAAGAAGTCGGCATCCCATAGATTGGGTTGCCTAGGGAGTCTTGCATTTGGATATTTGCGAGATAGTGTTGTAAGGCTTTGATGTTAAGGTCTAAGAATCGTTCGAAATCTTGGTCCCCTTCTGGGACGATAGGAGTTTGAGGCGGGGTTGGGCGAATGGGAGTTCTTTCAGTCTCCGAGTTGAACTCCATTATAGGATTGGTTATAGATGGTGAAGGTGGAAGATGTTGTTGACTAGCGTGGTCAAGAAGGGCCTTGGTTTGACTGCATGTCAAAACCATTCAAGGCAAGAAAGTGTCAGGTTGCAAAAAATTGTGTTCAGTCAGTCTCAGAAAACTAGAATGAATGTTTAAACAAGCAGAAAGTTGGATTTTAAGCTTGCTATTTTTGGAAAAAAGAAAATAGACAAAAACCAACGTCGGTATAAAAACCGATGTCGGTGAAGAATACTGCCTATGTCGGTCAGATGACCGATGCCGGTACAGAGAAGTTGCCGACGTCGGTTACTGTGTTTTCCAGAAACTCAAAAAAAAAGTTTTTGGAAATGAAGAAGACATCCTTACTAGCTCAAAAAAGACAGATAAAAACAAAAAATATGATGATGACAGACAGATCCTAGCGTTAAATCCCTAGAAACAATTTTATTAAGATCGTGTGGCTTATGCCTTAATGTGATGTTTGAGGAAGTTGGATGTAAGAAAGGTCCTAGAATAGGTAAGCTAAAGATGGTTTCAGGTATGTTAAGGCGCTCAAAAATTTGTGTTAGCTTCCGTACAGGCCTGGTGCTAAGGAGCAAGCTCCCCTCACTTCACGATTCCAGTTGTTAGCTGGTCTCGCTTAGCCAAAATATACTTTCACTATAGTTTAGACTCTGCCAGAGAACAGAGTTGGCTTTCCCCTTGGTGGTGAAATCCAAGTAGGATTTCCGGGTTGGGTAAGGTATCCGTTGGGTGATGAAATCCCAGTCGGGCCTTGTCTCAAGTGAGTTTTATGTTTAATTGAGTGCACGTGGTCTGGTTGTGTAACATCAAGTGATCTATGATTTATTCAATATGCGTTTTACTAATTACTAAGTGTGGACTAGAAGGATGCAAGAAAGCAAGAAATGGAATGCAGTAAGTTTTAATGTCCCAAATCGAAATATTAAATTGGAATGAAGACAAGTTGGAGAAAGGGTTGAAGAAAATGATTTTCTTACTAGTCTAGAAATGCAAGAAAAAGAAAGAAAATGTTATTTTTATTTCCTGCTTATGATTTTTTTAGAAAAGAAGAAAGAGGTGAAGGTTAAGAAGCCTAATGCAACTAAATGAACAAAGAAGAAAGGGAACCCAAGGAAGGCCCTAAAGGGGTCCCACCGGGCGTGCCAGAATGTTTCTATTCAAATTTTGTTTTCAATTTCAAAAGAGAGAATTAAAGAAACTTAAGAAGGAATGGTCAAGGCTTGATGTGTACCTGGATAAAGTCTGCGCACCATAACCCAGACGCTATGAGTACTCCTCTTTGGATGTGGAGGAATGACACCTGCAAAGAAAAGAAGCTTGGACAAAAGAAGGCGTTAAATGGACAGATGGTGGGTTTTCAAGTGAAAGCTTGATCCCAGAAGAATGAAAACTTCCTTAACAGATATAAACCCACTAATCAATGGAAAGAAGTGTCTGATAAATAGTTGAATGATGAAGAACTAAAATGATAAAGAAATAGAATGAAAAAGGGAAGCAAAGACTTACTTGAAAGAAGCTGTCAAACTGATCACAGTCACTGGCATCAGTTGGTCAAGGTGCTGACGTCGGTTAATCTGTCGATGTCGATTGGGGTAGTTACCGGCGTCGGTCGGGGGCAATTAGCTTAGACGGGGTCTGGACAGGTCTGTGGTCTGTGGACAGAGTCCGGTCAGGGTTTTGGTCTATGGACAAGGCCAAGGAAGGGTCTAGGTTTGTTAACAGTGTTGAGACAAAGTTTTTGGGCTTGGTTGAATGGTCTGGGGTCTGAGTCTGAGAGTCTAGTTAAATGGGCAGAATGTATGGTCCGATAGAGGACGGAGGAAATAGGGAAGTGGATGAATCAAGATTCGGGTCTGGCTTGGTTAACAGTCTGGTCTAGGGAGATATTGTTTGAAAGCAATAACTGAAAAGAGAATAAAAACACAGACAGTATACTTACCTGTGCCTTGTAGAAGGTGTGCTACTGATGATTCCCATATCTGTTATTGATGTAGCCTGCGTGGAGAACCTGTTGCTGATGGAGAACCTTGAAGTTGTTGCTGCACCTAAGGGAGAGAGTGAGAGGCTTGATTGAGAGATTTCGTAGATTGATGGATGGTCGAAGACTCAAGATTGAAGGATTCATCAGTTGCTTCCAGAGATTAGCTGATTTTTTGATTTAGATCCAGAAAGAGTCTGAAAAATTGGTTAAGTATAACTGACGTCGGCGATTCTGCCAGCGTCGGCCGGCACTTGACCGATGTCGGTGGGGTTAGAACAGGTAAAAAGAGCCACTAAGCCTATTTTTCATCTGCCAAGTGCCCTATCCATTGGAGAATGTCGAGGGTTGTGCTAAATACGCACGAGAGTTTGTTAGGTGGTTAGAGAAAAGTAGGAATAGGTCTTGGGTGAGTCATAGGATGGGAATTAGTCCAAGGCGAGGTGTCCTAGGTGAGGTGTCATGGGTGATGTGTCCAAGGAGGGGGGTTAATTCAAAATAAGTTTATTATTTTAAATTAGTAATTGTTAGGAATGGGTTAGGAATGGACTAAGGGGGAAAGTGACCAAGGGTTAGACACTATTTAAGTGTCTACACTATGAACATGTGAAAGCCATTCTTATATGACATGCACCCATTAAATATAACATTGTGAATGTGTGGAAGCCATGCCTATATGACATAACCCCATTGGTATTCCCCCTTTAAGGTGAGGTAAGATAGAAACCAATAGTTACCTCACCTCAAAAGGATAAGATAACCATATAATTATGAATGAAGCATGCATCATTTATGAGAACATGTATAGGTAAATGTATATTTGAAGTGTATAGAATGTGATCACATTAAGACCTAAGATACAAGATAAATATCATGAAAACATCTAGATATTAACAATACAAGCCCAATAAGAAACCAAGCACACACACCAGAGCACTCAAAATCAAGCTAAAAGGCAATGGTCCAAGGAGACATCAAATAAGGGTCATGTTCAAATGCTACACAATTAGGTGTAAAAGACTTATTCAAATTTTCACAAAAGTAAGAATGACATATTCAAATGTCCTTACTATAAATGATAGCATATCAACTATCAAAGAATTAAATAAAAGAATGGGGGGTGCAAATAATGGAACACATATTCAAATGCTCAATAGACAAGACAAGCATGGTAAGGCACTCAAGGAAGTGCATAAATGAAAACATAAACAACCAGCATAAACACATCATAGCATCCCATGGATAAAATGTGTTAGAAAAAAAATTCAAGCACATAACATATCAATAACACTGTCAAAGATATAAGCATGGATAAAGGCATGTGTGAGTACATATTAGATCAAACATGATAATTTAAAATGATTGTATAATGATATAACTTGGAAGTTTTATGATCATGGAGGTGGATGCCCAAACATCCTATTGATGTGAGTAAATGGAAATCCCAACTTACAAAATTTCATAAATCATGGATATGTATATGCATGTATCACACTCAAATAGAAGCATGAAGTACATGTGTATGTGCAAGTAATTGATATGATATCCATCAACATAGAACTAACACATAGATGTTAAGGAGCCAATGGAATGTGTAAATACCAAAGAAAAATTGGATATTTTAATGTTTTTTATTTTATTTTTTTATTTTTTTGGAACATTGGAAGAGTTTTAAAGGAAGTCCTCATCATCAAAATGTGTAGAGCCACCTATAAAAATTTCTAGGCTTTGTTTATATTGATGTACTACCACATATTTAATGTTTTTGTCTAATGGTTTAATAGAAGTCAATGGTGTAGGCAAATAATAATTCCCATCATGTTTTATGCAAATTTTTGTATCCATATCAAGAAAATTAATACACATTTTTGTTGTATATAGCTTGGCAATCCAATTGACTAGCCAATTTTGTCAAATTTTAATTTTAAATGTGGTTCTTGGTCTAATATCCATATGGTCTAATTTTCCACATGTGGACCACATGAGATAGGTAATCTAATGTATCCTTGATATTATGGCATTAATGAAGAGTATATTAATTCATCTGTAATATGTCTTAAGTGTGCAATAAATGTGGTGCCATAAGTTATGTCCCACTTATTCTTATCAAACTAGATATGATGGCAATATACCACATCAATATTATCAATAATAGTTAAATCTTCATGCTTTAGTCACTTTCAAATATGGTTATCTTCTAAAAGATAGGAATGATTATGACTTTTCCACATTTTGGACATAATTTCTATGTGTCCTTCATTCATATATTTTTAAATTAGGTTTTTTAATGCCTCACATTAGTTGGTATTATGTATAATGATCTGATGATAATTAAAATATGGTACCCCCTATGTAAGGAGAATTCTACTACCTAATTTGTGTCTACTAGAAAGTAAACAAATAATTCTATGTCCAAGTAACTTAGATAATATGGTATCTGTAGTGTCCTATTATGTTTTGATTTGTAAAGTTTGTTGTGAAGTATTTTAAGAAGACTCCACATCGTTCACATGAAGTACTTGAATTTGACCCTTGTAAGGTTAACTCAAGGATTTTAACCAAGAGGGATGTATTGAGTAACAAACATTTACATGTTCACCTATTATTTTTTATTTTTCCCTTATTTAGATTCAACTTTATATCTTTGGAAAGTGGATTTAGTTTATGTACCAAGACCTGTATGTTTGAATAGGTTATACAAAAGGTACCAAGTGGATAAAATTTTAGTTTTCACATTTTATTATTTGTCATATCATGAGTGGTATCATCATCATTATCATAGTAATCTTAAACATGTCCATCTTTTTGCTCATTATTGAGAAATAAAGGAAGCTCAAACACTAGGGTTTCTTTTGTTTTTATTGGCTCTTTGGGTAATGGTTTGTGCTCTTGATTTACATCTATGTACCTTAGTATCAATTAACTTATTTTCATCTAGAGATGGAGCCATTATACTTGACTCACCTATTTCACATGTGTGTAAATGCTCAAGAGGAATGTATTATTCAGGTGGTACCTATTGACCAAAATTGGCCTACATCTAAAACTTTTGCCTAATAGATCAGGCCACTCTCCTAGATCATTCATTGACCTCTTACCTTCATGACTAGTCTCTTTCTAGTCCTAGCTTAATGATGTAGTATAAGATCCTAGAAGGTCTCGGTGTGGTGTGAGGAGTTGTGCAGAGTCCTAGTGAAGTGGATGATCTAATGGTGGAAAGAGAAGATAAGCTTCATGGCCCTACATTAGTGTCCTTACATTCTTTTGAAACACTTTATCAATATTAAGGTCTTTCTGGATATTTTAAGGTAAAGGCCTAGAAATGGGTCTTGAGCAAAAAGTGAAGGACATAACTAGTTTCTAGAGTGTGAGTATTAAAGGGTAGGAAGGATATTTTAAAAAAGTGCCAGAGATTCTAATGGGTCAAAAAATGATGTCTAAAGAGCTTCTAAATAGAAATTTTAAGTGAAAAAGTGACTTTTTATAGAATTCCAATCAGTTTTTACTTATTTAAACCTCATTATGTAATTTTTTACTTATTTAGACATGTTCAAGACCATTTCAAGTCACTTGGAGTGGAGAAGAGGAGTTTGGGTGCAAGAAGATGTACTTTTGGGCCTTTTGGAGCCTTGGTTGAACATGTTTTTGAGGGTTTTGGTATTATAATAGGTTAAAATATCATATTAAATAATCCATGGTGTCCCTAATATCCCATATTATGCCTCTATAATTATATCCAATCATAAGAACCATCAGAGGTAAGGAAAACCTATTTGTTGTAAACTAGGCATAAAATAGGTTTTTGCCATTAATGGAGCTTCAAGCACCTCATAAGGTTTTCAAAAGGAAGGAAAGGTAACTTGCATCATGAAAAATATTTTTCAAGTGATGGATTTAGAAGGAAGGCCTCTGGTTATTCATTCTAATGGAAAACCATTTTAGTGTAGTCTTTGACAACTCATCAAAGTGGGGTAGTTTGTGTCTTATACTTCTTTGTCCTAAAAAGTTGGCTCTCCTAACTCTTGAATTAGTTAAATGGGTCTCCAAAACACCTTATATAAGTGTTTTTAGTTTAATAAAATTCTCTATCCTTACACACTATGATAAAACTATTGACTAACTCTTGAGTTCTTTCAAAACCCAAGGGGTAGGTTTTTCTTAGTTTTGGCCCTTCAATGCAAAAGTAGTAATGAAATAAGAGGAATGAGGGTAGTATAAGTCCTAAAAACTCATTTAAATAATTTTTATCCTCTGGGTCACACATGTGACCCCTAAGAGGCAAAAACCTTCATGGTGGAGAACATCCACAGTATCTTATTAGGGTCAATTTCAAGGAAAATATGTGGTTTGAGGTCCTTAAGCAAAGTTTGCAGTATTTTTAATTTATAATAACACCATGTACATGTTTTTAGCCTTATCAATATCCTCTATCACCCAATCCTTTCCTTAGTCTATAAAATCAACAAAAGGATCTCCATCTATAGCCAAGACAAACTCAGTCAAGATATGCTTCATGAAGTTATTGTCTTGAGAACACTAGAAAACATATATTCTTGATAAATAAGGTTGGAATATCTCCTAAAATTAATTTTAATGAATAAAAGGTTCATAAAAAATCTTTTGACCTTCTTAAAGTCTCTTTCCATTAGTCTATATAAGGCACTCAATATGTACCTATAGTCAGGTCAGGGTTGGATGAAGCTTTGATCAATGATGGAGGATGTTAGAGGTGGAAATAAATCCAATTTTGAGTGTTTAAAATAGGTAAAAAGTTTAAATTACCACATTTTACAAGGAGGCAATCAGGTAAGTCAAGGACTAGGTTGATAATCTAAGAGTCTCCATTGGTAGCTAAGGAGTGAAAATGGCCATCTCCATGTGGCTCAAGTATAGTATTCAACATGAGATAGTTTCTGTAGGTGTTCAGGGTATCAAGAGGACAACCTTAAGCTTCATGAAGGACATAAAATTATTAAGGATATCTTGAGAAGGTACTTCAATATAAGGTAGTATTCCTAGTCATATAAAGAACACCTAAAACCATCACTTACAATAGTTAGAGTTCCACCTTGGAGTGAAAAGGTCTTGAGTGATCCATGGTGGTTATCTCAAATAAATTCAATGTCACTAGGACAAGCTTACATCAACCATAACCAAGGAACAAATAAAACCTAATGCAATCCAGTCATGAAGAGCAAGTTTGGAGGATAAACAACTTTGGAGTTTATATTATTAGAAGAAACTAAGGTAGTTTTGTGGAGATTAAGGTAACTTATGTTTCCTTATATATCCTCCATTCAATTAGTCTTATGAACAAACTCATGTTATTTCTTGCAATTGAGATTGTTGGAGTAGCAAGATTCTTAACCCATCATGCACCATGTAAATCTAACTCTCAACATGTCCTAGTCTATACAAGGGTAAGGCATTCATCTACAGGAAAAGGGTTAGATTGACATGAAAATTTCAAGTGTAGGTAATGATAATAAATATGATAAATCATGTTTAATGTTTGGTATTTGTGTCAAAAATCCTAAATTACCTAATGAGAAGTGGAAGAGAACCATCACTCACATGAGAAGACATAACACTTGTATGGAGTGTGTACTTGTGGTAAGTCAATAAGAAGAAGACAAGTGATTATAAGTGTTGGCAAAGGGGTTTTTTGAAAAATGTTTGAATCCTAATTGAAGGTTATCAACTTAGAGTTTAAGAGTAATGAGATGGTCAAGCATGCTAAGTTGAGGTTCAAATACCTAATAACACCTATAATCAAGACTATTAGTATGGGTGATAAGAAATTTAAATGTTCAAATGAGAAATTTTTATTTAATAACCTAATACATGGTAGGGGACGATTGATGTAATGCAATAGTCTACAAGGAAATTTAAATCCTAGGCAAATAGGAATGAAAAATCAACTTTGAATTGGTCATCTACAACCAAGACCAATAGGTAAACGTAGTGAAATGCAAGGTGACAATGGTTTAAAAGGCTTTGGAGAAGTTAGTGTATTAATGAAGAGTGAAATATGGTATCAAGTCATGAAATAGGTATATCCAATATTCCAGTGAGATCAAAGAAAATCAAAGAAATGAGATATGGTACTTGAGCAGAAAATCACCACCTACAATGGTCTTCACACAAATAGTCACCTATAGCTAAATTAGTGTGTACTAAAAAAAGATGGTGTTAGTGTTTGAATGTAGGTCATAAGATATTATAAAATCTAAAGTATGACACTATATGAAAAACCAATATGGAATTGGTTTTACATTGATAACAAAGATCTTCAAGTATGCAAAGAAATCACCACCTACAACAAGACTAGAAATGCTACCTATAGCCACAATTGATAATTTGAAGAACAACCTTGATGAATGGTAGATAGTTCTTGGGTTACATGAATAGATATTGATCCTATGTGTTTTAATAGGGATTTAAAATTTTCAAATAAATTTTATGTATTATAAACCTGCATGTCTCAGGACACATTGCTACCTAAGGAGCCTCAAGCCCAAGAAGAGCACCTATAGCTATGTGTTGATGCTTGACAAGAGAGTTAAGGGTGTAAATTATCCTAGAATGGAAAAGTGACTTAGTTAGGATAATTTTTAAATAAATAAAAGTTCATAATAAATTATTATTCACTAAATAATGAAAATATGCCAAGTGATTTTCTCATAGACTCCATGGTTGGAATTTACAGTCCGTACACTTGAGAAGTCTTGGTTACTAGCTTATGTAATGAAGAAACCATGATACAGTGAGATGAATGGCATAGTTCTTGGAAATTATAAAAAAATTAAAGGGTTATTTAAATGTGTATATGATGTGTTGAAGACATTATTATCATCTCTAAGGGGTTATATACACAAAATAGTGTTAATAAGTTCATTGGCCTAGTGTGCTCTCACAAGCAACATATGGAGATCTCATTATGAAGTTTGTAAGGTTGTATAAGTATATAAATATGATTAATTCATTATAAATATTTATCTCATCACACTCCACACCACTAATATTTAATTCAATCATGCCCAAGGGTGAGAAAATGGTTTTAGATCGTACACACAGTCATAAGCTTGAAGGCTAATTTGGAGAAGATTTGAAGAGTTAAAGATGATAGAGAGGTGATCTAACCTAAAAATTTGGTATGAAGGGTAATAATAACCCAAAATATGATTCTATTGTTTCCTATTTTCCTTATATATAAGGTATATACCACCTAATTTGTCTCAAAGCTGAGGTACTCTCCAAATAATTCATAGGCAGCCTAGGATAGTCTTGGAGAAAGTTATGACTTTTTAGCATATAAATGGAGAGTTAGAATATAAAATTTAGTAAAAATTGTATTCATGAATATTTAAATATTTATATTCCATACTTAAGACAACATTATCAGTGGAAGCATCCTCTTTTTTGTCACAACCCTCCTGCAATCATAAACAGTCATTCCTATAGGCATAATACAAATATGTAACTTGGTTAAGGTGGTGATAGTTATTGTTTATAAGTTTAAATTATCTTATTTAAGTCACACTAATATTTTAATCATCTATTGTTTTGTCACAGTCCTATACTTGTCTGTTGACAGTCAACATGGAGCTAGACACACTTCTTGAAGGGTTATAAGGCATGACAGATGGTTTGAACCTCATGTGAGAGTTTGTAAGTAACTTGAATATTATTTTAATTATTCCCACACCTGGTGAGATTGGTAACATTAATATTTTCAATGTTGAACATGAAGAAGTGAAAATTTGCAAAATTCATGATTTTAGCATGAAATTGGAGACAAATAGAAAAGACATTTTAAAGAGGTTTAAAGGGTTAGATGATGCAATAAAATGATTGGAATAGTTTTAGGATATATTAAAAGTACTAATTAAAAATTAATGAGGTCTTAAGACCTTATAAATATCAATATATGCCTATTTATCTCTTCCTAAGTTTATTAGTTTTCATTTTTTGAGTGTGTATTAGGCCTAAATTGGTGATTCTGGATGTTTTTCTTGATTGAGAATGGAAAAAAAATGATTTTAATAGTTGTGGGGGTCCCTATAGGTCCTAATGTAAAAATAATGAGGTATTTATACTTCATAAAACTTGATAAAATGGAAAAAATTAGACCTATACATGCTCAAAAATTTAACAAGGCAAGTTGAGGCAACCCCAAAAGATGCATTTTTTGAATTCTAATCAATGAAATGACTTGAAATTTGACATAAAGGTTTGTTTTGGTGTCCTTGAAGTGTTTCAAGTGGTTTCATTCCCATACTATACTTGAGTAGAGAGAAAAGGGTAGATTATAAGTTTATTAAACAAGCATAACAAGAATTCTGACTTGACTACTCACACATTGGAGTGAGAAACTAATTTCATGTATAGAGATACATATCTATAACAGAACTATTTTGAAAATTCATCAATAGTTTTGGAAACACCTTTTTGGCAATAGTTTTGAAGACTTGACATAGAACATAGTGACCTAAAAATATCCTTAGTCAAGTTCTAAAGATTTACATAAGCAGCTCTGAAGATGCTCCATCGAGCTATGAAGATGTTTTGTTGAAGCTCTAAAGATCTATCAGGTAGCTCCAAAGATATTCTAGTAGCTCTAAAAACATTTTGATGAATTTGTCAAAGAGATTATTTTGACCAATTTAAATTTTTTGAGCTCATAAACCCATGAAATGACCTGGAATCACTCAGAAACCAATTCAAGAATAGAGGGGACTCTCTCAAGCTTTTATCTATTTTGTAAAAGAAATTGGCATGTGTGAGTGCTTATTAGGCCTAAAATGGCCTAAAATTCCTATTTTTATAGGTTTTAAGAGGATTAAATTGTATAAATTCATGGATGAGGTTTAATGAGACTTGAATCATCATTATATGGCACTAGGATCTCTTCTTAAGAGTTTTTAGGTTGATTTTTTGAGTTAAAAGGCCAAAAACCCAAGTTTCCTAATGGTTTGTAAATGGTTTCAGGTTTAATGGAGATTTACACCATTGTTTAAAGTCTTGAATGTAGGATAAAACTTCATTTTATTCATCATAGGAATTACATGGATTTTTGAAAGCCTTCTACAGGTCTAAAAGTGGTTCTCATGGTGACAAATGACCTTGGAAGCAAGTTGTAGGGCAACTAGTTGAAGATGGCTTGAGCTTTAGGACCTCCATCAGTAGAGTCCAAAGGATTTTCAAGATCTTATTGATGTGGGTTTTATACACACTAATTATTGTAATGAGGTAGCCTCTAAAATTTTAAGATCTCAATGGAGGTAAACTCCACTCCAGGGCACGAGTCGTAAGTATGCGGCCTCAATAATTAGGTGATGGAATAACAAGTAGGCTCTATAGGTTATTAATAATGTTTGTGGATGGAGGGGTGGTCTCTAAAAACTAAGTAAAATATATATGAGTTTGTTGTTAGATGTTTGTTAATCTATAGTGGATAGGTCTTTAAAATAAACTCAAAAAGGAGGGAAGGGTAAAGCAAAAAAAAGGTTCTATGACTTCAGGCTTTGGCTATTTTCTAATTGGGCAAGTGCTTTTAAAACCTATGCCTATTGTTAATAGATATTTCATATACATAGTCAGACATGGTCAAGTATTTTAGGATAATATTGATATAGGAAACTCACAGGCCTCAGTTAAATGTTGCTCCTTTTAGAGCATCTATTGAACACTCTGAATCAGAAGGTTATGGCTCAAGCTTAGTGAGGTATCTGAGATAGTTGTTTCACATACACAAAAAACTATATCAAATTAAATAACCTATACACACTCAATAATATGAATCAATTAACTTAATTATCAATAATCAATGTAATTTACTAATCCTTTCAATAGTTTTTAACATCTAAGAGTTAACATATCAATCAAGACAAGAAATAACCCCTTCACAATTTTTGAACACTAAGAGTTATTGGATCATACAACCAAAATAAATAAGCATAATTACATAAACATTAGAAAGAAGATACACAAACACATGAGTTGATAATCAAAATTGCTTCTACTCTTATATATTAAAAATATGTTGAACTTTCAAAACTATGGGTTACGTGTGTTTAAATAGACTTGGGGAAGGGGTCACCTCATCCTTCAAGTACATGTAAAACACATTACATGTCATAGTTAGGACTTAAGTTCTAATTATGGTCAAAAAAATGTATAAAGGTTATCTTAAAGTTGTTAATAGTTCAAGTTAGCCTTTAAAAAATCATGCAATGTGTGCATGTTTACAAAATAAATAGGCAGGTTTTATAATATTGCTCAAACCATAAGAAAACTATAAATATGAAATATACACCACTACAGAATGTACATGCAAAACAATTTGGCCATTTATGAATGTGTTGATGTTTGCATAGTTGTATGGACTTTAGTTGGTTTATTAATTGTTTTCATCAAATTTTGCACCTTAGGACATTCTATGAAGCTCCTATAATTTGATGCAACATGGAATCATCTCTCAAGTTTGTGGGAACTTGTAAGAGAGATGAATCTCTAGATTATGAGGGCTAGCTCCCTAGATTTATCTTTAAGTGCTTATCACCTAATATAATTATTTTTAATGGGAAAAGGGTTAGGATTTTTCATGAAAAGGAAACTACAATAAAGAGGTGATACACCAAGACATATCCTATAGACTATCACACTCTTACTAAGCAACAAAGGTTTCCAAGACCAGTTCTAGGCATTGAAGGATCCTAACATAGTGTTTCAATGTGAAGGTAGGCATACATAGGATAATCAACAAGATAAATAATCTAGGGGAAGATTGCATACCATAGAGACAATTTCATACTTGAAGAGGATCCTAGTACATTCATACACTTCACATGACCTGTTAAAATTAGAACTCTTTCTTAAACATGAAGGATAAAGAGGAGTAAGGATGACACCATCACTTAGCTCAACTATACATTACTCACACACTTATAAAAAATGTTCTTAGCTTAGAATTAGACTTATATTAAATGTTGAAAAACAAAAATACAATATCATACCAGCAGGGCTACACCATACTAGCTGTATTCTCCTTACAATATCCAAGATGGGTCATACTTATAGAATTTAGAAGAAGAGAGAGAGAAGAGAAGTTGAAAAGGCACAAGGACAAGTTTAAAAATGTGAGGATCAGTTATAATATTATGAATGAGGTGGAAAAGGAGTTATGAAACTTATTTTCACATCATTCTATCCCAAAATAGCCTTTTCTCAAAGTGTAGCATAGCAATCTCCTCAATCATTCTTTCTTATGAGACTGCCTTCATGATGGGATTTAAAGAGCACCATAAGTAGGTTAGGTACAAGTGTTTCATGGAAATGAGGTTTAGGAGATAATAAGTAACATATTTTTTCATGTGTCCATACCAAAATGAGCACCTTCCTCACATGTGGCATTGAAACTCTTCACAAGCATCTTTAAGTCTTGAAATGCCTTCTTGACAAGTGGAAAAAGGCAAGAGTTTGATGATGAGATATCTTATAAAATTATATTTTCATAAAAAATACACTTTTAAATCATCTTGAATCATCTCCAATAGTTAAATTACCTGAAATCATCAATTCCCCTCTTAGGTGTCACAAGGCCTCTTTGTCTCATTAGGCCTAATTTGGCTAAAATAGCTAAAATTTGGATTTATCTCAATTGGTGAAATTTTTATTCATGGAAGGCCCATTATTATCATATTTTACTGTAAAAAATCCCTTTGGAACCATTAATCTCTCACCAAGACCCCATTTTGCCTAAAGAGCCTTCACTAGGCCTAGTCCTTTTGTAGCCCTATTTTTGCACAAATCTACTAGTGCAAGATAATGTACAGAATTCCAAGACTAAATGAGACAATTTTTTAGTAACCTTTCCCTCAATGTCCTTTTTATCAAGTTTCATGTCTCTATACTCAAGGAAAGTGAGTTTGTTGATCCATTAGCCTTCCCAGTTAGGCCTAATTAGGCCTCTTTAGCCTAGAAGACCAAAAATGCTCAAAAATGGATCCTGCACATGTGAAATATCATATAAATATTTTATTAAATTTCACATGATCCATATAAAATTTGAGTCTTTGGTTCATTGTGGAAGTATGAAAACCCTGAAATGGCTAAAAGACTAGTCTAGGTCCTTTTGCATGCTAGATAAGGAAAATGGATGTTGGGAGAGTAATGAGTTTCAAATTTATTTTCAAATGATCCAAGAATTTATATGACACATTATCCAAGAACAATCCACCTCATTATAACCTATTTACCTTGAAATCAACTTCCAATTCACCTTTTCTTCATTTCTCCACTAGCAATAAACTCATGGTGACTGCAACCTTTATGGTGTAGGGTACCCTATTTGTCCTAAAAAATTATAGATAGTATTTATAGGTTTAAATTGTCATGTTACAGCTTAAAAAACCTTCAATTCATCTTTTATTTCCTTCTTGTCACCAATTTCATCATTTTCCCCAAAATTGTCTTCTTTGTGCATGAAGGGACTGCCCCTGCTCTGAGACAAAACAATGAGTATTAGGTCTATTTTTTTTAATGAAAAGTGAGTATTTTATAATCTAAAAAAGGTCATAGTTACCAAATTTACAAAAAAAATTGTTCAATTCCATGTTTAATGGGTCCAACCATTCCAATTTCTTCAAAAAAGGGGGGGTGGGGGGAAACCTTCTTTTTGCATGTTCTTGTCCAAACCTCCTCATGGATACTCATTCCAAAGATATTTTATGCATCCAAGGTGTTCATTAATGTTAATTACCATCATTTAATTCTTTTTTAACCTAGGTATCCATTCAAAACCTCTCTCTTAAGTGGAATCTCATATTCACCTCTTGAAACAAGGCTTTCCCAACCCTGCCTGTACGGATTGAGTCCATTTTGCTTATGAGAAAATTATCTTGGGTGGATTTATGATGTTAAATATGTATAATTTCATTCATTTAATTATTATTAATCCATATTACACTATATATAACTTCTCATTCTCTCCTTAGGCATCAAACTCTCAACATATCCCTCTCTTGCTTATGACCATGTCTAACTGTGATAGTGAACATGGTATCTTTGTTGGGGTACATTTATTTAGAGATTATAAGGAAGGTTTAAAATAACTATATAGTACATTTTGAATAATATAATTATTAAAATTTTAAATATTCTCTAAACCTAGCCTTTTGGCCGTTTTAGGCCTTCCAATTGCTTACTGCCCTTCATGGACTAAGACAATCCTAAGACCCTACCTATAGGTGATTTTGGGTTAGAGTAGCATGAATTTGGTCATTTTTTTGGTTTTATAAACTCCTTTATATCTCCAAGTAATTAAGTTTTAATATTTTATCTTTATTTATCCTAGAAGTGCCTTAAGACTCCTCCAAATGCCATAGTCCTCATTCACTGCCTGCTCAGTTGTAGGTGACTATCCCTTCCTTTATTTTAGGCCTATAGGTTATTTATTAGGTAAATATATACTTAATAATGGTGAAATATATGGCATTAATGTATTTTCTTGCCTAAAAACCATGAAACTTTCCTTCACCTCATCCATGATAATGCCTATTTCACAATTCTTGACCTATCTACCTGTAGGTGGCTCCTCACAGTCTTGTATATAGATAGAGGAGTATGCATTGGGGTTCAAGACATTGGATTCACCTTATCTCATTACCTCTTACCTAAAAAATTCACTTGATCCAATCTCATCAGTCAACTTGAGAGCATATTCTAAGATCATCAAAATGGGATGCAAATTAACATTTTGATCATTGTCTTATAGTTAACACTACCTTGCTTTAATGGTTTTAATCCATCTTTAGACCTTAAAAAATATAAAATCCACTCATATTTTGATTCTCAAAATCTGCACAACCATTTTAGGTGGATAGGGCTATCAAACTATCTAATTTTGAAACTTGGATCACATATCAAGTGATTTTTGTGAGGTTCTCAAAAACCTTCAAGGCCTTTATTTGACATTTTTAGGGCAAAAGGGCCTGAGTATAGTCCAAGGTTCCAATTGATACTTTGAAACTTCTCTTTCCAAACTAGGATGATCAATAAGCTTGTCTAGGCCTTCCTATAGAAAGGACTCCTGAATTGGATTGACCAATCTATTGGAACACTTCCAGAAGGTTTGTCAATGCCCTCAGCTATAGATGGTCATCTCCTTCCATACAGGTAGAGTTGAGAACATTCTCTAAACATACTATTTTATAGCACCTACATGCTTACATCAACTTTTCAAATGCACATTAATGGTCCCAAGAGATTAATAACCATGTCAAACCTTCAAACTCACACTTGTGACATCAAAATGTTCCTGTAGATGGAGTTTTATGATTGAGACATACAAGGAAATCCTAAAATGGCAAGGAATGATTTCAAATCACCTCAAGGGAAATTGTCAACACTTGAATGCTCATCATACACCAGGATTATTTCCAAAACATCATTAAAACATCATCTCCAATGTGAAGGAAACATTTTTAAAGCACTTACATGCTTCCATCAACTTTTTCAAATGCACATTAATGGTCCCAAGAGATTAATAACCATGTCAAACCTTCAAACTCACACTTATGACATCAACATGTTCCTGTAGATGGAGTTTTATGATTGAGACATATAAGGAAATCCTAAAATGGCAATGAATGATTTCAAATCACCTCAAGGGAAATTTTAAACACTTGAATGCTTATCATACACCATGATTATTTACAAAACATCATCTCTAATGTCAAGGAAACATTTTTAATGCAATGAGATGTTGTGAATGCAAACTAGGCATTTTGCAAGCCTAAAAGAGGCTTTCTCACAAAATTGAACTCTCCAAAAAAATA
The DNA here is from genome assembly GCA_037957365.1 of Torreya grandis. Lineage (NCBI taxonomy): Eukaryota > Viridiplantae > Streptophyta > Pinopsida > Cupressales > Taxaceae > Torreya > Torreya grandis. Next base: position 28,179 of record JARHVA010009389.1, read on the forward strand.
ATAAGCATGGAAACATATTGAAATCATGTGGAGACACCTAAAACACCCAAATCCATCAATCCAAAATAATAAATTCTGAGATAAGCTCAAACCGTGACCCTCTCATGGTTGAACATGCATAAAAAGTTGTCTGGGACCAAAATGATGGTTCAGAAAGGAGAATGCACCAAATCCTAAGTTATTGTTTTGAAAATTAATTTAACTAAGAGTAATATCCACCCCCACAATCACTCCTCCAAATTCCACCTGTGCAGCGCATGCCAAGTACATGAAGTTGCTCCTTTGCTTGCCAAGTGAATATGGAAGAAAATAAGATGCAGATGAAACTATTTGCATTATTATTAAAAAAAGGAATTTAAATGTATGATGGGAGGTGAATATTTACTATTCCCATGTTTTTAGTTGATTTTGGACTTGAGAAGTCTATATAAGTGCCCAATAGCTCCTATTTTTGAGGGAAAACTACCATCCACTAGACATAACTCCTTGTCTAACAAATAATTATTCATGACATGATCCTAACATTATCCACATTAAAAATCACCTTGGTGTCAATTTTTATTGCATAAAATTTTGTATAAGTCATTAAATGGGCTAAAAATGACCAAAAGGCCCCTTTTTCCACATGAGACAAGACCTATGACCAATTTATGACTTATAAACATATTAAAAATCACCTCAAGATATTTTCAACACAATTTAACCCTTTGAATACCATTGACCAAGGTTGACCAACCTTTGACTCAAGTTGACTAGCTTAGTACATAAGGGTTTGACCTCAACAATGACTAGGGAGAGGATGAGTAAAGAAATAGACTAACATGACACCCTATAAGACAAATGGGAACCTTCTCAAAAGTTAAAAATAGTAGGGATTGACCCAAATTTGATGTGAGGTCAATTTTTCTCAACATTCTTGGTGATTCCTAGGGGTGGCATGCTAGCTATGCCTAAGACCAGTTACCTAATCAATCTATTAGGCATGGAGTCATGCATATGAACACTCAGATTGACATGAACTGACCTTTAACTCAAGGAAAACAAGCTACTTGAAACACATATAAAACACACACCAAATAATGGAAAGGAAACACACTTGTGCTCTAAAGCACTTGGGAAACATGAGACAACTGAAACAAACTCTAAAGTTTACAAACTCGAAAGAAAGAACTTATTCTCCTAGATCAAAAGGAAAGTTATTCATACCATCTTCTTGAAGTGAACTATGAGAATGTGTAAGCTACCAATTTGGTCTTTTTTTTTGTATGTCTAAGGCTTTGTTCACCTTATATGGTACTTGCATTGGTTTCATCTAGTTCCACAACCAAGAACATATGTTCAATGGAAGCATACTTTTATTAATTGGTTTGAATGGAAACCATAGCCCTTGATTCAAGTGGTTTTCCATTGATTCTATACTCATTTTGATCTTCAACCTCAACCTCAATTTCAAGTTGATTTTCATCATCAAGGCTACATTATTTTTTAAAATGATGTTCTCCATCAAACTTTGGTGTTTCTAGCAGCTGAATGCATGGGAGAGGTTCTTCAAAACTTACTACCTCTCTTCGCACCTTGTATCCTCCATCCATATTATAAATTTTATCTTCTTGAGATGAATCATACTTACCTAGCTCTTCTTGTGGAGGTACTTCATGATCTTTAATAGGTTCATCTACAACATCTCCTTCAAAACTCTTCTCAAGCTCTTCATGAAGTGGAGATGCATCATCCAAGCTTAAGCAAAAAATTTCAAGGTCATCCCAAAATTCCAACTCTTCATGGTCAATAGAAAAGACTTGAAGTTTATTAACATTCTTACCAATCTCCTGTGGAACATTATGTTGGCTAGTGGGCACCACTTCTTCATCTTGTGTTGCAAGTAGATCATCACCATCTTCCATGGATCATGGAAATTCATCAATCTATTCAAGGTCTACTTCTTCTTATCTTACTATTGAAGTGTCTTTTTCTCATAAAACCTTTGTTGGCTGCTCTATATCATTATCTCCTTCTTCAGTGTGTTCAAGAAACTCATCTATGATAGCATCATCCCCCAAATCTTGTGGAGTCTTAGGAACAATCAACTGATGTGAACTCAATAGAGAAGAAGTACTGGATGGCAAACCTTTAGGTTCTTTATCAACCTTGTTCACATAGTTTTCTTCACTTTGAAAGTTCACAAGAATGGTACCTTGGTTGCTACCTTCTCCATGAGTATCCCTTTGCATGAGGTTTTGTTCTTTTGATGTCAGGCAAGGAATAACTCTTTCTTATTCTACTAAGGCTTGAAAACCTCCTCCACCATCATACATAAATTGACCTTGAGATTGTGTGCAATGATCCAAATTTTTTTCTCCTTGAACCAAGTTAGTAGGGACTAAAATAATAGCCTTTGTGGATGGAATGGAATTAGGATTATAGCTATTAGGCTGCCTATGGAAAACTTGATGACCTTGGTGATTGTATTGGGGATTGGGTGGAGCACTTACTTGAAATTTAGCTTGTTTGAGCTGAGTTTGTAATGCCTTGATCATTTCATCTTTGTCTATAGAATTATCTACCTTCTTGGGAATGATTATGGACTTGACATTGGCATTGGAAACTTTATCTACACTTGGGGTTTCAAATGAGCTATGAGATAACAAAGGCATAGTAACTCTTGGGGATAACTTCCCACCTAGTATCAAACTATTCTCAGCTTCAATAGCTATCTCATATGCATTAGGTAGAGTAAGTCCTCCCATTGATTGCAACATTACTGCCACATCAATGTTAATGTCCTTGAGATAATTTGGGAACACAAAGCTTAGAGGGGATCTCATGATAGGTGGTAACCTATGCGATGTTCTTTGAAATATTTCATTGAAATCTCCCATGGATTCATTAGGACCTCTCCTTATCACATTCAACTGATGGATTAGTGAAATGTGATCACTTTTATTCTCAAACCTATTCACCAACATCTCTCTAAAGCCATCCCAATTAGTGATGCAATCACCTCCCAATGTCCTATACTAATCGAGTGTTTTACCCTTTAGGGACATGTAAAGTAGCCTAATGGATATGTTGACTTGAGTGATATCATGGAAATTTCAAAAATTTGAGATGTCCCTAATGTGTTCAAATGGGGTAGTAGGACCTTCTCCATTGAAGCTAGGGAAACTTTTGGTAGCATTGAGAGGAATAGGGTCATATGTAGGAAGATTGATTGGATTTTGGGTGTTGAAGACTAGGAAAGCATGTTCCCTAGCCATTTCTTATTCTTCCTCCTGACCATGAAATATAATGTGTAAAAATTGATCTACAACCAAATATTCTCACCTTTTGGAGTTGCCAAAAGCTGGATTAGAAACACTTCTACAACCTTAAGCTTGTTAAGACCAGCATTCACCTTGACATGTAAAAAATTAGGACCAGCTATCCCACCAGTTGTGTCAGAACTATTTTCATTAAATTTTGCACCCTAGGAAACTCTATGAAGCTCCTACAATTTTATGTAACATGGAATCATCTCTCAATTTTGAGGAAACTTATAAGAGAGATGAATCTCTAGATTATGAGGGCTAGCTCCCTAGATTCATCTTTAAGTGCTTATCACCTAATCTAATGCTTGTTAATTGGAAAAGGGTTAGGATTTTTCATGAAAAGGAAACTACACTAAAGAGGGGATACAACAATACATATCCCATAGACTATCACACTCCTACTAACCAACAAAGCTTTCCAAGACTAGTTCTAGGCATTTAAAAATCCTAACATAGTGTTTCCATGTGAAGGTAGGAATACATAGGATAATCAACAATATAATTGATATAGGGGAATATTCCACACCATAGATACAATTTCATACTTGAAGAGGGGCATAGTACATTCATACACTTCACATGACCTATTCAAATCAGAAATCTTGCTTAAACATGAAGTATAAAGAGGAGGAAGGATGACACCATCACTTAGATAAACTATACATCACTAAAAAACTTCAAAAAAATGTTATTAGATTATAATCATACTTATATTCAATGTTTAAAAATAAAAATTCAATGTCATACCAACAGGGCTATGCCATACTAGTTGTGTTCTCCTTACAATAGTCAAGATGGCTCATACTTACAGAATTTGAAAGAAGAGAGAGAGAAGAGAAGTTGAAGAGGAACAAGTACAAGTTTAAAAATGTGAGGATAAATTTAAATCATATTAATGAGTTGTAAAAATATTTATTAAACTTATTTTCACATCATTCTATCCCAAAATAGCCTTTTCTTCAAGTGTGGCATAACATTCTCCTCAATCATTCTCTCTTATGAAACGACCTTCATGATGGGATTTCAAGATCACTTAAAATAATTTTAGTGCCAAGTGTTACATGTAAATGAGGTGGAGGATAAAACAAGTAAATTATGTGGTCATTTGTCCATCCCAAACTGAGCACCTTCCTCACATGTGGCATTGAAACTTTTCACAAGCATCTTTAAGTCTTGAAACTCCTTCTTAAAAGGTGGCAAAAGTAAAGATTTTGATCATGAGATCTCTTGGATAGTTAAATTTTCATCCCAAAGACACTTTTAAATCATATTTAATCATATCCAATAGTTACATTACCTGCAATCATCAATTCCCCTCTTAGGTGTCACAATGCCTCTTTGTCCCATTAGGCCTAATTTGGTTAAAATAGCTAAAATTTGGATTTATCTCAATTGGTGAAATTTTTCTTCATATAAGGCCTATTATTATCATATTGGACTGGAAAAAATCCATTTTTAACCATTAATCTCTCACCAAGACCCATTTTTCCCTATAGAGCTTTCACTAGGCCTGGTCCTCTTATAGCCCTATTTTTGCATAATTTACTAGTGCAGAAAAATGTAAGGACTTATAGGAATAAGTGAGAAAAAATTTCGGTACCATTTTCCCCCATTGTGATTTTTATAAATTTTAATGTCTCTATACTCAAGGAAAGTGTGTTTGTTGATCCATTAGCCTTCCCAATTAGGCCTAATTAGGCCTCTTTAGCCTAGAAGATCAAATATGCTCAAAAATGGCTCCTAAACGTGTGAAATATCTTGGAAATGTTTTAATAATTTTTAAATGATACATACCATTATCCATATCAAATTTTATCCTCTATTTCATTGTGGAAGTATGAAAACCCTGAAATGGCCAAAAGACCAGTCTAGGTCTTTTTGCATGCTAGATAAGGAAAATGAATGTTGGGTGAGTACTGAGTTTCAAATTGATATGAAAATGATACATAAAGGTATATTAAATATTATCCAAGAAAAATACACCTCATTATAACCTATTTAACTTGCAATCAACTTCCAATTTACCTTTTCTTCATTTCTCCACTAGTAACAAACTCATGGTGACTGCAACCTTTATGGTGTATGGTACCCTATTTTCCCTCAAACCTTATAGTAAGGTTTTATAGGTTTACATGGTCATTTTATATATGTAAAAACCTTCAATTGGTCTTTTCTTGCCTTTTGGTCACCAATTTCATCATTTTTCCCAAAACTATCTTCTTTGTACATGAAGGGATTGTCATTGCTCTGAGACAGAACAGTGAGTATTAAGCCTATTTGTTTATGAAAAGTGATTATTTTATAAGCTCAAAAATTTCCTAATTTCCAAATTTACCAATTTTTTTTGTTCGGTTCCATGTTTAAGGGGTCCAACCATCCCAATTTATTTAAAAAAGAGGGGGGGGGCTTATTTTTGCATGTTCTTGTCCAAACCTACTCGTTGATACTCATTCCAAAGATATTTAATGTATAAAAGGTGTTAATTCATTTTATTTAACCTAATTTAATTCTTTTTTAACCTTGGGATCCACTCAAAACCTCTCTCCTAAGTGGAATTTCATATTCATCTCTTGAAACAAGGCTTTCCCAACCTTGCTTGTATAGACTGAGTCCATTTTGCTTATCAGAAAAGTGTCTTGGGTGGATTTAGGATGTTATATACATATAATTTATTTATTTTTATCATTATTAATCCATATTACACTATTTATAATTTCTCCTTCTCTCATTGGGCATCAAACTCTCAGCATATCCCTCTCTTGCTTATGACCCTGTGTAACTATGACAGTGAACATGGTATCTTTGTTTGGGTGCCTTTCTTTAGAGATTATAAGAAAGGTTTAAGAAAATTATATAGTCCATTTTTAATCACCTCATTATTTAAATTTGAAACATTCTCTAATCCTTTTGTCCTTTTTAGGCCTTCCAATTACTTACTGTCCTTCATGGACTGAGACAGTCCTAGGACCCTGCCTAAAGGTGATTTGGGGTTAAAGTATCATGAAGTTGATCTTTATTTGTGTTTTATAGAATCATCTATATATTTAAGTCACTTAGGTTTTAAAATTGTATCCTTATTTATCCTATAATCACTTTAAGACTCCTCTAAATGCCATAGTCCTCATTCACTACCTACTCAGTTGTAGGTGACCATCCCTTCATTTTAGGACTCTAGGTTGTTTTTTAGGTCAAGATGGACTTGATCATGGTGGAATTAATGGAATGAATGTATTTTATTTCCTATAAATGATTAAAATTTCCTTCACCTCATCTATGATAATGCATATTTCATAATTCTTGACCTATATGTTTGTAGGTGGCTCCTCATAGTCTTGTGTACAAATAGAGGAGTGTGCATTGGGGTTCAAGACATTGGATTCACCTTCTCTCATGATATCTTAACTTGAAACATTATTTGAACCAATATCATCATTAAACTTGATGTCATAGTCCAATATCATCAAAATGGGATGCAAATTAACATTTTGATCATTGTCTTGTAGTTAACACTACCTTGCTTTAGTGATTTTAGCCATCTTTAGACCTTGAAAAATCCAAACTCCTCTCATCTTTTTCTTCTCAAAATTGGCAAAACCATTGTAGGTGGATAGGGATAAAAAAATATCCAATTTTGAAACTTGGATCACCTAGCAAGTGAATTTTTTGAGGATCTCAAAAACCTTCAAGGCCTTTATTTGACATTTTTAAGGCAAAAGGGCCTGAGTATAGTCCAAGGTTCCGATTGATGGTTTGACACTTCCCTTACCAAAATAGGATGATAAATAGGCCTGTATAGGCATTAATATAGAAAGGACTCTAAAAATAGATTTACCAATATATTGGAAAATATCCAAAAGGTTTGTTTATGCCTTCAGTTGTAGATGGTCATCTCCTTCCATACAGACAGAGTTGAGAACATTCTCTAAACATGCAAGTTTATAGCACCTACATACTTCCATCAAATTTTAAAATTCACATTAATGGTTCCAAGAGATTAAAAACCATGTCAAACCTTCAAACTCACACTTGTGACATCAACATGTTCTTGTAGATGGAGTTTTATGACTGAGACTTACAAGGAAATCCTAAAATGGTAAGGACCAGGCAAGGAATGCTTTTAAAGCACATATATGGAAATTATAAACACTTTAATGATCATCATACACAAATATTATTTCCAAAACATCATCTCCAATGTGAATGAAACATTTTTAAAGCTATGAGATGACTGTGAATGCAAACTAGCCATTTTGCAAGCCTAAAAGAAGCTTTCTCAAAAAATTGAAATCTCCAACACAATTATAAGCATGTAAAAATCTTGAAAATCATGTAGAGACACCTAAAACACCCAAATCCATCAATCCAAAACTATAAATTTTGAGACAAGCTCAAACAGTGACCCCCTCATGGTTGAACATGCATAAAAAGCTATATACGATCAAATTGATGGTTCATAAAGGATAATACACCAAATATTAAGTTATTATTATGAAAATTAAGTGTACTAATATTAATATCCACCCCTAGAATCTCTCCTCCCAATTCCACCTATACAGCCCATGGCAAGTACATGAAGTTGTTCCTTCTTTGTTTGCCAAGTGAAAATGGAAGAAAACAAGTTGAAAATGAAACTTATTTGCATCATTATTGAAAAAAAATAATTTAAATGGATTGTGAGAGGTGAAGAGTTACTATTCCCACATTTTTAGCTGATGGTGGACTTGAGAAGTTCGTACAAGTGCCCAATAGCTCTTATTTTTTAGGGAAAACTACCATCTACTGGACATAAGTGATTATTTTCTAAAAAGTAACTATTCATAACATTATCCTAACATTATTCATGTTTAAACTCACCTTGGTGTCAATTTTTCTTGCATAAAAATTTGTACAAGTCATTAAATGGGCTAAAAATGATTAAAAGGCCCCTTTTTCAACATGAGACAAGACCTATGACCAATTTATGACTTGTAAACATATTAAATATCACCTCAAGATATTTTCAACATAATTTAACCCTTTGAATACCTTTGACTCAAGTTGACTAGCCTAGTACATAAGGGGTGGACCTCAACAAGGACTAGGGAGAGGATGAGTAAGGCAATAGACTAACATGACACCCTATAATACAAATGGGAACCTTATAAAAAGTTCAAAATATTAGGGCTTGAACCAAATTTTAATTGAGGTCAAATTTGGTCAACAGTAATTGTAGATGTCGATGTATAACTAGAAGTGGTAGTTTGAGTCTGCTTCTTTGCCTCTATCTCGAGATAACACTTATATGATACGTCATGTTGCTGTCTAATTATGTCCAAATTCAAAAGAGGGGCATATGTACCCTTAAAACCTATCCTAGGAGCTTTAAATTCTCTATTTTCATCATATAAAAGTTGATTTTGAAGATCTCAACCTCAGTCACATTTTTCCTAGCAAAGCTCAACTCAGCTTCAATGTCCTCTAATGGAAAACCTTGTAATTTTTTCTTAAATCTTTTTGAATCCTCATGAAAAAGTTGATCAAATTTTGTCTTATTGATAAACTTTCTTATATCATCCTTAACTTTTGATAATTTCAAGTCATTCAAAATTTGTAGGACAAGGGCCTCATTCTCTTAGTATTTAGGGAGCAAAACCCCAGTAGTTATTAACCACTCCCTTGCCTCTTTTGTTCTAATAAACACCATTTTGAGTGCATTAGATTCCTCTAATGGTGTCATCAGATCCAAATGGCTATAAACTTTATTATTTATGTAAACAATCAATAATTTTAGCTTATTCTCATCTACTTTTAAATAATTAAATAATTTATGAGTGTTGGTAATATGAGGGGCTAATTCAACCTGCATAAATTCTAATTCTTCTAAAGAATTATAATACTTTGATGCTACCTCTTACACCTCAGCTTCAATTCTTGCTAGGATATGTACTATCTTTTATTTCTCTTTTATTTTCTCTAATTTTGCCTCTAGTTCTTGTCTTGCTAACTCTATGCCTTCAGAATTGCCACCATGGCATCTTTATGTGCTTCAGCCAAAGATTTGAAGTCTTCATTATAGGGGGATTGCCCCAATTATCTATTTTTCCTTTTGGTCAAATAAAAGACTTCTTGCCTCTCTTCTAAAATTATTTCCCTACCAACATCATCTTCTAACTTCCTCTTTATTAATCTCTAGATACTCCTAAATAGTTTGTCAAACAAAGTTGTAATAGATGGGAGATATATTATTTTGAAGTTGGGCATTTGAGAAGTCTTGGCTCTTAAATAAATGGCCCATGGAGGAATTGTCATTTGGTTGGGGTCTATCTCTTGGGTTTTGACCACAACCTCTTCTTCAACATCCTCTATTGGTCATTGCTTATTTCCTACCTTGAGGATTGTGTTAAACAAAGAAGGCCAAATAATTTTGAACCAATCTAAAACTCCATATTAGGGGAGTGGATTGACTATGATAACTTGTGTCTTTGCCTTCTTCCTATTTCCTAAGCTAGTGATAATGGTTTCCTAGGATGAAGTGGCAGATGGCATGGGAAGAGTGATTTGGGTGGATGAGACATGGAGCGGCCATGGCTGTCTCAATCTTCCTGGATGACCTTTTCCTCTTCAAGGATCTTACTATGCTAGTACCAAAAAGAATAATGGTGGTGTCCATGATGAAATTGGATGGCATGGGGGTGTAAAATGGATCAAAGGTGGTGGAAGGCAAAGCAATAGTGGTGGCATCCTTCTCAACTTTTGAGGTGAGTAGAAGGATATGCAAGAGAGTGGAGGAGGTTAATGGATCATCAAGGGTGGAAGAACCCTTTTCAACTTTTGGAGTCTTCAACCTAGATTAAACTGGCATAGAACCAAAAATAGGAATAGAAGAAGAGAGTATGGATGTGGTCTCTAAAGGTAAAACCTTTTTACCTATTATGCCCTCCATATCTAGTGTTTTCCCTTTATCGATTGCAAGGCTGAGTACCTTGACTCTCTCTAATTTTGCTTCTTCATCTAGATCTTCTTCTTATACCTCCACTTCCTAAGGAGGTGTTGAAGGTAGGATTTTTTATTATTCAATTGTAGGACTATATGTAAGGTAAGTATTAGGATTACTCTTGTATAAAATAGTAGTCTTATGTTATAAAGAGGAGCCTTATTATGCTGAGGTAGCTACATCTTATGTGGCTACCCATGATGATGCAAATTCTTATATTTGAGGGGTAGTTTTAGGTATTTGTGCTCTTCCAACTGGGTGATCTTGTCTTTGTCCTTCCTAATCAGAGGAATATAGATTGATTGGGTCTCCTAGAGCTCCCCTAAGATTAGGTTCACTCACCCCTAGTTCCTTCGTAATAGCTCTTAACTTGAAAGGAAGTTCTTATGAAGGATCTCCTTATTTTTTGGATTGCTCTAGAGGTTGGATTTTCCAAAAGTCTAAGGATGCCCATCTTGCAAAGAGTGGTAATCTACTATGTAATTATTTTACTATTTTTTAAGGTTCTTGTTGAATCACCCTTAAACAATCCTACTTCAAACCATAAACTCTTTCCCTTTCTTAGACATCATCATCACTCTGTGCATTCATGAATAAAATGTAATAGTCATAATGGACATGCTAGTAGGGGATACTAAGGCCCTAAATGTGTCTTTGTATGGTACCATGAGGATCCCAATCTTTGTATGGTATTGTGGGCAAGTGAAAACTCTTTATTTTTCCACCCACATCTCCAAAGTGTTTTTTTATGTGTAGCACATCTAGATAATGACCATATGGTGCCCATAGAATGTTCTTTTCTTATTTTTGGTCAAGTCCTCCTTAATGCTCCACCAGACCTGGAAAGTAATTTATTGCTTTGCCAATTTGTGAGGTACATACTTTAGGATTCTTAGGGGATTAACCTTGTATTCAATGATTGTGATAATAGTGTAGTTAAGATATAAGAAATAATCACCTCTTTCAGTTAGTGTTTTCATAATGCTTGCTCAGACTCTCAACATTGGAGACCCATGGATTAATTTCCAAACTTGAGGATAAACATCCTCAACAATCCTAACCATGTTCTTGTTATAAGCATAAATTTGTAAAAATTAGAAGTAATCATAGATGTGATTCTTGACATAGTCAGTGGCCAAGCTCCATAGCTCACCAAGGACTTTATACACTGTGTCGATGAGAGCATCCAAAAGATAGGATATCATGTCAAAATGACCCAATGAGATGGGTTGCTTATTATTATGTATGACCTGCTCCCTCAATTGGTATCTTATAATTTCACCTAAGGTAAATAGTACATCACTAGTCATCATCATATGCAATAATGATACCCAGTCCAAAATGAGGAAATGAATGTCAAGCAATTTATAGACCTTGTTAAGTAGTGCCATCATAATCTATACTCCCATCCTAAATTTATTAATAAGAGTGGGATTATTACCTTTATATGTCATGGTTTCCTTAGGGAGAATCCATGAATTCAACACCTTTTCCATTGAATTTTCCTGATTCTAGGAAACTAGCCTATGTTTGTCAAAATAAGCATTTGGTGTTGGTAATGACAAATAACTCTAAAAATCTACTCTAGAAATGCATGATACGACTGTTTGGTTATCCATATAGTGCAAAAAAGCATCTTGTGTAACTTTTCCTGCAAAGAATAAGTATCAAAAAATGTTGATGTAGGGCATCACCTAAAGCTTGGCCATAGTCGAATGTAGTCCTTGGCTCTTAAGTGACAGTAATTCTATGATGAATAGTCACTCCATGGGAGATATATTTCCATCTAGTGAAAATACATCAATAGAATCAACAACATCCCATAATTCAAAGTAGTTGGCATACCTATTGTCAAAAATGGTGGCATCATAGACTGTATCTATAAATTATGTCAAATCCTTAATAGAAAATGGTGATGGAAAAATTACTCCCCTAAATGACTTGGATAAAGATGCCATTGTAATTACGTATAATGTTTACAATCTTTTTCATGCTCTATGAACAATTATCCATTCCATTAGTTGATATTTTACTTGCAGTAATCTTACAAGTAGCTAAGGATTTTCTCATGTAGGATAATAGTTGAGCTCAAGTTAATTTTAAATAAATAAATGCTTTAATGGTTGCACATCATGTATATAACCTTTAGTATTGAATTCTAATTTGTACATTATAAATTCCCAATGTTCACCTATTTTTTATTTTTTGCATAATTCAAATCTCATTAGTCTAGTTGGTGGGTAGTAGCATTAGAAAATATTAGGAAGTATTTGTTTTATTTATCCAAAACATAGAAGTTTTGATTGATTTATATTTCAAGAACATGAAAATAACATTGTAACATTGAATTCTTTGAGAAGAGATGTTTTTATTACTCAACATCGCAATACAACTATATGCTTAACTCTAGGAAGAGATGTCTAATTTACATTTTGGGTTACATCTTCATTTATACACATTTTGAAAATAGGAGGAGGATTTGGAAGGTCACCAATCTCGATAGAGATTAAGTGGTTTGAGTTCCATGTTTTAAAACAATATAAAATTTGAGGATTTACTATTTTTAGAAACTAACTATTTTTAGACTACACTACTAAAATTGAAATTTGGGGCATTTCCATTAGGCTTTATAGGGTAAAAAACCACCAAGTAGAGCTTTGTGCCATCTCACTACATTCTCCTCATTCTTATCTTTCCAACAGTTCAAATGGGGAGTCAATTAGAGTTATGGTGCAAAAGTTATGGCTCCTGGAAGTTCCATCATTAATTAGGGTAGAATCATCACCCGAATTGTTGCCTGGATCATTCCTCCCTCCTTTAGAATCAATGTTCCCCATTACATCAATATTCCTCTTCAAGTGTGGTAGTTGTGTCTTAATTTTATTCTCTATGAGCTGCTCACCTTGGTGGCTAAGCTGGCCCCTTTTGACCACCCGATAAAGCAAAATAAAGCATCCTCTTGTTGTCTTCATCCAGGTGTCCACAATTTGATCTTCTTCCACTAGAGCAAAACTCTATAGATCAAGCTCATCAATGTCTAGCTATTTTGCTACAACTGATGTATCCAATAGAGGTGGATGATATGGTTTGAAGAGCTCCATATTGAATATTGGATGCAAACCAAAGGTAGGTTGGTAGGTTCAACTCAAAAGCATTTTCTCCAAATTTTTTGGTAATGGTATAGGGACCATATCATAGAGGCCAAATGTTTTTGTGTGGGACTACAAGTCATTCCTTTTAAATCCACAATCAAACCTTGTCACCCAGATTAAAATGGTGTGCAATCCTATGTTTTTCATGGCATTGCTTTTACTTCTAATTCATCTTCTCCAAGATGTCATGAATTTGTTGTTAGATGTGTTACATTTGTTTAATGAACTTTGTTTATTTTGCTGCCTTAGATCTCCCATGAGGTATGTATTCCATGGTAGAGAATGGAATGGTTATATCAATTGGTGACATGGGTTGGAACCCAAATCATACTTGGAATGGACTATGCTTGGTCGAGCTGTACAGGGCCCGATTGTATCCATGTTATATGAAAAGAAGCCCCTCATCCCATGTGCATGGATGTTTAGAGTGATACATCTAAATCATGTGAACAATCAAGTGGTTAACCACTTCTATCTAACCATCAGTCTATGGATAGAAGGCTATGGAATTCATGAGTTTGGTATCCATCATCTTCCATAGAGTGGACTAGAAGATGCTCAGAAACCTGTTATCTTGATCTGAGACAATGGACTTGGGGAGACCAAAATGGAGCCATACATGACTAAAATATAGTTGAGCAGTTTCTTTAGTAGATATATTTTTCTTACAAGTAATCATTATAGCCATTTTTGAAAAATGATCAACTACAATAAAAATACAATCCTTGCCATGTTTTGAAGTGGGCAAACCTAAGAAAAAATCCATTGAGATAGATTCCCAAGCCCTGGTTGGTTCTGGAAATGGCATGTATAATACTTGCTTCTTATTTGTTGGATTAGCTATCACAATAGGGTGTAATATTTGAGGTACCTTTCCACATCCTTTCACATATGGGGCAAGTAGAAATATTTTTGAAGAACTGTCAATGTCTTTTCTACACTAAAGTGTCTAGTTGTCCTACTAAAATATGGATTCCATATCATCTTTTGTTGCTCTATAGCTGGAACAAAAATATGCCCCATATGATAGAGGACATTATCTTGAAAATAGAAATAAAAAACATGTTTACCTTTCTGAATTACCTGATATGTATCAGCAAAGGTAGGATCTACTTCATATAGAGCACCCCAAGTGGTAGTCTTATGTTTGCATAGGTCAAAAACTATTTTGAGTGTAGTAATTAGTGAGTGGCTCAGATAATCTATGGTAGTACTTGAGCTCCCCTTTGTATGTTTGATTATTAGATGGAATTTCTACAGATATGTGGCCCACTTTTGGTGCCTCTCATTCTGTAGTTTGCTCTATGTTTGGATGAATTCCAATAGTCTATGGTCAATGTGGATGACCATCTCTTTTCCCAAGATGTAGTGTTTCCATTGTTTGCATGCTTACACAATGGCATAGATCTCTTTGTCATATATCAAGTATTTCCTAATTGTATCAATGAAAATTTCACTATGATATGCAATAGGATGGCGATGTTGCATGATGATAGCTCTCATGGCATATTCAAATGTATCTGTCATCAACTCAAAAGGTTAATGCAAATCTGGCAGGGCAAGAATAGGGGCTGAGAAAATTCTACTCTTCAAATTCTCAAATGCCATTTATTGTATTTCACCCCATTTAAATGTAGCTTGAGTTCCTCCTTTAGTCACTTGGGTTAGTGGCCAAGCAACATGTGAGAATCTAAAAACAAACATATGATAGAAATTTACAAGACCTAAGAAGCTATAAAGTTCTATGAGGATCCTTGGTGTAGGCCATTCTTGAATAACCTGAATCTTCTCTAGATTGACATGGACCAATTCTTCATTCACAACATACCCTAAGTACTGAATTATTTTCATCTTGAATGTACATTTGTCAAGATTTGCATACAACTTGTGCTCCTGAAGAATCTAAAGCACCTTACAAACATGTTGTAGATGTTCCTCCCATGTTCTACTATAGATTAGTATGGCATCCAGGTAGACAACCATTAATGAGTTAGTGAAGGGTCATAAGATGTCATCCATCATCCTCATGAATGTTTTAGGTGTGTTAGTTAAGCCAAAAGGCATAACCAACCATTTGAAGAGACCCTCATTAGATTTGAATGTTGTCTTCTAGACATCAGTGGAATCAATGGGAATTTGGTGATAGCTAGATTTGAGATCAATTTTGGTGAATAACTTTGCACCATGGAGTTGGTCCAATAGGTCATCAATCCTAGAGAGGGGGTAGAAATTCTTCATAGTGATTTTATTTAGGGCTTGATAGTCAATGCAAAGCCTCCATGTTTCATCTTTATTTGGTATCAGGATAATTAGGCTACCATAAGGTGAAGAGTTGGGCCTGATGTGACCCTATTAGATCAATTTCTAAAACTATCTTTTTATCTCATCATTCTCTAAAATTGATCTGCAATACATAGGACTGTTAGGCAAAGGTGATCCTAAGATCAAATCGATAGAATATTTTACTTGGTAATGTAGTGGAACTCCCATGGGTGTCTTAAATAAGTCATCATATTCTCCTATGATTTTTCCCATCTACTTTGATTGCTGTGTTGATTGTGTAGTCAAGACTGCAACATCAGCCTTCTTGGATTTTTGTGGTTTGACCACCATGAGAACAAATTGCTTTGTCTTCTCCACCAATTTCTTACATTGTTTGACACTAATCAAGGAAATATATGTGGGAGGTGGTACCTTTGGTACCCTATAGCACTACATTCCAAGAGTGAAGGTGATTCTTTAGGTTCATGGTTCATAGATGCCATGCCGATCATACATGAATGGTTGACCAATGAGTACATCACAAACATCTAGATTGAGCACATCACACAAGACTTCATCTTGGAAAGGTTTTATTACATATGAAAGAAGACAGTGATGGGTGACATGGAGGTCTCTCCCTGGGCTCAACCATCCAATACTATATGGCTTTTGGTGAGGCTTCATGGATAGATTTAGACTTTTCACAAGTTTAGCAGAGATTAAATTCTTTTGACTCCCACTATCAAGAATGAAATGCAGAGGCTTACCTTTTACCCATAATTTGGAGTGAAATAATCTTTCATTATCATCTGACCTTTTTGTATGGGTCTATGATGAAGCAACAATGGTATCAATCTCTACATCTACAATCTCTTCTTTCTCCTCTTTGACTGTAGGTTGTGTATGAGACAGAGCAGTAGATGTTGAGTATTGTGACTAAAAAATTAGTGACTTGATGTCTCAACATTCTTATTTGGAATGAGTTCCAATTTTGTGGTAATCATACCATTTTTAAATCTTCCCCTTCTAGGGTTTCTTATCTTGAAACTCCTTTTGCTTCCAATTTTGGCCTCGTGTTTGACCTTCCTTGTCACTTTTCTATTTCAGAGGCTGACTCTTCATATTCTTTCTTCCATGCTTCTGCTCAATCTTCACTATGAACTTGTATGCCTCATTGAGGGTTTCCAAATTGAAGAGTTTCATTTCCTCCCATATGTACCATTGTATTCCACCATGATATTTGAGAGTCTTATGTTTCTCACCTTCTTGGATGCCCAATCTTGCAGATAGAGAATGAAAAATATTTATGTAATCTTGAATAGATTGGTCCTTACCATGGTGAAGTTGTTGCCACTATATGTACAGATCATCATATACTCCAATGGGATAGTATTCTTCCTTTACCACTCCCATGAAATCATCCCAAGTATGTTCCACCTCAAGGTCAATGTCATTTGTAATAAACCTCTTTTTGTACACTTCCCACCAATTTTTTATGAGCAATGATGCTTTCAAAAGAGTAAAAGTGATCTTTTCCCCATCGGTGAATTTATTTATAAAGAAGTAGGAAGATAATTGATCCAACCAATTTTCTACTAAATTAGCATTGATTTTTGTTTCAAATGTAGGGATATCAAAATTCAACTAAACCTTGAAGGGTGTTGGGGCACTAAAAGGATGTTTCATGGATGAGGATCCTAGTGTATAGATACCGAGCTAGAATTTCCCATCGAGAGTTGTTAGAGAATTGGGGTGAATTATTTCAACATCTATGCTTGTTACCATTAGAGGGATTCATTCACCATTTCCTTGAATGGATCATATGTCTCAATGCCATTCACTATTTGAAGTCATTTAGAGTGAATAGGTAGATAGTTTGGAAGCTCTATTATTTTCCATCCAAGCTTCTTGTAGCTTGACCTTATCCTCGGGATCATACACTCTCAAGACAAACCACTCTAATACCACTGATCCAAAACTTAGAAGTTTTGATTGATAGATATTTCAAGAACATAAAAATAACACTATAATTATGAATTATCTGAGAAGAGGTGTTTTTATTACTCACGATCGCAATACAACTATGTGCTTATCTTTGGGAAGAGATATTTGATTTCTAATTTGGGTTATATATTCATTTATACATATTTTGAAAGTAGGAAGAGGATGTTTAAGGTCACAAATCTCAAGGGAGATTAAGTGGTTTGACTTCCATGATTTAAAATAATACATAATTTGAGGAATTACTATTTTTAGAAACTTACTATTTTTAAATTGCACTACTAAAATTGAAATTTGGGACACTTCCATTGAGTTTTCAAGGGTCAAAACCCATCAAAAAAAACTTAGTTCCATCTGACTACATTCTTCTCATTCTTAGCTTTCTAATAGTTTAAATGGGGAGTCAATTAGTTCTACGGTGCAAAAGTTATGGCTCCTAGAAGTTCCGCCATCAATTAAGGTAGAACCATCACCCAAATTGTCACCTAAATTATTGCCCAAATCATTCCTCCCTTCTTGAGAAGAAATGGTCCCCATTACATCAATATTCTTTTTCAAGTGTGTCAGTTGTGTCTTAATTTTATACTCTATGAGCCACTCACCTTGGTGGCTAATTTGGCCCCTTTTGACCACCTTATAAAATCGAATAAAGCATCCTCTTGTTGTCTTCATCTAGGTGTCCACAATCTAATCCTCTTCCACTAGAGAAAAACTATACGGATCAAGCTCATCAATGTCTAGTTTTTTTACTACAACTAAAGTATATAATAGAGGTGGATGATATGGTTTGAGGAGCTCCACATTTAATATCGGATGTAGACCAAGGTAGGCTAGTAGGTTCAACTCAAAAGTATTTTCTCTAACTTTTCTAGTGATGGTGTAGGGACCATATCATAGAGGCCAAATTTTTCTGTGTGGGCCTACAAGTCATTCTTTTTAAATCCACATCTAAACCTTGTCACCTAGAGCAAAATGGTGTGCAATCCTATGTTTATCATGGCATTTCTTATAATTTTGATTCATCTTCTCCAAGATGTCATGAAATTTTTGCTACATGTGTTGCATTTGTTCAATAAACTTTTTTTTATTTTACTACCTCAGATCTCCCATGAGGTGTGTATTCCATGGTGGATAATGGAACATCTATATCAATTGGTGCCATGGGTTAGAACCCAAAGCATACTTGGAATGGACTAT
Organism: Torreya grandis; assembly: GCA_037957365.1. Lineage (NCBI taxonomy): Eukaryota > Viridiplantae > Streptophyta > Pinopsida > Cupressales > Taxaceae > Torreya > Torreya grandis. The sequence goes on from JARHVA010009389.1 coordinate 47,072, forward strand.
GTTTGGTCAAGCTGTGTAGGGGCTAATTATATCCATGTTATATGAAAATAAGCCCCTCATCCCATGTGCATAGATGTTTGGAATGATACATCTAAATCATGTGAACAATCAAGTGGTTCATCACTACTATTTGACCATCAGTCTTTGGATGGAAGGTTATGGACTTCATCAGCTTGGTATCCATCATCTTCCATCGAGTGGACCAGAAGATGCTCAAGAACTTGCTATCTCAATCTGAGATAATGGACCTAGGGAGATCAAAATGGAGCCATACATGACTAAAATATAGTTGAGCAGTTTCTTCAATAGATATATTTTTCTTACAAGTAATCATGATAGCCATTTTTTTAAAATTGATCAACTATAACAAAAATACAGTCCTTTCCATGTTTTAAAGTGGGTAAACCTGAGAGAAAATCCATTGAGATAGATTCCCAAGGCCTGGTTGGTTTTGGTAATGGCATGTATAATCCTTGCTTCTTATTTGTTGGCCTGGCTATCACAAACAGGGTGCAATATTTGAGGGTACCTTTTAACATCCTTTCACATGTGGGGTTAGTAGAAGTGTTTTTAAGGAACTACCAATATATTCTATATACCAAAGTGTCTAGTTTTCCTACTGAAATGTGATTCCCATATCATCTTTTATTGATTTGTAGCTGGAACATAGACATGTCCCATATGACAGAAGACATTTTCTTGCAAATAGAAATCAAAAACATGTTTACCTTCTTAAAGAACCTAATATTTATTAGAAAAGGTAGGATTTGCTTCATACAGAGCACCCCAAGTGGCAGTCTCATGTCTGCATAGGTCAAGAACTATTATGAGTACAGTAATTGGTGGGTGGCTCAGACAATTTGTGGTTGTATTTAAGCTCTCCTTTTTTAGTTTGATTATCAGATGGAATTGCTACAGATATATGGCCCACTTTTAGTGATCTCATTTCACAGTTTGCTCTACATCTGGATGAATTATAATGGTCTATGGTCAGTGTGGATGACCATCTCTTTCCCTGAGATGTAGTGTTTCCATTATTTATAGGCTTTCATAATGGCATAGAGCTCCTTGTCATATGTTAGGTTTTATCCTAACTGTATCATTGAGAGTTTCAATATGATATGTAATAGAATGGCCATGTTGCATGATGATAGCTCCCATGACATATTTAAATGCATCTATCATCAACTCAAAAGGTTGATGCAAATCTGGTAAGACAAGAATAGGGGCTGAGCAAAGTTTGTTCTTCAAATTCTCAAATTCCCTTTATTGTATTTTGCCCCACTGAAATGTAGCTTTAGGTCTTCCTTTAGTCACTTGGGTTAGTGGCCAAGCAACATATGAGAATCTAAGAACAAACCTGCGATAGAAATTTTCAAGACTTAAAAAGCTACAAAGTTTTATGAGGGTCCTTAGTGTAGGCCATTTTTGAATAACCTAAATCTTCTCTAGATCGACATGGACCCCTTCCTCATTCACAACGTACCCTAGGTACTAAATTTTTTCATCTTGAATGTGAATTTGTCAAGATTTGCATATAACTTATCCTCCAAAAAAATTTGAAGCACCTTATAAACATGTTGTAGATGTTCCTCCCATGTTCTACTGTAGATGAGTATGTCATCTAGGTAGACAGCCACGAATGAGTTGGTGAAGGGTTTTAAGATGTCATCCATCATCATGATGAAGGTTGTAGATGCATTAGTTAAGCCAAAAGGCATAACCAACCATTTGAAGAGCCCCTCCTTAGATTTGAATGCAGTCTTCTAGACATCAATGGGATTGATGGGAATTTAGTGATAGCCAGATTTGAGATCAATTATGGTGAAGAACTTCACACCATGGAGTTGGTCCAGAAGGTTATCAATCCTAGGGAGGGGGTAGTGATTCTTCATAGTGATTTTATTCAGGGCTTGATAGTCAATGCAAAGCCTCCATGTTCCATCTTTCTTTGGTGCCAGGACAATCAGGTTGCCACAGGGTGAAGAGCTTGGCTTGACGTGACCCTTTTGGATCAATTGATAAGTATCATTTAACTCTTCATTTAATCAATATTCGATTGATGTATTATCAACCATGGCTAGTGTCCAAAACTATCTACAGTAAGGTATGGGATGGTAGATCTAGAAGGCTACTTATGGGGGTGTTTGATTGTCCTATTCTAACTTTGACTAAAGAAAGAAATGTGTCCTAAACTATGTGATTCACTCTTTTACTAAAAAAGAAGAAATCAAATCGATTCACTCTTTTACTAAAAGTAAAATCACACTCCTATTTATGCTTATGTTGAAAGTAAAATCACACTCTTCACTAAGAAAAAGAAGTTTGTTTCACACATTTGTTGTAAAAGAAAACACACATTGCTTAGAAAGGAAATGACTTTGGAATAAGAAAATGCTTTTTTAATGATTTTTTTTATTTTTTTATGAATAAATGTAAATATTAACAAGATTATAATTAATTATAATAATGAATTAGTATAACATAACATAAATGCTGTACTCAGTTCCTGGTTCCAATGAGAGTGGGCCCTTGCTCCTCTTGGACTCAGGAACAAAGATTAATCAATGCTAGAAACTGAAGTGATAATTCATATGACTAAAAATGATTAAAATCTATCTGAAACCTGTAATATGCTTGTACAAATATTTTTCTCTATTATCTGTATATATATATATATATATACATACATACATATATATATATATACATGTATGTATGTATGTATGTATGTATGTATGTATGTATATATGTATATATATAGATATATACATACATACATACATACATACATATATATATATACATATATATACATATATATATATATACATATACATATACATACATATATATATATATACATATATGTGTGTGTGTGTGTGTATCCCATTATATATGAAAATCTTACATTTTATACTAATATAATCAACTCAAAATATAATGCAAACAAATAAGATTTCTTGATTGATCCATTCATCTAAAGATAGGAGATTGGATTTCCAAGAGATCCAATTATTCTGATAAAATAGATATCCTATCCTATAGTAGTCCTAAGATCTAAATATATATACAACTTTATCAAAAGCAAATCCTACAAAATAGCAGGTAGTTATTGTCCTTAATTGATTCTAGCTGGAATGATTCTTTCTTATCCTATCTGGCCACCAGCTTCCCCATTTGTAGCTTCATCTTTACAAAATTCTCAGAATTGACCCTACAGAGTTAAGAAAATAACCTATGGAGTCCATAAAAACAAGCCTAAAGGTCTATAGAAATGAGCCTAAAGAGTCCGTAGAAACAAGCCTGTGGAGTCTGTAGAAGCAAGCATGTAGAGTTCATAGAAGCAACCCTGTGAAGTTCATAGTTCTGCTGTATGGAGATAAAAATTGCATGTTCACTATACATCATCTGTGTCTTTTTCTTGATCATTCTTCACAATAAAAATCACTAAAACATGCTATATATTAGACATTGATGATAAAGTAAAGGTTTAGTCTTTTGGTTCAATATAAATAATACAAATATCTATTTTCCATGTAATAACTATCTAATAATCTAAGATTTGCATAAGATAATATCCTTCAAGAGATGAATTGAGGGAAATAACATCTCAATAATGAGCCATATTTTGATCTCATCATCTCCCCCAAGCTTTACCTTTTTCAAGTCCCATTGTAAACATTTATTGGCATTCATAGCTCTGGCTTCTACTTTCCACACTTTGACTCAAATGAGATTCATCAAATTCATCTATTATATGCTTGTCTGAATTGCTTGTAAATCCTTGATGTGGTTGAATCATTTATTTCCATATATTGAATTGCTTCTTTGATTTTGGAGTCCAACTCTGCCATACTAGAATAGGTATGATCAGCAAAGGGGGTCTATATCTCATGCCAATCCATTTCTTTGATGTTATACCAATTTAGTTCTTTGTAGTGCTTTCATCCTTATCTCATCAAGTTGATTGATCTGTAAGAGTCTTTCTTTCTATATTTCTTATAATTTAATTTCTACTTCTACAGTTGTTTTCAAAGTTTATAATTCAAATTCAACAGAGAATAAAGGCTTCTTACCATAGACTAATTTATAAGGTGAAAATCTAGTTGTTATTTTCCAAGTAGTATTATAAGGCCAAACAACCTCTGGTATCTTATCTTCCCAATCCTTTCTTCTAAAATTAACAACCTTAGTTAAAATGGTTTCTAGTTCTCTATCGATGACTTTAACTTGCCCATTAGCTTGTAGATGGTATGGAGATGTTTTTCTATGTTGAGTTTAATATACTTGCATGAAGTGATTTATCATGTTTGACATGAACTGTGGTCCTTGATCTGAGACTATCTCCCTTAGAGCACCAAATATTTTGCATGATTTTAAAATATAAGAAATCAGCTGCCATCTCTTTTATAGCATGAGTTAATGATTCAACTTCTTCCCACTTGGTCAGATAGTCAGTAAATACTACGAGATATTCTTTTCCTCTGGAAGGAGGATCCATAAGACCTATAAAATTAATTCCCCATTTCTTAAATGGTTCTAAAACCAATTGAGGATGAGGGTGTAGAGGCATCTCTATTGAAAGAGTAGGTTGTCCAATTCTCTAACAAGCATCACAGTGTCTGACATATATTTTTACTTGTTGATGCACGTGAGACCAATAGTATCCTGCTCCTAGGATTTTATGTATTGTTCTTTGAGCTAAGTAATGACCTCCTCCTGGTTCATCATGACAAGCTCTAATGATATCACAAGCTTCACCATCTGTCACACACTTTTAAAACACATGGTCAGGTCCAAGTTTAAATAACATTCCATTAATCCATTTAAAAGAACTTTTTTTGATTAAATGTTTCTTTTTTTTTTGTAAAAATTGCAGAGGAAACTTCCTTGTGGTAAGGTAATTGGCTATATCAGCAAACCACAGAGATTATGATAAAATAGAAAATAATTGTTCATTTATAAAGTCATCTTCCATTGGTTCTTCTTCACCTATTGTGTTCATTCTTGACAAGAAATCAACAACCATATTAGACTTCCCTGGTTTATCTATAATAGTAACATCAAATTCTTATAAGAGCAACAACTATCTAATAATCCTACCTTCCACAATTGGTTTATTCATAAGATATCTAATAGCTAAATGGTATGTATAGATAAATACCTTGTAGCCTATTATATAGTGTATGAATTTGTTAATTACAGACTACAGTTAGGAATTCCCTTTCAATTGTGGTGTAATTTCTTTCAACAGCTGTCATGTTTTTACTAATATAATATATAGCATACATGTTACCCTCTTCATCCTTTTATCCAAGGACTACTCCTAGTGTTATATTAGAAGCATCTATGTATATATTGAATGGCTTAGTCCAATCTGGTCCTCTTAATACTGGAGCAGTAACAAGTATAGTCTTTGATGGTCTCAAAGGCCTACTGGCAACTATCACTCCATTCGAATGTATTATCTTTTGTAAGCAAGGCAAACATAGGGGCAGCTATTTGGATAAAATTATCTATGAAGCATCTATAATAAGCAGCATGTCCCAAAAAACTCTTAATTTTATATTGTGTTTATGAAATGGGTAAATTGGAGATTATTTTGACTTTTTTTGGATATACTTGAATGTTTTTGCAGAAATATGGTGTCTCAGGACTATTTCTTCATCCATCATCAACAAACACTTCTCATGGCTCAAAGATAATTGATGTTCCTCACATTTGATCAATACTCTTTCCATGTTGGTAAGATCCTCTTCATAAATTCCACCATAAATGGTGAAGTCATCCATATATACTTCAACACAATCATTTGTAAGGTCAGAGAATATTGCCAGAACTGCTCTTTGAAAGGTTGTTGGAGCATTATAGAGTCCAAATGGGAGTACTCAATAAGCAAAAGTTCCCCAAGGGTAGGTAAATGTGGTTTTATCTTGATCTTTAGCTGCTACCATTATCTAGTTATACCCACTAAACCCATCTAGGAAATAAAAATATCTCTTTCCTACCAAGTTGTCAAGAACTTGATCAATAAAAGGTAAAGGAAAGTAATCTCTAAGTGTTACTTTATCCAATTCTATATAATCTACACATACCCTTAATTTTCCATTTTTTTTGGGCATAATTACTAGAGGTGAAACCCACTGGCTATTTTAGATGGGGTAAATAAACCCAACTTCTAGCAGCTTTTGGATTTCTATTTTGACTATTTCCTTTAATGTTGAGTTTATTCTTCTTTGTGGTTATCTAATCGGTTTGACAGATTCTATGTAAATGTGATGAGTGCATATGCTGGGGTGAATTCCTTTTATGTTAGTATAATCCCAAGCAAAATCCTTGGTATGTTTTTTTAGTACTTCAAAGAGTTGATCTTCCTCTTCATTTGTTAACCAACTATTGATGTTCAAAATCTTTCCAGGTAATACCATGATTGGTTTTATACCTAGGTAGTTGGATTCTATTTGCTTAAAATCACTAATCAATGAGTTCAGAGGACATGGATGAGGAAGTAGCTTATGAAACATGGTAATATTATTAATAAACTCTTTTTTAGGAGAAATCATCTTGCTAAAAAATAATGGAATGCATCTAAGAAATGAGTTTGTTGTTGTTCTACCAATTTCTGCACACTTTCTTGAATCACTCCATGATCATATGATGAATAAATAATAGAAGTGGAAGTGGAGGTTTCATAATATTCTATCTAACCCAACAATCCTAAACTAAGGTAGTTCATAGTTTTTAGATTGGCTGAGTCTGTAGCTTTTAGACTGGCAAAGTCCGTAGCTTTTGGACTGGCTGATTCCATAGATTTTGGACTAGTAGAGTCTGTAGATTCTAGGTATATGTCTCCATTAAATTATTCTAATTTTTTTTAACTGTAATCATAGCTAATGAGGAAATGTTTTTTAATGTATTTTCTGATTCATCCACCCAAAGTTCTTGTATGCAATTTGTTGATGGTTTTGCAAGAGGATACAAAGAGATGCATTTGGACTTTATCCCATTAGAAATGGTCATGTCTCCTAACCTACAATCAATTAATGCTACTAAAATATCCAACCATGGTCTACTTAGGATTATGGGATATCTTAGATTCTTTGTTTTGGGTTGCAAGACCATGAAATCTACTAGATACTCCCAAGACTCTATTAGTACTTCAAAAATTTTGATAGTCCCTTTTAGTTTAGTTATAGATTGATCTACCATTTAAAGAATGGTAGTTTTAGGTTGAATTCTCATAAGAGATAATGTATGGAGAGTATCAATTGTCATAACATTGATTTTTTCTCCCAAATCTACCAAGATGTTAGAAATTTATTTACCTCTAATTGTGATTGTGATCACTGGGCTTTCTAGATCTGCATATTTTGGAACTAATAGTTCTCCTACTAATAAATCAACAACTTTTCCATCAACATGAATGGTTCCTAAATATTTTTCTTTCTTTCTAGGTGTCTTGATACAAAGGTTTTTGATGATCTTGTTTAATTTAGGTATATCTCTAATAGCTTGTAGAAGGGGTACCTCAATGTTGATCTTTTGCAACTCATAGACCAAGTTTGATTCTAGTTTAATACCAATTTATTTTAATCTTTCAAGAAAAGGAACTACTAGGGTAGTAGTTTTTACTTTATTTGCTTCAGGGCTCATCTTGATTTCAACTTCTCTAGTGTTTAATTAAGATGATTCTATTTTTTCTTTTTTATCAGGTATCTCAAAATTGAGAACTAGAGGTTTTTATATGGTTTTCCCTGATCTTAAATGTATGTCTAAACATTCAATAGCTTCAACATTCATTGTCTCTTCCTGTTCATTAACATAAATAGGTGTTAGTTGTTTATTTTTTAGATTTGTTATTGGTTGTGTAGGCATTAAGGGTTGATTGATTTGTCCTTGTTGCTGAATAACTGGGGGTGGCATAATAATTTGTTGTTGAAGTGGTCTTCTTGGTTGGCTGAATTATTTTTGTGGATTCCATTACTGATTCCATTGTTGATATAGTTGTGGCATCCATTACTGCTATGGTACCCATTGTTGTTGTGGCTATGGCACCATCCATACGGGTGTTGGTATCTAATCTTGTCTTGCCTATGGATTTTGAATTGATGGAATTTGAGGTTGATTCCAAAACAGTGAAGGAATTGAAACATTCTATTGTGCCATCCATGGATTAACTAAATTTCTTGAATTAAACTATCCTTGAGCTTGGTTTTATGGGGCAAAGTTTTGTCTCTAAATATAATTTACTTCTTCAGTGGACTAGACTTGTGTTTTCATTTGATTCTTTAAAATAGGCAAAAGGGTACAATGTTTGGTATCATGATCGATTACATCACAGATCTCACATGATGAAACATTGGTTCTATATAGGGGGAAGTCTCTAAGGGTGTGTTTCTATCTACACTTAGGACAGTAGATTGCTAAGGGTTCTATTGCATTTGTATTAGCTTGAAGACCATCTAAAGTACTGTTTAGTGTGTTGGGTGAATATTTTGTCAATCAACATACTAATAAACAAAATAGGTCTGATCAACCACAACAGGAAGATTGGTCAGCCAAATGTGTAGGTTTACCACATCAAAAGGGGACTAATCTCTCCTGTCATTAAGGGGAGGTTCCCTGTAGATATGCAAGAACTATATAATATATATATAAACAAAAAATAACACTCAAGGGTAAGATAAACCATCCATCTCTCTTTCTTCAGAGATGATGTGCATGAATCAAAGGAGAAATCCTAATGAAATGACAGAAGACACTCCTTTTCTTTCAAAAGTGTTGTTCAACAGACAAAAGGAATCTTTCTGGTGAAGACAAGTAATTGTAACAGGGTATAGTAACATAGCAGGATGAAATGAGGCAAAAAGTCTCCACCTCAACTGCCAAAGAGTGAAATACTAAGAATAATTAGGGCACAAAGTTGTCCCAAGGTTCTTTACACAGAAAAAGAAAATAAGCACACACTGAAAACAACTATGACAACACAAATTCTGAAAGTAACTGGCTTCAAGACACCTTCTTTGTTACGTCCACTAGCTCTACTTGTTAAATTGCATAAACAAGAATATATTTAGGAAATAGACATAAGAATAATCTCTTAGAATGATACAAGTTTTAACAGCACAAAGTCTAAAAGTAACTTGCTTTCTGTTTCAAATAAAGAAATATGATGAACAATCTGAGCTCAAAGTCTCAGTAATGCCTTTCAATTTGGGTAGAGTTTTGTTTTTGGTAATAGAGAGATCTCCCCTAAACAATAAGAGAGAGTCCAATATATAGCTCTCCAAGAAAGACTTGGGAACAATAACGCATCATGTTGTATTCAATACATGTTAAATTTTGTCAAGAAGATATGTTGGAATTGGGTGTAGTTGCCCATTTGCTTTTCTCAATGCAGAGAAATGGGTCACACCATTGAATGTTCATGTTCTCCAATGTCAAGTTGGTGGAACTTTCTAGAAACATATCCCATTCATGAGTATTTCTAGTCTTTCTTCATTGTTCTTCCTTTTCTAGCTATTGAATCGGGTCCTTGGTTTGATTCGATGCTCTATTTTTTGGTCACTTTTTGTTGGTCTTAATAATTGATGCATGGCACCTTCCACTAAAAAATAGGCAAGGACACTTGGCAGCATCTATGAGACTCTGAGAGATGCTTATTAAAAGAAGCTTTAAACTTGTAAAGAAATTCAAGATGCGGATACAGACACTTGTCACGCTCCACGAAGTTACAATGGAATATGTGGTAGCTTCCGCTTGTCTTTTGAGAATCTCATGGAGGATGACACTTGGTGCACTCCATTTACTTTAGTAGCTTATTAGGGGCCCACCATAATCCTTACTTAATAAAGGGACCAAAGGAAGAAACTGCGGGTGTCAACACATGGCAGCTTTCACCAAGTTTTAGCTTTTCTTTTAAAACACTCTAGACTCATTTTAGATTCACGTGGATGATGCCACGTGTTGTGGTTTCCACTACTTGAAATTATGTCTCGACAGATGACACATGGAAGCTTCTATTGATTTTTGATAAGGGGCACGTAGTAGCTGGGCAGGTTTTCTATTTTGGGGGACTTTTCCTTCAAACAAAAAGTTTGAAGGAATTCTTTCAGACAATTTGTTTGAAGGAATTGTTTCTTTATAACTTTGCCACATGAACTTTTTTAAAGGAATTCTTTGTGTCTGTTCAGCATTTGAATTGGTCTATTTTCTCCTTGCCTGCCCTTCGAAAGGGTTGTTTGAGCTTCAAAATGACCTTTCAAATTTTTACAATGGTCCACTTTGGTTTCTAAGTTCCCTCCAAAAGGGCTATTTGTCCTTTGGCTTTGCCTTAGTCATTTTTCCATCGATCTCAATAGGTGACACATGATAGTATCTACAATGAAATAGATGAGGACACATGGCAGCATCTATTGTGAAATAGGTGAGGACACATGGTAGCATCCACTTAACTTTGTAAAGGCTTTGGACGCCTTTTGAGTGTCCCACAGAAGATGACACGTGGTGGCTTCTGCTGAGCTTTTAGAAATACTGTAGATACATTTAGAACTCATTTTAGATTTATGCAGATGTTGACACATGGCATGTTCCACTTATCTTACAAAGGACATGTGGTAACTTCCATAACTTTTAGAAACAAAATTAAAATGGGGCTCGACAAACAACACTTGGTAGCATCTGTTGGGCTCTGTCGGGCTTTTTGTTTCAGGCTTTCTTTGACTTAGTTACTTTTACCATGAAATTTCCTCCACAAGGGTACTTGTATCTTTGACTTTTGGGGCACTCCTTTGAACCTACCACTTGAACTAACCAATTGAACCAACTTTGGTTCAATGGTTCATTCCTTTATTTCTATTGACCGCTTGAAACAAGCTTTTGGAAATAAACCGTGTTGAACCTGCCGCCTTTGAACCTGTTGAACCTTTGAATCCATTGAACCTTTGAACCTAAGTGGTTCAATGGTTTAATGGTTTAATGGTTCAATTATTCTTCTCTTTGACAAGTGTCTTGAAGCCATTGAACTGGAAGTGATTGAACTTTGAACCTTGACAAAAGCTTTTGAAAGATTAGAATGATTTTTTGAAATGGGAAGAGATATTTTGGTCTTGCAAGACCAAAATAGCTTAAATGTTGTCCAAAAAATGAGTGAGATTTTTTGGGTACAACATAGTGTAACTAGGATATCTGTCTTTAGATTAGCAAATTCTTCCATTAACTTGCCCACTTCATTAGATTTCCCAAATCTTCCTTTTCTAATTCTAGGTTTTGTTTGAGAGTAGTTGGTACAAAGTTCAGAAATTTGATTGAAAGCCAACTTATTTATATCTCCACCTCCCATTAGATTTAAGAAATCTCTAGTATCTTCATCCAACCATTTCAAGAAAACCAATTTATAAATGTCTTTAGTGAGTGGATAATTGCTTCTTTTATGAGTGAACATGAATCTATTCAAATCATCCTCTAAAGATTCATCCTCATTATGTTTGATTTTGAAGAAATCTTCTTTTCTTTCTCGCACTCGGTAGTAATCTTGGTATTTGTTAAAAAATTCTTTTTCCATATCATCCCATGTTCTAATAGAATCACCAGGTAAACCCATGAACCATCTCATAGCTACATCTTTAAGTGTAGAGGAAAACAGTTTTAATTTCTGGCCATTTATTATGTAATCATAGGTTTGACATAGCACCTTAAACTCAAACACTAATTGATCAGGATCTTCTATAGATCTTCCCCAAAAATTTGGTAGATTAGCTAGTGAAATATTTTTCATGGGGGTTTGATCATTGGAATTTGAAACAATAGGAAAATAAAAAGTCCTTTCTAGTTGTGCAACTTGTTGATTTGTTCGAGAGCCATTTCTTTTGATGATAATGTTTCAAAGCCAAGATAATCTTCCCACTGAATATTTATGGTATTAGTTATGGGTTGTTAAAAATTCTTAAAATTTTCTTCAGTTACGTATTTTTGAAGTACTTCTAAATCCTTGGAAATTTCTAAATAGTGTCTTTCTGCAAGAGATTGATCTTGAGGAATTTGTCCTATGGGGCTTGCTTGTGGCAATGGCCTAGTTTCTATCCAAGTTTTAGAAGATTCTTGCAGATAGGTTTCACTTGAAACTTTTGGTTCACTACTCAGAGATGTTGAAGGAGTGTCAACTTGTGTTCTTGGTGGAAACTTTGGGATGAATCATCCTTTAGAATCTCTAGGATGGTACATCAATTTATTGAATTTTTAGGGGATTTTATGGGTTTTTACAATATTTTTTATTTTTCACTCTAGACCAATAATTATTACCTTATGTTCCCCAAAAATGGTGCTAAAAATGATGAGTGTCGTTTAGCTCCTCATTTAATCAATATTTAATTAATGTCTTATCAACTAGGGTTGGTGTCCAAAGCTATCTGTAGTAAGGTATGGAATGGTAGATCTAGAAGGTTGCTTATGGGGGTGTCTGAATACCCTATTCTAACTTTAATTAAATAAATAAATGTGTCCTAAACTACGTGACTCACTCTTTTACTAAAAAGGAAAAAATCAAATCAATCTACTCTATTGCTGAAAGTAAAAATCGCACTCTTATTTACACTGACATAGAAAGTAAAATCACACTCTTCACTAACAAAAAGAAATTTGTTTCACATATTTGCTGTAAAAGAAAACACACATTGCTTAGAAAGGAAATGACTTTGGAATAAGAAAATACTTTTTTAAACTTGTGAATTTATTTTAATGTTTTTTATAAATAAATGTAAATATTAACAAGACTCTAATTAATTATAACAATGAATTAGTATAACATAACATAAATACCATACATAGTTCCTGGTTCTAATGAGAGTGTGCCCTTGCTCCTCTTGGACTCAAGAATAAAGATTAATCAATGTTGGAAATTGAAGTGATAATTCATAAAACTAAAAATGATTACAATCTGTCTAAAATCTGTAATATGCTTGTACAAATCTTGTCCTCTATTATCTTCTCTCTCTCATCTGATATCTATATCCCATTATATATGAAAATCTTACATTTTATACTAATATAATCAACTCAAAATAGGATGCAAAGGAATAGGATTCCTTAGTCGATCCATTCATCCAAAGATAAGAGATTGGATTTCCAAGAGATCTAATTATTTTGATAAAATAGATATTCTATCCTATAATAGTCCTAAGATCCAAATATATATATAACTTTATCAAAAGAAAATCCTAAAAAATAGTAAGCAGTTACTTTCCTTATTTAATTATAGTTGGAATAATTATTTATTATCCTATTTGGCCATCAGCTTCCCCATTTATAGCTTCATCCTTACAGAATTATCAAAATTGACCCTACAGAGTCATGAGGAAAGAACCTGTAAAGTCCGTAGAAATAAGCCTATGGAGTCCATAGAAACAAGTCTATAGAGTCTGTAGAAATGATCTTACAGAGTCCATAGAAACAAGCCTATAGAGTCTGTATAAACAAGCCTATGAAGTTCATAGAAGCAAGCCTACAGAGTCCATAAAAGCAAGCTTGTGGAGTCCGTAGTTTCGTTGGATGGAGATCAAAATTGTATGTTCACTATACATCACTTGTGTCTTTTTCCTAAGCATTCTTAACAACAAAAATTACCAAAACATGTTATGTATTAGACATTAATGACAAAGTAAAGGTTTAGTCTTTTGGTTCAATATAAATAAGACAAATATCTATTTTTCATGTAATAGATATCTAACAATCTAAGATTTGTATAAGATAATATTCTTCAAGAGATGAATTGAGGGAAATAACATGTCAATAATGAGCCATATTCTAAGCTCATCATCAATTCTTGAATCTAACTTTTTATCTCATCTTTCTCCAAAATTGATTTGTGATACACAAGACTGTTAGGCAAAGGTGATCCTAGGATTAAATCAATAGATTATTTTACATGGAAATGCAGTAGAACTCCCATGGGTGACTTGAATAAGTCATAATATTCTCCTCTAATTTGTCCCATCTACTTCTATTATTATATTGACTATGTAGTCAGGACTACAACATCAGCCTTCTTGGATTTATGTGGTTTGACCACTATGAGAACAAATTGCTTTGTCTTCTCCACCAATATCTTATAGTGTTTGGCACTAATCAGAGAGATAAATGTGGGAGGTGGTACCTCGAGTACCCTATAGCACCATGTTCTAAGAGTTATGGTGATTCTTTAGGTTCATGATTCATAAATGCCATGTCAATCATACATGAATGACTGACCAAAGAGTACAACACAAACATCTAGATTGACCACATCACATAAGACTTTATCTTGGAAAGGTTTTATTACATATAAAAGAAGACACTAATGGGTGACACAGAGGTCTCTCCTTGGGCTCAACCATCCAATACTGTATGGCTTTGGGTGAGGCTTCATGGATAGATTTAGACTTTTCGCAACTTTAGCAGATGTTAAATTCTTTTGACTCCCACTATCAAGAATGAAATACAGAGGCTTATCTTTTACCCATAATTTAGAGTGAAATAATCTTTTGTTGTCATTTGGCCTTTTGTCATGGGTTTGGGATGAAGTAATGATGGTATTAGGCTCAACATCTACAATCTCTTCTTTATCCTCTTTGACTATAGGTTGTGTATGAGATATAGCAGTAGATGTCGAGTATTATGACTCAAAAAGCAGTGACTTAATGGCTTGACATTCTTCTTTGGAGTGAGTTCTAGTTTTGTGGTAATCACACCATTTTCCAATCTTCTCTTTTTGGGGTTTCTTATCTTGAAACTCCTTTTGCTTCCAATTTTGGCCTCATTTTTGACCTTCTTTGTCACTTTCCATTTCAAAGGTTGAATCTTCATATTCTTTCTTCTATGTTTCTACTCAATCTTCACTACAAACTTGTATGCCTCACCGAGGGTTTCCAAATTGAAGAGTTTCATTTCCCCCCATATGTACCATTTTGGTCCACCACAATATTTGAGATTCTTATGTTTCTCACTTTCTTGGATGCCCAATCTTGCAGATAGAGAATGAAAAATGTCTATGTAATCTTGAACAGATTAGTCCTTACCTTGGTAAAGTTGCTGCCACTATATGTACAAATCATCATATGCTCCAATGGGATGATATTCTTCCTTTACCACTTCCATGAAATCATCCTAGGTAGGTTCCACCTCAAGGCCAATGTCATCTATATTGAACCTCTTTTTGTATACTATACACCAATTTTTTCACAAGCAATTATGCTTTCAAAAGAGCAAAAGTGATCTTTTCTCCATGGGTGAATTTATTTACAAAGTAGGAAGATAATTGACCGAACTAATTTTCTAATTTATCATCATTGATTTTGCCTTCAAATTTAGGGATATAAAAATTCACCTAAACCTTGAAGGGTGTTAGGGCACTAAAAGGATGTTCCATGGATGAGGAGCCAGGAAGTACAGATGAGGAGCTAGAATTTCCCATCGAGAGTTGTTGGAGAATTTGGGTGAATTGTTATAGCATCTATGATTTTTTCCATTATAGGGATTCATTAACCATTTCCTTGAAGGGATCAAACATCTTGGTGTCATCTTCCATTTGAAGTGATTTCGAGCAAATAGGTGGATAGTTTGGAAGCTCTATTGTTTTCTACCCAAGCTTCTCGTCACCTGACCTTATCCTCATGATCATACACTCTCAAGATAAACCACTATGATACCACTAATCCAAAACTTAGAAGTTTTGATTGATAAATATTTTAAGAACATGAAAATAACACTGTAATAATGAATTCTCTAAGAAGAGATGTTTTTATTACTCAATATCACAATACAACTATATTCTTATCTCTGGGAAGAGATGTCTGATTTCCATTTTAGGTTACATCTTCATTTACACACATTTTTAAAGTAGGAGGAGGATGTGGAAGGTCATCAATATTAATGGATATTAATTGGTTTGACTTCCATGATTTAAAACAAAATAAAATTTAAGGAATTACTATTTTTAGACTACACTACTAAAATTGAAATTTGGGGCACTTCCATTGGGTTTTCAAGGGTTAAAAACCATAGAGAAAATCTTGGTACCATCTCACCACATTATCTTCATTCTTAGATTTCCAATGATTCACACGGGGAATCAATTGAAGCTACGGTGTAAAAGCTATGGCTCTCAGAAGTTCCATCATCAATTGGGGTAGAACCATCACCTGAATTATCACCTAATTATTGTCCAAATCATTCCTCCCTCATTGAGAATCAATGATCCCCATTGCATCAATATTCCTCATTAGGTGTGGTAGTGGTGTCTTAATTTGATTCTCTATGAGCCACTCACCTTGGTGGCTAAGCTGGCCCCTTTTGACCACTTGATAAAGTGAAATAGAGTGTCCTCTTGTTCTCTTCATCCAGGTGTCCACAATCTGATCTTCTTCCACTGGAGAAAAAATCTATGGATCAAGATCATCAATGTCTAGTTGTTTTGATACAACTAAAGTATCTAACAGAGGTGGATGATATGGTTTGAGGATCTCCATGTTGAATATTGGATGGAGACTAAGGTAGGCTAGTATGTTCAACTCAAAAGCATTTTCTCCAAATTTTCTAGTGATGGTGTAGGGACTATATCATAGAGGCTGAATTTTTCTTTTTAGTCTTGCAAGTCATTCCTTTTGAAGCCACAACCAAACCTTGTCACCCACAACAAAATGGTGTGCAATCATATGTTTGTCATGGTGTTGCCTATACTTTTGATTCATCTTCTCCAAGATGTCATGAACTTGATGCTAGACGTGTTGCATTTGTTTAACAAACTTTGTTGCTTTTGCTACCTTAGATCTCCCATGAGGTGTGTATTTCATGGTGGATAATGAAATGGCTATATCAATTAATGCCATGGGTTGGAACCCAAAGAATACTTGGAATGGACTATGCTTGGTAGAGTTATGCAGGGCCCAATTGTATCCATGTTGTATGAAAATAAGCCCCTCATCCCATGTGCATAGATGTTTAGAGTCATAAATCCAAATCGTGTAAATAATCAAGTGGTTCACCACTTCAGTCTGACCATCAATCTATGCACGGAACCTATGGACTTCATGAGTTTGGTATCCATCATCTTCCATAGAGTGGACCAGAAGATGTTCAAGAACCTGCTATCTCAATCTAAGATAATGGACTTGGGGAGACCAAAATGGAGCCATACATGACTAAAATATAATCTAACAGTTTCTTCAGCAGATATATTTTTCTTAAAAGCAATCATGATAGCCATTTTTGAAAAATGATCAACTATAACAAAAATACAGTCCTTACCATGTTTTGAAGTGGGAAAACCTGAGAGAAAATCCATTGAGGTAGATTCCCAAGGCTTGGTTAGTTCTGGTAATGGCATGTATAATCCTTGCTTCTTATTTGTTAGCATGTCTATCACACATAGGGTGCAATATTTGAGGTACTTTTCCATATCCTTTCGCATATGGGGCCAGTAGAAGTGTTTTTGAAGAATTGCCAATGTCTTTTCTACACTAAAGTGTCTAGTTATCATACTAAAATGTGCTTCCCGTATCATTTTCAATTACTCTATAGCTAGAACACTAATATGCCCCATATGATAGAGGACATTATCTTTCAAATAGAAATCAAAAACATGTTTACCTTCTTGAAGCACATGATATGTATCAGTAAACGTAGGATCTGCTTCATACAGAGCACCCCAAGTGGTAGTCTCATGTCTGCATAGGTCAAGAATTGTTGTGAGTGCAATAATTAGTGGGTAGTTTAGATAATCTATGCCCATATTTGAGCTCCCATTTTTATGTTTGATTATTAGATGGTATTTTTGAAGATATGTGTCCCACATTTGGTGCCTCTCATTTCATAGTTTTCTTTGTGTTTGGATGAATTCTAATGATCTGTGGTCAATTTGGATGACTTTCTCTTTCCATAAGATGTAGTGTTTCCATTATTTGTAGGCTTATACAATGGCATAGAGTTCCTTGTCATATGTCAAGTATTTCCTAAATGTATTAGTGAAATTTTCACTATGATATGTAATAGGATGGCCATGTTGCATGATGATAGCTCCCATGGCATATTTAGATGCATCTATCATCAATTTGAAAGGTTGATGCAAATCTGACAAGGCAAAAATAGGGGTTGAGAAAAGTCTATTCTTCAAATTCTCAAATGCCCTTTGTTATATTTCACTCCACTAAAATGTAGCTTTATCTCCTCCTTTAGTCACTTGGGTTAGTGGCTAAGTAATATGTGAGAATCCAAGAACAAACCTATGATAGAAATTTTCAAGACCCAAGAAGCTATGAAGTTCCATAAGGGTCCTTGGTGTAGGCCATTCTTGAATAACCCAAATCTTCTTTAGATCGACATGGACCCCTTCTTCATTCACAATGTACCCTAAGTACTAAATTGTTTTCATCTTGAATGTGCATTTGTCAAGATTTGCATATAACTTGTGCTCCCAAATAGTCTAAAACACCTTACAAACATGTTGTAAATGTTACTCCCATGCTCTATTGTAGATGAGTATGTCATCTAGGTAGACAACCATGAATGATTTGGTGAAGGGTCACAAGATGTCATCCATCATCTTCATGAAGGCTTTAGGTGCATTAGTTAAGCCAAAAGGCATAACAAACCATTTGAATATCCCCTCCTTAGATTTGAATGCAGCCTTCTAGACATCAGTGGGATTGATGGCAATTTGGTGATAGCCAGATTTGAGATCAATCTTGGTGAGGAAATTCACACCATGGAGTTGGTCCACTAGGTCATCAATCTTGAGAAGGGGGTAGTGATTCTTAACAGTGATTTTATTTAGGGCTCAATTGTCAATGCAAAGCCTCCATGTTCCATCTTTCTTTGGTGCTAGGATAATTAGGCTACCACAAGGTGAAAAGATTGGCCTAATGTGACCCTTTTGGATCAATTCTTGAATCTATCTATTTATCTCATCATTTTCCAAAATTGATCTACGATACATAGGAATATTAGGCAAAGGTGATCCTAGGATCGAATTGATAGAATAGTTTACCTAGCAATGCAGTAGAACTCCCATGGGTGACTTAAATAATTCATCATATTCTCATGTGATTTGTCCCATCTACTTCTATTGTTGTGTTGATTGTGTAGTCAGGACTACAATATCGGCCTTCTAGATTTTTGTGGTTTGACCACCATGAGAATGAATTACTTTATTTTCTCCACCAATCTCTTACATTATTTGGCACTAATCAGGGATCACAAAGATAGATATGGGAGGTGGTACCTCTGGTACCCTATAACACCATGTTCCAAGAGTGAGGGTGATTCTTTGGGTTCATGATTCATAGATGCCATGTTGATTATACATGAATGGATGACTAAGGAGTACATCAAAAATATCTAGATTGACCACATCACATAAGACTTCATCTTGGAAAGGTTTTATTACATATGAAAGAAGACACTGATGGGTGACATGGAGGTCTCTCCCTAGGCTCAACCATCCAATAATGTATGAATTTAGGTGATGCTTCATGGATAGATTTATACTTTTCACAACTTTACTAGAGATTAAATTCTTTTGACCCTCACTATCAAGAATGAAATGTAGAGGCTTACCTTTTACCCATAATTTGAAGTGAAATAATCTTTCCTTATCATCTAGCCTTTCCTCATGGATCTGTGATGAAGCAAAAATGGTATCAGGCTTAACATCTATAATATCTTCTTCCTCCTCTTTGAATCTAGATTGTGTATGAGATAGAGCAGTAGATGTCAAGTATTGTGACTCAAAAAGCAATGACTTTATGGCTCAACATTCTTCTTTAAAGTGAGTTCTAATTTTGTGTTAATCACACCATTTTTTAGTCTTTCCCTTTTGGGTTTTCTTATCTTAAAACTCCTTTTGCTTCAAATTTTGGCCTTGTGTTTGACTTTCCTTATCACTTTTCTATTCTGAAGGTTGACTCTTTATATTCTTTCTTCCATACTTCTGCTCAATCTTCACTACTAACTTGTATGCCTCACCAAGGGTTTCCAAATTGAAGAGTTTTATTTACCCCCATATGTACCATTGTAGTCCACCAAGATATTTGAGGTTCTTATGTTTCTCACTTATGCCCAATCTTGCAAATAGAGACTAAAAAATGTCTGTATAATCTTGAATAGATTAGTCCTTACCTTGCTGAAGTTATTGCCACTATATGTACAGATCATCATATACTCCAATGGGATAGTATTCTTCCTTTACCGCTTCCATGAAATCATCCCAAGTAGGTTCCATGTCAAGGCCATTTTCATCTGTACTACACCTCTTTTTGTACACCTCCCACCAATTTATCATGGGCAATGATGCTTTCAAAATAGCAAAAGTGATCTTTTCCCCATTAGTAAATTTATTTACAAAGAAGTAGGAAGACAATTGATCTAACCAATTTTTTACTACATCAACATTGATTTTGCCTTCAAATATAAGGATATCAAAATTCACCTAAACCTTGAAGGGTGTTAGGGCATAGAAAGGATGTTTCATGAATGAGGAGCCAAGAAGTGCAGATGAGGAGCTAGAATTTCCCATTAGGAGTTATTAAAGAATTTGGGTGAATTGTTGTAGCATCTGTGCTTATTGCTATTGGAGGGCTTTATTCACCATTTCCTTAAAGGGATTAGATGTCTTACTGTCATCCACCATTTGAAGTCATTTGGAGTGAATAGGTGGATAGTTTGGAAGCTCTATTGTTTTTCACCCAAGCTTTTTGTAGCCTGACCTCATCATCATGATTATACACTCTTAAGACAAACTACTATGATACCACTGATCCAAAACACAAAAGTTTTGAATGATAGATATTTCAAGAACATGAAAATAACATTATAACATTAAAGTCTCTAGGAAGAGATGTTTTTATTACTCAAGATCGTAATACAACTATATGTTTATATTTGAGAAGAGATGTTTGATTTCCATTTTGGGTTACATCTTCATTTATAAACATTTTGAAATCAGGAGGAGGATGTGGAAGGTCACCAATCTTGAGGGAGATTAAGTGGTTTGACTTCCATGATTTAAAATGATACATAATTTGAGGAATTACTACTTTTAGAAACTTACTATATTTAGATTGCATTAATAAAATTGAAATTTGGGGAACTTCTATTGGGTTTTATAGGGTCAAAAACCATTGAGCAGAGCTCAGTGACATCTCACCATGTTTTCCTCATTCTTAGCTTTCCAAAAATTCAAATGAGGAGTCAATTAGGCCTATGGTGTAAAATTTATAGCTCTCAAAAGTTCCATCATCAATTGGGATAGAACTGTCACTTGAATTGTTGCCTGAATTATTGCCCAGTTCAATTTTGTTTCTCTATATTTTTGCTAATTGCATTTAGAAGAAAGAAACTAAAGTTAAGAAGGTCTGGGTTTGATGTTACCTATATTTAGTGTGCACCATATCCAAGCTTTGTGGGAGCTCCTCTTTGGATGTGGAGGAAACACCTGCATTAAAAATAAGACTTGAACAAAGAAGATGTTAGAAGAGGATATGGTGGATTGCCAAGCTATGCGCTCAGTCTCAAAAGCGTAAAGCTCCCTAAGGGATGACAGTCCACTATTTAAAGAAAAGATTTTTGTAAAGGAAGAAATGATAAATGACTAAGAAAGAGAAAAATAAATAGCGCATACCTATTCCCTATAGTCTGTGTGTCACAGTTACCGACGTTGGTAGGTCTGCCGAGGTTAGTCTGGTAAATGGTGATGACGTCGGTTGGGTTGCTAATGTCGGTAAGGGTTGTTTGCCTTGGATGACTTTTGGATTATTTCTGGGATACACAGGGGTTTTTGAGAGTTTAGAGGTTGGTCTAGGGTTATGAAAAGGTGAATGAGGTCTAAGGAAGGGTATAGGTGGAGGGTTGCTGTGAGAAGGGGGTGAGAATAAGGGGAAGGCCTTTCAGCCCCTCCATAAAAGAAGTCAGGCCTCTTGACAGTGTTTAGAAATATCAAATGGAAACTAATTAACAATGTATTCTAAAACACTGAAATGAGAACTAGAATACTTAGCTCTATTAGGTGAAGAACCAGAGGTATCAGAATGCTTGTTCCTATTATCGTTGATGTTGAGGTCATCGTACAATGTTTCAATCTAGTCTCTGGAATGACTTGTGCAGAGCTTCAGTAGCCAAGAGAATGATAGTCGAGTTTTGATGCTTGGAATCTCAAAATGTGCATGTGAATCTGCAAAAAGGTAGGGGAGCTCAATGTTAGAGCTAGGCTTATGTAACCGACATCAGTGATCTCGCCAGCATCGATTGAGGGTTGACCGACGTCGATGGAGAGAGAATAGGTAAAATGGCTATTTTTATCTCTTTGTCCATTTCTCCATCTGCCAAGTGCCTTTTCCATTGGAGAATGGTCAAAACATGGGCTTATGAGGCATGGGAGTTGGTTAGGGAGTTAAGATAGAGTGAGAATAGGTCATGGGTAGTTAGGATTTGGAAGACCTAGTCTCAAGCTGACTCATAGGATGAGAAACGGTCTTAGGTTGAGGTGTCTAGGTGAGGTGTCCAAGGTGAAAGGGGTTCAAGTGTGGGTTTGGAGTGTTAATGTTTAGAAGAAGACCAAGGAGGTTGACACGATATTGGTGTCTACATTTTCCCCTTTTTGTCTTGTGGTTTGTCTTGATGAACTGCAAGACAAAAATAGATGTAAGTTACCCTAGGTATGGGATGAGGTATTCCCCCTCAAAATAAAAACCGAGAGAAGGTAATCCAAAATTGGGTGCCGATTTGATAGGTAGTAGATGAGTAAGGTGAGGTTAGAGTGTGAATGCTATAATAGTTGAGATTGTGTATATACCACTTCACTTGATAGGCAGGTTAAATTGTCATAGGTAAGGTCGAGGAGGACTAAAATCAAAGTAACCAGTCCCCAGCTTATTAGTGGTAGCTGATTGGGTTAAACGATCAAAGCTATAACTTTAATGGGCATCATGTTCCAAGTATCTGGGCTAGGAAGTGCTCCTAAAAAACATGAAAATGTCACAAATATTGGGGATCAACTAGGTTGTGATCCGACAATAGGTGTGAGGGGTGCATATAATTTGCTAACTATTCGTGAGGTAGCATATGCAATCAAAATAACCAAGGCAAAGTTGTATCGAAAGTGGTCATGGTCTGAGGAGATAGTTGCAATCTCCAAGGTCATTTGTTAAGTTGGGTTTGAGATATAAGTGATCTCGAGTGTTGTTTGTTGTGGTTAAGGAGATGTATATGATCTCCAATGTGCCCCATGAGAAGTATAGTGTCAAGGCTAGTTGTTTGGCCATGATTTTGGGTAGTTTTAAAGAAGATCTATGTTTTATGTCACTGATGTTGGTTAGGCCACCGACGTCAATAAGAACAAAGGTATATTGTGCTGACATTGGTAGAAATTGGCCAATGTCGGTGCCTTAGGACATAATTTTGCTGATGTCAGCAACCTGCCAAACCTAACAAAAGTAGATTGGCAGCCCACCAAAAGTCATTTGTGACTTTTGAAATGTTGAAAAAGAGAGCTCTAAGGTGTTGAGTGATAGAGACCTCAAATTTGTCTATGTCAGCAATGTTAGGTGTCATTATGTGAGTGGTGAGGAGTGGTGTTTGTGAGTTTGTGTGTTGTGAGTGTTTGGGAGCATTATGGGCCATTGGTGATTGGATTGAGGAGATAGGGTAGACGAAGATGGCAAACATTGAAGGAGGCCCTACAGGAGGACCACCACCATCGACACCCATTATACCACCTTGACGGTGACAATGAGATGAGGTAGGATGTGTTTTTTTAATTTTTGATTGGTTTTTAATTTGATGTTATTTTTGTTATTTTTTTTAGTTTTTAGTGATAGATCAGGGGGAAGGGGTATTAGAAGGGTGGGTAGGTTAGGTAGGGTATTTTAGGTAAGTTTAAGAGTATTTTGGGGTAAAATGGGGGAGAAATGGGAAAGCCCTAATTTTTAAGGCTCACCTCATTTGGCCTTAGGGCTGAACCAGTTGTTGACGTTAGTGGTGCTGTTGATGTTGGTCGACAAAGTGACTGATGTCGATCAAAACAATCGACATCGATTGCTTTTTGCCACCAATGTCAGCAAATGAGATGCTGACGTTGGCACCCTAACTGATTTCAGTTGCTTATTAAAGGTTGTTTAGGCCTTGGAAAGGTTGAAAATGATCATTTAGATGGCCAAAGTCATGCCAATGCACTTTCAAGTGTGGTGATGGGTGTATAGGTTTGTGAGCCTAGGGTCAGGGTGGGCAGTAAGCCTTGTGTTTAGATAGTTGGTCCATTAGGTAGATGAACAAATAAATGGCTGAGATAACCTCAGAAGACCCCATGTCAACTAAGTGCTATCTACGTAGCCCCTATTTTAAGGGCCTTAGGCCAATGTAGTTCTCCCAAAAGGGAAGAAGAGTCAAAGAGGTTGATAGTTGTTTTGGTTATGTTAGTGTTTTTAGCATTTCCCATATGTCTAATGGTACATGCTTGAAATGATGAGTGTATGATGATGTTATAGCCTTTTCCATATTATGTGATGGTGTATGTTATAACATAGATTATGTGGTTTTTCATCCTTAGCAAGTTTCCATATTGGTGATGGTGTATGCTAAAAATGAAATGAGTTTATTTATGCTTCAGCAGGTTTCCATATTGGTGATGGTATATGCTTGACATAAATTGTGTTTGGTTGATAGTTTCCATGTGTATTGTTTTCCATAGAAACTAATGTGAATGGGCAATGATAATTTATATAACACAAATTGGTATTTCCATTAAATAAATCATGATGTGATGTTAGTAGTTAGAAAATGTCTTGGTTGTATTTTATCAGGAACATGTGATGTTATTTATGATAAAATTGAGTTGAATGTTAGGTTCATAACATTATGAGATGATGATATGCGAGCATATAATTTTAAGACACTGTGTCCTAAAAGAAGTGAAAGATGCATTGCTCTTTCATTGACAAAGACCATAATGATAGCATAGATAGGGTTTTTGTAAACAAAAGCCTTGTTCATGCATTACGTCTTTGACCATTGGTTTTTGTTAGAGAAGTACCCTAATCACTTGACGTTAAGTGAGCTCAAAATCCCTTGGGTATTTTGGGGTAATAGGTGTGATTATGTGATATGTGAGGATAGCGTAACCCTTTTTAGCAAGGATAACTTTGCCCCTTTAATAGGTGACCCTGAGAATGACTATAGGCAAGTCCATGACGTAATAGTTTGTCAGTCATTTTTTTTTTTTTGTTTTTTTTTGGGTAGACTGATCAATGCGGGAAGTCTACTTAGGGATGTTGTTTTTGTTGTGTGGTCATGTGAAGCTGATCGATGCGGGAAGCTTTTGAGAGGGTGTTGTTTTTGTAGCAAAATTTGGTCATAGCCATCCTTCGAAGGAGTGGTCTATATTATAATTTGTATGTTTAGATTTCTTTAAATAGCTATCCTTCAAGGGAACAGTCTAGTAATTATAGCAATAATGTAGCTATCCTTCAAGGGAGTAGTCTACATTTATAGTTTATGACCTTTTAATACTTTGTTAGGCATCCCAATTTTATGTTTTTTTGTTGATTGAACTTTTAGTCATGGACTAGACTACAAAGGTTTAGGGGTTTCCCTTTTATTAGGACAAAGCATTAATGCTTAAAAAAGGGTTAACTAATTTTTGTAGGGAAAAAGGGTTGAAAGGAATAGGCATGAGGATGATGGGGGTTGCTCAAGGGAAGAGCTCAAGTTAAACATTAAGTGAATGATTACTTGGCTAATAGTAGAATGGTCACAGATGTAAGGCATTAAGGGGCTCAGGTTCTGGCTGGCCTTCGAGAGAAGACAGATGATAAGTGCCTGATCCATACTTGTGCATTATTATATAGGGTCCGAGCCAATTAGGAACAAACTTGCCTCATTTGCTTCTTTCCATATTGGTCACGTGCTGGATTTCTTTAAGGATGAGATCTCTGATTTTGAAATCTCACTCTTTCAGATTTTTGTTTTAGGCACACTTGATGTGATCTTGTAAAGCGTGGCTAGGGACGTGAAGTAGGTTAGCATGTTGCTGGCATTTGATACAATGCCAAACATAGTCATTGCAGTCTTGGTTAAGGGTGGGCCAATAATAGCCCAGGTAGAGGATGCACTTTGCAATCGAGTTACCACTGAAATGTCCTCCACAAATCCCATCATAGACTTGTTTGATGGCATGAGATGTCTCAGTGGTAGTTAGGCATTGGAGAAGGAGGCCGTTTAAGCCTCATTTGTAGAGAAGACCCCCTAGCATGGTGTATCAAGCAGTACTCTTGATAAAATCCTGTCATCTATTGCTAGAGAGATCAAGAAGAATGATAGAATAAGTTAAGTAGTCAACAAGTCATTTATACCAAACATCATATGGACTAGAGAGGTCAGGAGGAATTGCCCCCGAAGATGTTGGTTGAGATGTGCCCAAGATAGAAATCATGGGATTAGATGGTGGAGAGGGCTTGGCGAATGGATATGTCCAAGGGATGGAAACCTACTCTTTTCCTTTATCCTTTAGGGTTTGGGACCTGGTGGCCACATTAATAGTGTTGATTTCAAATAAAGGGGGAGAAGGTGGTAGAGGGACCATAATCTCGCATTGGGATCCCAATTCAAGTGAGGAGGTTTGGGAGACATGGGATGGTGTTGGTAGTTTGTCAAAAGAATCCTTGATGAGAAGGGAGTCCTTTTCCAAGTGTTGGTGAATGATAACCTTAAGAGTGCAGCAACTCTTAGTATCATGCCCAAGTGTGCGATGATATAAGTAGATTTGAGTGTCGTCAAACCAAGATGGTTTTGATTTGAAAGGTTGGTATGGCTTAATGGGTGGGAGAATGATGCTAAAAGACTGTAACAATCAGCATAACAACAAAGCATAAGAACCCACTAATGGGTATATGCTCATTGTTGCAGTAGGGTTTGACAAATTCTATGTAGGAGTTGTAAGGGGAATTTTTTGTACCACCTTTTTGGTTGATGGTGTGGCCACATGCGTAGATGGCACTTTCTTGATGAGAGGTGTTGGATTTCTTGGAGTAAATATGTTTTTGAGGGGTAGAGGGAGTAATGGAGGTGATTTGTTTTTGTGAGGTGTTGGAATAGGGAGCAATCTTGTTAAATTGGAAGGATGTGGACCCAAGATAGAGGGCAATGGTGAAGGTGGGGGAGGAGTAGACTGATGTGGTTTAGTAGCCATCTTTAGTATGGTGCAAGGACCACTACTATGTGGGGTGAGGTTTAAATCTAACTTCACTTGTGGGTGAGAGAGGCTTGACACAAGGCAAACACTGAGAGATTTAATTTGTTTTTGTATGGTGGATGCCTGTGAGGGTTTGGGTTTAGACGTGGAAGGCTGAGCTTCTGAAGATTTAAAAGTGAAAACCCACTCTTCGTCATAGACTTTGGGGTAAATTATTGTAAAAGGATTGGAAGTATAAAGCAAAGCAGGATGTGTAAGATAAGGATCCTTAAGTCACTCCCATACTGCCTCATGTTCTAGGTTCCTAGAATGGAGGAATCCTAAGTTTTTTGCCAATTCAGAGAAGGGTTTATATGATGTCATGCGAGGCCTTATAGTCAGTCTTGTGGAGGATTTGGGTGATTGCAAGAGCGGAAATGTGTTAGATGCAGCGATCATGGGCCAAAGGTGAGAGAGAACCATCACCGGATCTTCCTTGGCCGAAGTGGGTGAGGTGGTGAGTTTTTCTCTCAATGGAGAAGGGATTGGAGAATTTGGCTCTTCAAGCAAATAGAGGGCAAGGATGATCATGCCTTCCACGTGTAGTCTAGAAGCATGGAAAGTATGATCCTCCATTGGTGATAAGAAGGATAAGGGTGGGGCCACCAGTGTTGGTACCATCAAAGCATCCTCCAATATGGGAGAGGTCAAAGTAGACTCTCCTACGTGTGAAACGGGGGTGGATGGAGGACTATCCTCCATCAATGGAGGACAAATAGGAGAGGAAGGCTCCTCTAAAGGGTGAAGTAGAGGGATGTTGGCCCCTTCTACATGAGGGAGTGGGGTATGAATGGTAACTTCTTCTAATGGTAGAAGAAGAGGGAGGGTGAGGGCAAGAGGAATAGATAATACAGGATCCTCACGAGGTAGAAGAATGGGTGGAGGAGGTGCTTGATGTCATGGGGATGATACTGGTAAAATAGGCTCTTCTACTTGTGGTGGAGAAATGGGTTGACTAACCTCTTTAGATTGTGGGAGAGGTTGGTTAGGAATGAAAGGAAAGACCATGTCGACTGTGCGTATGTTGCGTTCTTGAGGGTCATCGACCATGGTCTGAACATTGTTTTGACTTGGGGGATGGTTAGGAAATGGTTGCCTAAAGACATCCATGTTTTGGTTGGCCAGCACATTAGGGTTATCCAAAATAAGGTCCCCTTTATCTAACATGTCTTGAATAATGTTTTTGAGGGTTTTGCAATTATTTGTGTCATGACCCTTGACACGATGATAGTTACAAAAGTCATTTTCCCTATACCATGTAGGGATGGCTCGTGAAGGGTCAAATTGGATAGGTGGTTGGATTTGAGGAAGGTTGAGAACTCCCTACTTCACTAATTTATCCAATATGGAAGCATATGATTCTCCTATTGGAGTGTATCATCATTGTTCATACCATTGTTGGAATTGTCTAGTGATGTTTTACAAAGTGGAAGGTTCAGATTGGGTGGTTGTGGTAGAAGATGGTGACCTAAAGACCACATCGTTTGCCAATCCCTTGGACTTGGAGTGGGAAGAAGAAGGTTTAGAAGAAGAAGGGTCATTGGATTTTGCATTGGTATTTTTGCTACACAATTTGACCCTATCTTCTTCTATTACACAGAGTTCAAGCTTTTGGGCCATAGTGAAAGCTTCATCGAATGTGCAAAAAGTTTGAACCCACAGAGTGGACTAGATGTGTTTGGCACATGCTCTTGAAAAGAGCTCAATGAGCTCAGGTTGAGGTAGTGAGAAGGAGAGTTGGTTAATCAAACCTCTCCAATGGGAGACGAAGTTAGCTATTGACTCATCCTCAAATTGTCTAATGGAATAAAGGTCTATGATGGAGACCTTCTTGGTAATATTGATCATGAAATGATCAAGGAATAGCTGAGCGAGTTGAGTGAAGGTGAAGAGAGAATGACTGGTAATGGAGCTATACTAGTCAAGGGTGGTGCCAAAAAGTGATAGGGAATGTGTGAAGTAATAATGAATCATCATTTACTATGAGGTAGCAAGCGTGTCTAAAGGCTCACAGATGTTATTTTGGGTCCTCTTTACTCTAAAAGCGAGTAAATTTTGGGAGTTCCCACTGGCTAGGGTATGGTCGAATAGGAACTAAAGGGTGGATAGGTTCGTTGTAGATTTGGTCGTATGAAAGAACACTCCTCGAACTTGAAATAGATGTCTCAAGGTTGGACATCTTATCCATTAGCATCTTAATTAGATCAGTAGATGGATTGGCAGGAGGGGCACCCCCTAAGTTATAGGGTACCTAGAAGGTGTTGGAAGGGGTGTATGTCATAATTGGTTGCATTTGTGTAGGTGCAACATACTGATAGTTCGTCATAGGGGCTGATGTTGAGGCCAAGGGGGCTTATGCCGTGAAGTTGGAGGGCACAACTTGACTAGATGCCACCAAGGGTGGTTGAATGGTGGTAACACTAGTTAAAGCATAAGTGGTCACTCTCGTGTTTATAAGCACAAGAGTGGGTGGGATAGAGACAATCAAGTTTTGAAAAGGTGTTGAACTTGGTTGAATTGTTTACAATTGAGGGGGTACGGAAACCCTGATGGAGGTAGAGCTAGAAAGGATAGAAGGGGAGGCCAAATCTTGAACATTGGCCATGGTTGGGTTACTGGTTGAGGCAGTGGCCTGAGTGACCATAGGTTGGGTAGCGGAGGCTGTTGATATCATTATCGCTTCAACCAAAGAAGTTGGCATACCATAAATAGGGTTACCTAAAGGATCTCACATTTGGCTTCTAGCAAGATAATGTTGGAGAGCCTTGACATTGTGGTCAAGGAATCTCTCAAAATCTTGATCCCCTTTGGGAATAATAGGAGGTTGATTAGGGGTAGGTTGGATAGGAGTACACTCGGTGTCTGAAGTATACTCCATGAAATGACTTGGTAGAAAGGGAGAAGGTGGGATTGGTTGTTGACTCATGTGGTCAACAAAGAATTTGGTTTGACTGTGTGTTAGAACCATCTAAGGTGAAAGGGATTCAGGTTCCAAAAACTATGTGTTTCAATTTTAGAAAATTAGAATTCATGTTAAACAACAAGAAATTTGGGCTTTAAGCTTGATGTCTGGAAAATTTATTTTTATTTATTTATTGACAGTGACCGATGTCAGTTGTTTAATTGATGTCGATGAAAGTTTGGTTGCCGACGTCGGTGGAGAAATTGATGTCAATTTTTGTGTAATTCTAGAAACACAAAAAATTTGATGGTTTTTGAAAGAAGATATTCTGAGTTGGTTTAGACTTTAGAATGATATGACCTTATCAGCTCAAACACTCAGATAAAAATAGCAGAATAGATGATTAGGCAAGCAACCTTTAAAATGTTAGATTCCTAGGAATGAGTTTTAAAGTCGTGGTGGATTATGCCTTAAGAGGATGTGTTGGGAGTTGGGCTTGTAGAGCAGGTCCTAGAGAAGAAGTCTATGGCTGGTTTCAGGTTGTGTTATGGTGCTCAAAAATATCTGTGTTAGGGTCAGTACATGGCCTAGTACTAGGGCTTGCTCCCTTCACTTCATGAACCCAGAGCTGAGCTGCCCCACTTAGCTAATATATACCTTTCCTATAGTTTATACTCTACCAGAGAACAGAGTGGGTCCTCCTCTTGGTGGTGAAATCCAAGTAGGATCGCTAGGTGGGGTAAGGTATCTGCTAGATGATGAAATCCTAGACGAGCCTTGTCTCAAGTAAGTTTATGTGTTTGATTTGAAGTGATTGTGGTTTGGTTGTGTAACATTTGTGCACTACGATTCATTCATAATGCTTTAATTATTAAGTGGGCTAAGTATGCATCCAAGCAAGAATGAAATGTAGTAGTTCTTAACCCAAATAGAAATATGTTATTCAAATGCAAACAAATGAAGAAGAGGTAAAGAGTATGAGTTTTTCACTACTCTATGATGTATGCAAGAAGTAACAAGAAGAAAAAGAGATGTTCTTTTTAACCTCTGCTAATGGTTTTGTTTTGAAGCAAAAAGATAAAGAAGAGAAGCTAATTTTTTATTTCTCAAGAAATAAAGGCAAAGAAGAGGGGATGCAAGAAGTGAATATTTTTATAATGCATCTATATGAAAGTTTGATTTTTAAAAGAAGAAAAATGAACCCAAGGAAAACTCAAAGGGTCCCACCAAGTGTGCTAGAATATTTCTCTATATTTTCACTAATTGCATTCAGAAGAAAGAAACTAAAGTTATGAAGGTTTAGGTTTGATGTTACCTAAATTTAGTGCACATCATATCCAAGCTTTGTGGGAGCTCCTCTTTGGTTGTGGAGGAAACACCTATAGTAAGAATAAGACTTGAACAAAGAAGATGTTAGAAGAGGATATGGTGGACTGCCAAGCTACGTGCTCAGTCCCAGAAGCATAAAGCTCCTTAAGGGATGACAGTCCACTATTTAAAGAAAAGAGTTTTGTAAAGGAATAAATGATAAATGACTAAGAAAGAGAAAAATATATAGCACGTACCTATTCCCTACAGTCTGTGTGTCATAGTCATCGACGTTGGTAGGTCTACCAAGGTCAGTCTGGTAAATGGTGCCGATGTCAGTTGGGTTGCCAATGTCAGTAAGGGTTGTTGGCCTTGGATAGATTTTGGAGTATTTCTAGGATACACAAGGGGTTTTTGGTAGTTTAGAGGTTGGTGCAAGGTTGCGAGAAGGTGAATGAGGTTTGAGGAAGGGTATAGGTGGAGGGTTGGTATGAGAAGGGGGTGAGAATAAGGGGAAGGCCTTTTAACCCCTCCATAGAAGAAGTTGGGCCTCTTGACAGTGTTTAGAAATATCAAATGGAAACTAATTAACAATGTATTCTAAAATGCTGAAATGAGAACTAGAATACTTAGCTCTATTAGGTAAAGAACCAGAGGTGTCAAAATGCTTATTCCCATTGTGGTTGATGTTGAGGTCATCGTACAATGTTTCAATCCAATCTCTGGAATGACTTATGTAGAGCTTCAGTAGCCAGGAGAATGATAGTCGAGTTCTGATGCTTGGAATCTTAGAATGTGCATGTGAATCTACAAAAAGGTGGGGGGAGCTCAATGTTAGAGATAGGCTTATGTAACTAATGTCAGTGATCCCACCAGCATTAGCTGAGGGTTGACTGATGTTGATGGAGAGAGAATAGGTAAAAGGGCTATTTTTAGCTCTTTGCCCATTTCTCCATCTGCCAAGTGCCTTTTTCATTGGAGAATGGTCAAAACATGGGCTTATGATGCATGGGAGTTGGTTAGGGAGTTAAGATGGAGTGAGAATAGGTCATGGGTAGTTAGGATTTGGAAGACCTAGTCTCAAGCTGACTCATAGGCTAAGAAACAGTCTTAGGGTGAGGTGTCTAGGTGAGGTGTCCAAGGTGAAAGGGGTTCAAGTGTGGGTTAGGAGTGTTAACATTTAGAAGGGGACCAAGGGGGGTTGACATGATATTGGTGTCTACACATTCCTCCCTCCTTGAGAAGCAATGGTCCCCATTTCATCAATATTCCACATCAGGTGTGGTAGTTATGTCTTAATTTGATTCTTTGTGAGGCACTCACCTTGGTGGCTAAGTTGGCCCCTTTTGACCACCCAATAAAGCAGAATAGAGCATCCTCTTATTGTCTTTATCCAGGTGTCAATAATATGATCCTCTTCCACTGGAGAAAAAATCTGTAAATCAAGCTCATCAATGTCTAGTTGTTCTACTATGATTAAAGTATTCGATAGAGGTAGATTGTATGGTTTGAGGAGCTCCATGTTGAATATTGGATGTAGACCTAGCTAGGCTAGTAGGTTCAACTCAAAAATATTTTCTCCAACTTTTTTGGTGATGATGTAGGGACCATATCGTAGAGGCCAAATTGTTTTTTGTGGAACTACAAGTTATTCCTTTTGAAGTTGTAACCAAACCTTGTCACCCACAGTAAAATGGTGTGTAATCTTATATTTGTTATGGAATTATCAAAACCAATGATTCATCTTCTCCAAGATGTCATGAACTTGCTACTAGATGTGTTGCATTTGTTCAATGAACTTTATTGCCTTTACTACCTTAGATCTTCCATGAGGTGTGTATTCCATGGTAGATAATGGAATGTCTATATAAAGTGGTGCCATTGGTTAGAACCTGAAGCATACTTGGAATGGATTGTGCTTGGTCAAGTTGTGTAGGGCCTGATTATATCCATGTTTTATGAAAATAAGTCCCTCATTCCATGTGTATGGATGTTTGAAGTGATACATCTAAATCATGTGAATAATCAAGTGGTTCACCACTTTTGTCTGACCATCAGTCTATGGATGGAAGGTTGTAAACTTCATCAGCTTGGTATCCATCATCTTCTATAGAGTGGACCAGAAGATGCTCAAGAACCTGCTATCTCAATCTAAGACAATGGACTTGGGGAGACCAAAATGGATCCATACATGACTAAAATATAGTTGATCAATTTCTTTAGTAATGTATTTTTTTTACAAGCAATCATGATAGCCATTTTTGAAAAATAATTAGATACAACAAAAATATAGTCCTTACCATGTTTTGAAGTGGGTAAACTTGAGAGAAAATCCATTGAGACATATTCCCAAGGCATGGTTGGTTCTGGCAATGGCGTGTATAATCCTTACTTCTTATTTGTTGGCTTGGATATTACACATGGAGTGAAATATTTGAGGTGCCTTTCCACATCCTTTTACATATGGGTCCATTAGAAGTATTTTTGAAGAACTACCAATGTCTTTTCTACTCCAAAGTGTCTAGTTATCCTACTAAATTATGTTTCCCATATCATCTTCTATTGCTTTGTAGCTAGAACACAGATATGCCCCATATGATAGAGGATATTATCTTACAAATATAAATTAGAAACATGTTTATCTTCTTGAAGAACCTAATATGTATCAGTAAAGGCAAGATTTGCTTCATACAGAGCACCCCAAGTGGTAATCTCATGTCTGCATAAGTCATGAACTATTATGAGTGCAATAATTGGTGGGTGGCTCAGACAATATGTGGCTATATTTTATCTCCCCTTTTTGTGTTTTATCATTAGATGGAATTACTATAAATATGTGGCCCACTTTTGGTGCCTCTCATTTTGTAGTTTATTTTGTGTTTGGATGAATTCCAATGATCTATGTTTAGTGTGGATGATTGTCTCTTTCCCCAAGATTTAATGTTTCCATTATTTGTAGGCTTGCACAATGGCATAGATATCCTTAACTTATGTTGGGTATTTCATTATTGTATTAGTAGAAGTTTCACTATGATATGTAATAGGATGGCCATGTTGCATGATGATAGCTCTTATGGCATATTCAAATGCATCTGTCATCAACTTGAAAGGTTGATGCAAATCTGGCAGGGCAAGAACAGGGGCTAAGAAAAGTTTGTTCTTCAAATTCTCAAATTCCCTTTGTTATATTTCACCCCACTAAAATTTAGTTTTATCTCCTCCTTTAGTCACTTGGGTTAGTGGCCAAGCAACATGTGAGAATCCAAGAACAAACCTACGCTAGAAATTTACAAGACCCAAGAAGCTAGAAAGTTATGGGAGGGTCCTTGGTGTAGGCCATTCTTGAATAACCTGAATATTCTCTAGATCGACATGGACCCCTTTTTCATTCACAACGTACCCTAGGTACTGAAGTTTTTTCATCCTGAATGTGTATTTGTCAAGATTTACATATAACTTGTGCTCTCGAAGAGTCTGAAGCACCTTACAAACATGTTGCAAATGTTCCTCCCATGTTTTGTTGTAGATGATATATCATCCAGGTAGACAACCATCAATGAGTTGGTGAAGGGTCACAGTATGTCATCCATCATCCTCATGTAGGTTATAGATGTGTTAGTAAAATCAAAAGGTATAACCAACCATTCAAAGATCCCCTCCTTAGATTTGAATGCAGTCTTCCAGACATCAGTGGGATTGATGGGAATTTAGTGATAGCTAGATTTGAGATCAATTTTGATGAATAAATTTACACCATGAAGTTGGTCTAGTAGGTCATCAATCCTAAGGAGGGGGTAGCAATTCTTCATAGTGATTTTATTCAAGGCTCGATAGTCAATGTAAAGCCTCCATGTTCCATCTTTCTTTGGTGTCAGGACAATCAAGCTAACATAGGGTGAAGAGCTTGGCTTGATGTGACCCTTTTGGATCAGTTTCTAAATCTATCTATTTATCTTATCATTCTCCAAAATTGATCTATGATACATAGGACTATTAGGCAAAGGTGATCCTAAGATCAAATTGATAGAATGTTTTACCTAGAAATGCAGTGCAACTCTTGTGGGTGACTTCAATAAGTCATCATATTCTCCTACGATTTATCCCATCTAATTTTATTATTATGTTGATTGTGTAGTCAGAACTACAAGATTGGCCTTCTTGGATTTTTATGGTTTGACCACCATGAAAATGAATTGATTAGTCCTCTCCACCAATATCTTACATTACTTGGCACTGATTAAGGATTAGGGAGATAGATGTGGGAGGTGGTACCTCTAGTACCCTGTAGCACCACATTCCAAGAGTGAGGGTGACTCTTTAGGTTCATGATTCATATATTCCATGTTGATCATACATGAATGACTGACAAAGAAGTACATCATAAATATCTAGATTAACCACATCACACAAGACTCCATCTTGGAAAGGTTTTATGGCATATGAAAGAAGACACTGATGGGTGACATGGAGCTCTCTCCCTGGGCTCAACCATCCAATATTGTATGGCTTTGGGTGAGGCTTCATGGATAGATTTAGATTTTTCACAACTTTAACAAAGATTAAATTCTTTTGACTCCCACTATCAAGAATGAAATGTAGAGGCTTACCTTTTACCCATAATTTGGAGTGAAATAATCTTTCATTATTATATGGCCTTTCCTCATGGGTCTATGATGAAGTAAAAATGGTATTAGGCTCAGCATCGACAATATCTTCTTATTTTTCTTTGGTTATAGGTTTTGTATGAGATAGAGCAGTAGATGTTGAGTATTGTGACTCAGAAAGTAATGACTTTATGGCTCAACAATCTTCTTTGAAGTGAGTTCTAGTTTTGTGGTAATCACACTATTTTCTAGTCTTCCCCTTCTAGGGTTTCTTATCTTGAAACTCCTTTTACTTCTAATGTTGGCCTCATGTTTGACCTTCCTTGTCACTTTTCCATTTCATAGGCTGACTCTTTGTATTCTTTCTTCCATGCTTTTACTCAATCTTCATTGTGAACTTGTATACCTCACTGAGGGTTTCTAAATTGAAGAGTTCCATTTCCCCCCATATGTACCATTGTAGTCCACCATGATATTTGAGAGTCTTATGTTTCTCACTTTCTTGGATACCCAATCTTACAAACAAAGAATGAAAAATGTTTATGTAATCTTGAACAAATTGGTTCTTACCTTGGTGAAGTTGTTGCCACTGTATGTACAAATCATCATATGCTCCAATAGGATAGTATTCTTCCTTTACTGCTTCCACAAAATCATCCCAAGTAGGTTCCACCACAAGGCCAATGTCATCTATACTGAACCTCTTTTTGTACACTTCGCACCAATTTTTCACTAGGCAATGATGCTTTCAAAAGATCAACAGTGATGTTTTCCCCATCGATGAATTTATTTACAGAGAAGTAGGAAGATAATTGATTCAACCAATTTACTAATTCATTAGCATTTATTTTTCCTTCAAATGTAGGGATATCAAAATTCACGTGAACCTTGAAGGGTGTTAGGGCACTGAAAGGATGTTCTATGGATGAGGATCCATGAAGTGCAGATGAGGAGCCAAAATTTCCCATTGGGAGTTGTTGGGTAATTTAGGTGAATTATTGCAACATATTTGCCTGTTACCATTAGAGGGATTCATTCACCATTTCCCTAAAGGGATCAGATGTTTTGGTGGCATCCATCATTTTATGTCATTTGGAGTGAATAGGTGGATCGTTTGGAAGCTCTATTTTTTTCCACCCAAGCTTATTGTAGCCTAACCTCGTCCTCAAAATCATACACTCTCAAGATTTACCACTCTGACACCACTAATCCAAAACTTAGAATTTTTGATTGACATATATTTCAATAACATGAAAATAACACTGTAACAATGAATTCTTTGAGAATAGGTGTTTTTATTACTCAAGATCGCAATACAACTATTTGCTTATCTTTGGGAAGAGATGTCTAATTTCCATTTTGGTTTACATCTTCATTTATACACATTTTTAAAGCAAGAAGAGGATGTGGAAGGTCACTAATCTAGAGGGAGGTTAATTGGTTTGACTTTCACAATTTAAAAGAATATAAAATTTGAGGATTTACTATTTTAGAAACTTACTATTTTTAGACTGCACTACTAAAAGTAAAATTTGGGGCACTTCCATTGGGTTTTTTGGGGTCAAGACCCACCGATCAGATCTTGGTGATATCTCACCATGTTTTCCTCATTCTTAGCTTTTCAATAGTTCAAACAAGGGGTCAATTGGAGCTATGGTGAAAAATGTATGGCTCTCGAAAGTTTCATCATCAATTGGGGTAGAACCGTCACCCAAATTATTGCTTGAATTGTTGCCCAGATCATTTATCAACTAAGTATAGTAGGATTTTGGTAGTCGATAAATGAGAATCATGTTTTGTGTTGGAATCAAGCCTATGAAATATCTGAACAAATCTTTCAAACACAAGGCTCGAATAAAAACCCAGAAGACCAAAATCTGTTAGACAAAATGACTAAACAAAATGCTCAAAGAGAAAAATATCTGAAGTGTATATAAAACTTATGTTTATTTTGGATAATTTATCTGATACAAAAAATACAAAGACCCAATCTATTTTGAACAAAAATTTTGAAGACCAAATTTCCAATAAAAGATAAGTCATTTTAGAATAATTGTTTGGACAAAATGTCTAATGCAAAAACTTTGAAGACCAAAAAAGTCTCGAGAAGAAAGATCAAGAAAAATGTCTGGAAACCAAATATTGAATATAATTCCTATGAATAAAAATAAATCCTAAAAAAAACTAATGAACAAATGTCTAATAAGTCTTCCACACACAAAGTTTGAACAAAATTCCTAAAGACCAAAATCTATCCAATACAATGTCTGATACAAAATGCCCAAACAAAAATCCTGATGAATAAGACCATGAATAAGTTTCTTAGAAAAACCTAAGTCCTAAAAAACATGCATAGTTCAAAAAATATTTTGAAAAATCATAAATAAAGTTAACCCATAAAAACATATAATACCATGCTTGATTCTTCTAAAGTATAAATATTAAGGGTCAATCCATTCAAGAATTTGCACAAACACATAGAAGAAATGCTCAACAAACAAGGCCAAAATTTGAAATATGTGGGTCCTCATTTCTTCAATAAGAAAAATGGGATGTTGGGTATAACATTTCCATGGTGTCTTTTGCAAGTTGGAGGAGCAAATATGAGTGGGAACAAAGAAGAAAGCATAAAAATTTAGCCTTCAAAGGCAGTGCAAGCATCAAATGTCAAGATGACTAACCATGTTGCCATGTTTCCTATAAAATCCAAGTGGAGATGGGGTGTAGAATTCAAGGAGAGGAGTTTTGGGGAGTTGAGGAGCAAAATGGAAAATTTAAGGAAGCTTATAGATGTTTAGAGACTTTTCTCAAGTTCGTAGAGCATGATGCCATCTTCCTGAAACAAATTTTGTCCTTTAGTGCCTTTTTAGGCCAATGGGAGATCTTGAAGACCTTTTTAAATTTAGAGGGTTAATTTTCTAATTAATATCAGTGCTTAAATGATTTGAAAGTTGTGGATACTCATCTACCTCTTCTTCTTTGGTGGAGCTCCATGGAGGGTGGTTAAGTCACATTTATTGATTTTTGAAAGCTTTCTTCTCCTTTCCCTTCCCTTTTCTCTTATACATCCATTTTAAGATTCATTTTTAAGGATATAATATCATTTTAGAAGTAAAAACCCTATCAAAATTTATAATAAAATCCTCTTGAAGTAATAAGACAACTTATTTTACCTATCTCTTTGCCTACATCTAGTGTTATAGTCAGATTGTGAATGATTACTTTGTGTAGGAGTGTTTTTCCTTGGTGACTATCCTTATTTATTTCCTTTTAATAGGTATTTCAAGGTGTTTAAAGGTCTGAATTTGTGATCTTTGATCACTGATGAAGGTATAGTGGGATTTTTTATACTCCATTATTCACCTCTTGTCTAGGGAGCCTAGTTTAGAAATATTGATGCAAAATGACCAGTTTAAGAGATTGTGTGGGTGAGGGTTCTCTTTGAAATTATTTATTGTTAGTTTCAATGAATTTGGAATGATTTTTAGTTTGGTTCATCACCCTTTGTATGCTTTCAGTTATCCCCTATAGCCCCTTTTACTCTTTTCCTAGTCAAAACTAATAGTTTAGGTGATCTACCAAGAGGAACCAACCTTCTTTAAAGGTTCAACCCATCACAGGATACCCACATCCTATGTTTGATCCCATTTTGTATCTATGAGTGAGAAAACCAAAATAACCCTCTCACAAGGGTGTAATTTTATGCTAAAACATTTTTTGGTATGCTCGATGGAAATCTAAGTTGAGAAAGAACTGAAGAAGAGAAGGATTATTGGTGTTGTCATTCAACTATCAGCCTTTGGAGGCATGTTTCTAAAAACCAATGGTGACTCCAAGATTTCAACTAGTTATATTAGTTTAGGTAAGCCTTCAAGTAAGTTTGATCTTTATCTGGTCTCTTTCATGAGTCTCTGGCTAGATTAGGGGCAAAATTCTATCTTAATTGGGTTGGTGAGCCATATCATCAACCAAATATATCCTACCATCCTTATTATGACCCCTAGCATCAATCCAATCATTCCTATCATCCTTAAAATAATCCTATATATCCTTCATATCAACCTACCTACCCCTCTAGCCAACCTTGTCAAAACTATATTTCCACTACCACATCCTTTTTTGCACTCAATAAAGGTATGAAAAAATTTGAAGGGGTGATGAGAGTGTATGATAGAGATTTATATGTTATACCTTTTCATCTCATATATAATATAATTTAGTTATTACAAATGTTGAAGGGCATATGGGCAATAGCTAAAGAGGAGAATCAATATCGTTTAACTACACATTTGTGGGAGATGAGGATCTTAATCCAAGGTTAGGAAGATAGATTAATGAGATATGAGGATTAAGAGAGCCTAAATTATCTCAAAAAATAAGAGACAATATATTTTTAAACCCCAACAACTCCCCCCCAAATTTCCTCCTCTCACCTAGAATAAATCCTTAATCCCATGAAGAAAGAAGAACCAAGTCATGAAGAAGTGGAAGCCATGAAATTTTCATCATTTTCCTTTGAGATCTTGATAACATGTCATATTGGAGGCCACCTTAGACCATGTATCCTAATTATGTTATGCCATGCCTTGTGAGAGAACCTTCTCCATTACCCATTCAAGATAAAGGAGATGAGAAGGTGTCTCAACCTCATACCTTTCGATCTTGGAAATTAGTCAAGGAGTACCTTCAAAAGAAAGAGGAGTTGCCTCTAGAGATGGTATAAAAATTAGTCCAAAATGATGAAGTAGGGGTTGACCTATTTCAAGAGCTTCCATTTAGTTTTTTTGAGAATGAAAATGAACAAGATGAAACCTTTGAAATGGTTACAATAGTTAGTCAATTAGACAACCATGGCAAGGAGGCCCTTGAGGAGATCATGGAGCAGTTATTAGAGTCTCTTGACAAGCTTGAGGAGATTTTTGTATTGTATTTTCAAGTGGATACCATGAATAAATTAGTGGAATTGTTCATTTGGCATGGGTTTGACATTTTTGAATTGGTCCTTAAATAAGACATGTTATAACTCTCTCAAGATCAGCATGAACTAGACCCTAAATAAACTATTGAATGTCCATTATGTAGTGATAAGAAAGAAGAAAAATTAGTTTGTCATATATTAGATCATGAGGAGAGAGATGTTAGTGGTTGTAGGCAAGAAAATGATTAAGGTTAAAATAAGGTCACAATAATTGATCAATCTTAGAATGAGGTGTCACTTGAAGGTAGTGCTAATGTCTTCAAGTTTGAATAGGATTGGTCATATCAAGAGATTCAAAAGCATAATGAGTTAGATCTTGCTTGAAATGATGATCCTCCATTCTATATAGAGGAATAATACCAATCTAGTTGTTATAGATTGATTATTGGTGAAGTTGAGACTATCTCTCTTACAAGTGATCAAGAAGAAGTTTCCTTTTGGGATGAATTGGAGCTCTTTTACCTAAGCCTAGATAGTCAAGCTTCATGTTCAAAAGAGTCATCAAGTGAAAATTTTGAAAGCGATCCTATAACCCATCATGAAGTGAGCTTAGAGACCTTTCCCAAGGATAAATACCAACATCAAGTAATTCTTGAACCAATAAGATATTTTGTCTACATTAGAGATATGTTTGTCCCAATTCATCTATTGGAGAACATGTCAAAAATATTGGCAATCAAGCAGCCTAGTTCACTAGGTTTTTCACCTCATAAGAAAGGTATTATTCATCATTTTCCATTAAAAATTAATGATGATAAAATCTTCCCATTTGATCTAGGAGGATGATACTTTTAAGTTTTAATTGTACACATTATATAACCTTCTGCTTTCCTCCACGTGCCTTGTGCACATTTCCCTTTTTTTGTGTGTTTCCCTTTCATAAGTGGTTTGAGCACATTGTTTTTTTGTCTTGGGGTTGTCCTTGATATTTTTAGAGTTCCAATCAAAAGATTTTTAGCCTTGTGATCAGTTGATAACCAATTTTAGAAAGACTTTTGTGACCACATAATCCCAATGGATAGACTAAGGCAACTAGTCCTTTAAATAGACATGCATGAAATCCTAAGAGGTCACCATAAATGTGGGCCAAAATTGTCCTACATATTAAAATTTTGCCTAGATGGATCAAGACACTCTCCCAGACCATTCAGTGACCTCTTGCCTTCACGACTAGTCTCTTTATAGTCCTAACTTGATGATGTAGTGCAGTATCCTAGAAGGTCTTGGTATGATGTGAGGAGCTATGTAGAGTCCTAGTGTAGTGGATGATCTAATGGTGGAAAGATAATACAAGATTCATGGCCCTACATCAATGTCCTTGCACTCTTTTGAGACACTTTAGCAAAATTAAGGTCTTTTTGGAGATTTTAAGGTAAAGGCTTAGAAATGGGTCTTGAGCTGCAAGTGAAGGATCTAACTAGTTTCTAGGGTGTTTGAGCATTTATTGGTAGGAAGGATAGTTTTAAAAAGTGTCATAGATTCTAATGGGTCAAAAAATGATGTCTAGAGAAGCTAATTTTCCCAAAAGACCCTCAAAAGTGCATTAGATGACTTGAGGAACTTCTAAATAGAAATTTTAAGTGAAAATTTGACTTTTTGGAGAAGTATAATTGGTTTTAAATTCCTTCCACCTCCTTATGGAGTGTTTTCTTTATTTAGACATGTTCAATACCATTTCAATTTACTTGGAGTGGAGGAGGGAAGTTTGGGTGCAAGAAGATGTAGTTTTGGGCCTTTTAGAGCCTTGATTAAACAAGTTTTTGAGGATTTTTGTATTATAATAGGTTAAAATATCATGTGTATGAATCCATGGTGTCCCTAATACCCCCTCTTATTCCTATATAATCACATCTAATCATAGGAACCAGCAAAGGTAAATAAAACCTATTGGCTATAGACTAGGCATGAAATAGGGTTTTTGCCATCAATAGAGCTTAAAGCACCTCATAAGGTTTATAAAAGGAATGAAAGGTAAATTTAATTATGATAAATTTTTCCAAGTGTTTTATTTATAATTTAGGCCTCTGGTTCTTCATGTTAAGGGAAAACAATTTTAGTGCAGTCCTTGAGAGTTCACAAAGGGGTCAAGTTATGTCCTGTACTTATTTGTCCTAAAAAGTTGGCTCTCCTAGATCTTGGAGAATGTAAAGGAATATACAAAGTACCTTATAAAATTGGTTTTAGTTTAATAAAAGTCTCTAGCCTCACACACTAAGAGAAAACTATTGACTAGCTCTTGAATGCCTTCAAAACCCAAGGGGTAGGTTTTTCTCAGTTTTGGCCCTTCAGTATAGAAGTAGGAATGCAATCAGAGGATTGAGAATTTTATATGTCCTCCCAAATAATTTAAATCATTTTTATGCTCTAGTTCACATGTGTGATCCCTAAGAGGCAAAAGCCTTCATGGTGGAGAAGGTCCACAATATCCTATTAGGGTCAATTTCAAGGAAAATATGTGGTTTGAGGTCCTTAAGCAATTTTTTCACTCTTTTTCATTTGAAATAACACAATGGAAAATTTGGTATCCTCATCAATCTCTTATATCACCCAATCCTTGCCTCAGTCTGTATAATCAACAAAGGGATGTCCATCTATAGCCAAGACAAACTCAGTCAAGATATGCTTCATAAAGGTATTGTTTTGAAAACACTAGGAAACATGGATATCTCAATAAATAATTTTGGACTATATCCTCAAATTTATTTGAATTAATAAAAGTTTCATCAACAATATTTTGACCTTATTAAGGTCTCTTTCTGATAGTCCATACAAGGCACTCAATATGTACCAATAGTCAGGTCAGGGTTAGATGAAGCTTTGACCAATGATGGAGGATGTTAGAGATGGAAATAAAGCCAATTTTGAGTGTTTGAAATATGTAAAAAGTGTTAATCACCTTATTTTCCAAGGAGGCAATTAGGTAATTCAAGGACTAGGTTAATCATCTAAGAGTCTCCACTGGTAGCTAAGGAGTGAAAATGGCCACCTATAACCATTTCCATGTGGTTCAAGTATAGTATTAAAGGTGAGTTAGTTTCTATATGTATTCAATTTATCAAGAGGACAAATTAAATATTCATGAATGACATAAAATTATTAAGGATATCTTGAGGAG
The DNA here is from genome assembly GCA_037957365.1 of Torreya grandis. Taxonomy (NCBI): domain Eukaryota; kingdom Viridiplantae; phylum Streptophyta; class Pinopsida; order Cupressales; family Taxaceae; genus Torreya; species Torreya grandis. Next base: position 91,229 of record JARHVA010009389.1, read on the forward strand.
GTACCTCATAACAAGATAGCAGTCCTAGTCATCCAAAAAACATCTAAAACCATCACCTATAGTAGTTAGAGTTCCACCTTGGAGTGAAAAGGTCTGAGAGATCCACAATGGTTATCTCAATGAAATTAGATATCACTAATACAAGTTTACATACACCATAACCAAAAAACTAATGAAACCTAGTGCAATCGAGTCATGCAGAGCAAGTTTGAAGAATACGTAACTTTGGAGTTTCTCTTATTAGAAAAAAATAAGGTAGCTTTATGGAGATTAAGGTAACTTATATTCCCTTGTATATTATCCATTAAATTAGTCATGTGACTAAGCTCATGATATTTTAAGTAATGAATATTTTTGAATCAGTAGCAAGATTCTTAACCCATCATACACCATGGAAATCCAATTCTCAACATGTCTTAGTCTATCCAAGGGTCAGACATTCATCTATAGGAAAAGAGTTAGGTTGAAATGAAGATTTCAAGAGTAGGTAATGATAATAAATATGAGAAATCATGTTTAATGTTTGTGATTTGTGTCAAAACTCCTACATTGCCTAATGAGAAGTGGAAGAGAGACATCACCCACATGAGAAGACATATAGCACTTGTGTAGACTGTTTAGTTGTGGTAAGTCAATAAGAAGAAGATATATGATTAGAAGTGTTGGAAGAGGGTGTTTTAAAATTTAAAAAAAAAAAAAACCTAATTGAAGGTTATCAACTCAAAGTTCAATATTAATGAGATGGTCAAGCATGTTAAGGTGAGGCTCAAAACCTAGTATAGAGAGGTACACACACCTAATAACACCTATAGTCAAGCCTATTAGTATACATGCTAAGAAAGTTTAATGTTCAAATGAGAAAAAAAATTAATAAAAAAATACATGGTATGGGATGATGGATATAATTCCATCATGTAAAAGGAAAGTGAATTCTTAGGCAACTAGGAATGCAAAATCAACTTTCAATTGGTCATCTACAACCAAGACCAATAGGTAAACATAGTGAAATGTAAGATGACAGTGGTCTAAAATGCTTTAGAGAAGTTAGTACATTGATGAAGAGTGAGACATGGTCTAAATTCATGAGATAGGTATATCCAATAGTCCAATGACCTTAGATTAAAGCAAAAAAATGAGATACAGTTTTGAGCAAAAATCACCACCTAGAAGGGTCTTCAAACAAATAGTCACCTACAACTATACTAATGTCTACTAAAGAATGATGGTGATAGTGTTTGAATGTAGGTAATAAGATATTATTAAAGATAAATTATGCCATTATATGTAAAACCAATATGGAATTGGTTTTACATTGATAACAAAATCTTCAAGTATGCAAGAGAATCACCACCTACAATAAGACTGGAAATGCTACCTACAACCACAATTGATAATTTGAAGAATGACCTTGATGAATGGTAGATAGTTCTTGGGTTATATGAACATATATTGGTCCTTTTTTTATAATAAGGATTTAAAATATTCAAATAACTTTGATGGAGTTGAAACCCACATGTCTCTAGGCACACTTTATTACCCAAAGAGCTTCACTCCCAAGAAGAGCACCTACAACTATGTATTAATGCTTGACAAGAGAGTTAAGGGTAAAAATTATACTAAAATAGACAAGTGACTTAGTTTGGATGAGTTTTAAAGATATAAATGGTAATAATAAAGTCTTATTCACTAAAAAATGAAAGTTTTCCAGGTCATTTTCTCATAGACTCCATGATTGGAAGTTACAATCCATACACTTGAGAAGTCTTGGTTACTAGCTTATGCAATGAAGAAGCCATGATACATTGAGATGAATGACATAGTGATTGGAAATTATAAAAAAATTAAAGGTTTATTTCAAGGTGATAAACATTTATATGATGTGTTTAAGACACTGTGATCATCTCTCAGGGGTTATATACACAAAATACTATTAAGAAGCTCATTGGCCTAGTGTGCTTTCACAAGCATCATATGGAGATCTCCTTATGAAGGTTGTAGGGTTGTATAACTAGAAGAATATTCTAAATTAACTCTCAATATTTATCTCATAACACTCCATACAATACTAAGATGTCAGTAAATCATGGCCAAGGTTGAGCAAATGGTTGTAGACCATACACACAGTCATAAGCTTGAGGGCAAATTTGGAAAATATTTGAAGAGTTGAAGATGCTAGAGAGGTTTTATAATATAAAAATTTGTTACATTTGGTATTAATGACACAAAATATTAATATATTTTTTCCCATTGGAAATATATACAAGGGATATACCCCCTATTTTATCTCAGAGTTGAGGCACTCTTCAAGTAAAACATAGGCAGCCTAGAGCAGTCTTAGAGAAAGTTGTGACTTTTGAGCATCTACAGGTAGAGTTAGAATATAAAATTTGGTAAAAATTGTATTAATAACTATTTAAATAGTTTTATTCCATAATTAATACCACATGATCAGTATAATCACCCATTTTTATCACATACCTCCTACAGTCATAAATAATCATTCCCTTAGGTAGCCCACTAGTTAGTTTTGAGAAAAATGAGTCTTAAGGCCTCTATAGATATAATCCAGATATGAAACATGGTATAGGTGGTGATAATGAGTGGTTATAAGTTTAAATTATAATATTTAGGTAACACTAATAGTTTAAGTATCTAATGTGTTGTCACAGTCCTATGCTTATTTGTTGACAGTCAACATGGAGCTAGACACACTTCTTGGAGGGCTATAAGGTATGACAGATGGTTTGAACCTCATGTGAGAGTTTTTAAGTATAATTAAGGTTATTTTAGTTATTCCCACACCTATTAAGAGTGATCACATTCATATTTTCAAGGCTAAACATGAATAAGTGCAAATTTGCAAAATTTAGGATTTTGGCATACAAGTGGAGACAAATGAAAAAGACATTTTTAAGAGGATAAAAGGGTTGGATGATGAAATAAAATGATTTGAATAGTTTTTTTAATCTATTATAGGTCCTAATTAAAAAATAATGAGGTATTAATACCTTATAAAGATCAAGATATGCCTATTTATCTCTTCCTAGGTTTCTTAGTTCTCATTTTCTAAGTGTGTAGCAGGATTAATTTGGTGATTCCAGATAATTTTATTGATTGATAATGGAAAAACAATGATTTTAACATTTTTTTGGGTATATATAAGTCCTAATTCAAAAATAATTAGGTATTGGGACCTCATAAAACTTGAGAAAATGGAAAAACTCACACCTTTACATGCTTAAAATTTTGACAAGGCAAGTTGAGACAACCCCAAAAGATTATTTATTTTATTTATACTCAATTAAATGAATTTAAATTTGACATGGAGGTATTTTTTTGTGTCCTTGAAGTATTTAAAGTGGTTTCATACCCATACTATATTTGAGTAGAGATAAAAGGGTAGATTACAAGTCTACCAAACAAGCATGCCAAGAATTCTCACTTGACTACTCACACCTTGGAGTGAGAAACTAATTTTGCATAAAAAGATACATCTCTATGGTGGGAATGTTTTGATAATTCATAAATATTTTTGGAAACACATTTTTGGCATTAGTTTTGAATACTTGGCATAGAACACAGTGACCTAAGAAGATCTTTAGTCGAGCTCCAAAGATTTATGTAAGTAGTTCTAAAGATGCTCTATCGAGATATGAAGATGTTATGTTAAATATTCTAAGATATGCCAGGCAGCTCCAAATATGTTTTGGTAGATCTGAAGACATTTTGATAGCTCTAAGGATGTTCTGACGAAGATATCAAAGAGCTTGTTTTGACCAATTTTGAGTTTTTGAGCTCATAAGCCCATGAAATGACCTAGAATCACTTGGAAAGCAACTGGAGCATATAAGAGACTATATTAATCTTATGTTTGACCTATTTTTTATAATAAATTGGCATGTGTGAGTGTTTAGGAGGCCTAAAGTGTCCTAAAATGCCCATTTTTATAGGTCTCCAAAGGATGAAATTATATAAATGCATGGAGGAGGCCTATTGGGACTTGACTCATCACGTTATGGCACTAATATCCCCTACTAGGGTTTTTTAGGGTGATTTAGGGTTTTTAGGATCATTTTGCTTATTTTTATTTCAAGAAGTAAGAAACTAGTAACAAGGGTGTGGTAGAAGAACGTGTTTATTTTTGCACATGTGATTTAGATGATCATGAAGATCTCATCTTTGTCTTGGGAATAATTATATGTAGATAAGAAAGCTCTCATGCAAAGGGGTTGTTAGATGGGTAGCAAGGTGGATTGCCTAGAGTGGTTAGTCTGATAAGTGTGAGCTTACAAGGAGGTTATCAATCCACACTCTTAAAACATTTAAGTTAGAAGAAATGAATATAAAGTACTTGCATCAAATGATAGAAAAGACTGAAAGGAAATACAAGAAGAAATAAATGTTTAATAAAGAAAACATACTAATTTAAGCAAATAGTGGGTTAGTACTCATGCTAAACAGGTTAGATTGGGTTCAAAAAAAGGTGAGGTCTCTATGAATAGGCAAAGGGTTAGAAAGTAGAATTTAGTTGAGGGTAAATGGGTAAAAATAACTTGATATTATTTCTTGCCACAGTGATCATTGGTGGTCAGGGTGACCATCAATAGTTGAGTTGATTGTTAGTAGTTGGGTGATTGTCAATGGTTGAAGGTGACCATCAGTGATCAGGGTAACTATTGATAGTTCTTATAAGTTCAAAAGGAGTTTAAGAAAAGCCTATAGAATGAGTTACTAAGTGGTTTGGGATCTGGTTAAGATCTGGGGGTTAGGAGATAAGATGTAGAAAGGTCTAATCCAAGTAAGGAAGTTAGAAACCAAACAAATAGAACCTAAAACATAAAATGTACCTAGTTGGTTACTTGATAACTGATGGCTAATCCTAGAGAAAATTTTATAAAGTAACGGTACTTTACCTCAAGATTAATTTTCACAAAGGTTTGGACCTTTATTTTAGTTGTTGAATTGATAGAAAGAAGACTTATTGGTTGATAACCTAATCACCTATATGCTAGAATGATTGATTATGGATCTATTAATTCATACTCACCTCCTACTCCCCTCCTTTTATAGGTAAAGAGAGATGGAGGTATAAGCTTTCATATGAGGTTCAACTAATGATTTCAATGCATCATGATGTGTGAATAGTGGGTAAGGCAAATATATAAAATTGTGCCATGCTTGCTTGTACATAGCTGGTGTTATGTTTGTTTAGGTGGTGGGGAAGGGACCTGACCATCGATGATCATGGTGACCATTGGTGATCAAGGTGACCATAGATAGTTGAGTGTCAAAGGTTAAGTGGAGTAAAATGGTGGGTTTGGTTATTTGGTTAAACTGACCATTATTAGGTTTGGTTAGGGGTCAAAGGGTCAAATTGGTCCTAAGGGGGTCTATGGGTGTTTTGATATTTAGAACTGTAGCGTGTATAATTTTGGTGTCTACATTTTACCCATTTTTGTTATGTATTTTTAAATTAAAAATCTATAAAATAAAAATGGATTATTGGTTAAAGTTCAATTTCCTCAAGCTTGGGAAGAGGTGTTCCCCTTCAAATTCGGAGTCGATGAGGTGAAACCAAAATCGAGTCAAGGTTTGATAAGTATTTTATGGTGAGTCATAAGGTTGGTGACAAAAGGGATTGGGAATTTGAAGTGAAAACATTCACATAAAATGTGACTAAGTGTGATATCCAACATCATACAAAGACTAAGCTACCATAGTTGGTAAAAATAAGGTCAGTTCTAAAAAAGACAAGTGACAAGTGGCCCATGTGATCATATGTGACGATTGGGCTACACTTGTAAACACAAGTTTCCTAGATAGGGTCAGTGCTTTCATGGGTATCTAAGGTAGGAAGTGCTCCCATGAAAAACATAAATTCAAATCTTCAACATGACAAGGTTGGTTGGTGTGGTCAAAAGTACCAAAGTAAGGACATCACAAAATATGTGATAGTTTGGGCCAAAATGGCCAATGCCAAGGTGAATATGGTTAGATGGTTGGTTGGAGAGGGTGTTCTATAATGGTTCATGGTTTTTTTATAGAGAATAGGTGCTCTATAAAGGTTTGTTTTAGTTTGGTTGTGATATTATAGGGTTAAGTTGCCACTATGATGAGGGAGAGGGATTACGTGAGGACTTCACTGGGCTTGGTGACCCAAGAGAGGGACACATTGAGACAAAGAGGAGGAATAGCTATGATATTGATAATACCACCAAGTATTATCCCTATGACATAGTATTTGGCTATGGTTGAGGAGATGAATAATTACAAGGCCATAGGTCTAACATAGTGTCAATAGGAGCCCTAATGGGGTGAGTATAGAGCTAGCTTGGTAGGTGGTGCAAGTGTAGTGACTCCATGTCATTGGGATGCTTTAGTGGGTGGATAGGCAACCACCTTAGGAGGGTAGGCACTAGACAATATTGGTGCCATAAGAGGGGCCAGTGGTAGTGGTGCCCTAGGGGCATAATTTACATGATATGATATGTATAGATGTATATGATTTTGATACCAGACTATGAGCTGATGCAATGAGATGTATATGTTTTTGAGAGAGAGAGAGAGAGATCCACATGATTATATGTACTATTTTATGCTGATGAGACATGATTTATAGGACATGATGATGATATATAGATATTATTTCATGTTTTATGGTTCATGGTTCATAGTTTTGATGTTTATGCTTATGAGATGTAGACTCTTTAGCTTAGACATGTGATGATTATAGATGATGTTGATGGTTGATGTTATGTTTATACATGATGATGATGATGCTTTTTTTATGATTATGATGTTTATGATTATGGATATTTATGGATATTGTTCTATATATGATTATGATGTTATGAGGAGGTGATGTGATTTATTTTGTTGATCATGATAGTGATGATGTTTTGATTATGATCATAGTTTTGTATATATGGGTATGATGTGCCGATGTTTATGGTTTATAGTTATTATCATGTAGTTTTTTTTATGTGTTTTATTATGGTCATGGATATGATGTTATAATGATGTTGATGTGATGTCTATGATGTTATAATTTATAGTATTTTGGTTGATGATAGCACAAAAAGTAAGTTAGATAACAAACTAGATGTGGGAAAAGAAATGAAGATCATGAGACATACGTCCTAATGAATACATGAACAAATTATGAGAGGATGAGAAGAAGGCATGATGTTCCTTAGTTGGTAAGGGCTAAACAAAACTGAAGTTAGATTTACTTAATGAGCATAATCCCTTTGAATGCTTCACATTAGCATGTGTTGGTTGAAAAAAAAAGGTGTCTTGATAACATTGTGTCAAGTAAGCTTAAAGTCCCTTGATTTGTAGATGGTATAAAGGGGAGATAGGTGATAGGTGATATGAAGGGTAGTGTAACCTTCTTTTGGGTTGGTTTTCCCCTTCTATAGGTGACCTAAGAACCATAATAGATATGTCCATGTTTTAATTCAAGGTGTAGATTGATCGATGTGGGAAGTCTACCAATGCTATATATGAAAGCTAATTACAACTTTCTTTGGATAACTTGTTTTGATTTTGATATAGGGTGTTTTAATTTTTTGTTTTGATAGGTTTGTGAATTTGATCGATGCAAGAAGCTTTAAATGAGTGCTTTAACAAAATTTACTTATCCATCCTTCAAGGGAGTGATCTAAGTTTGGGTTTGTTCATTTTGGTAGTTGTTCTTCAAGGGAAAAGTCTATCCTTTTAAGCAATTTTAAATTTTGGGTAGTTGTCCTTCAAGGGAGTAATTTGCATGCTAGAGATGTTGGACCCAAGTGAAATTTTGGTATCCTAAATTTTGTTGATGCTAAGTTTGACATGGACAAGTTTATTTAGGCTTAGAGGTTTACCATTATGAGGGAAAAACCTAAAGCACAAGAGGCTAACAATAGGTAAAAGAAGTGGTTTTGAGAAACAATGACCATGGGATTTCATTTGATTAGGGATGAAAAGTTTCCATGAGAACCATGCTATGGGTAGAGCCATGGTACCCACATTTAGGATTAGGCTATGACTATGATAGTTAATCACATGGTTCTATGTTATGATCTATTGTCCTCAAAGGGATAGGATGAGGGTATGAGGAAGGTGAAAATCTCATGAACCAAGGGACAAGCTTAAATTAGACAAAAGGGTGAGTTTTATCCTTATTTAAGAAAAGAAAGGATGTAGATGTGAAGCATTGAGGGGCTTAGGTTTTGGTTTGTCTTTGAGAGAGGAGAAACAGTAATCTCTTAATCCATACTTGTGGGTTATGATGTAGGGTCTAATCCAATTAAAAAGAAAACTTGCCTCACTTGATTTTTTCTGTATTGGTTACATGTTGATTTTCATTCAAGATGAGGTCTTCAATGTTAAATTTTCATTATTTTAGGTGATTTTTATAGGTATGCTTGATTCACTCTTGCTAGACACAAAGGTGGTTAAGTGTAGCTAGATAGCATTCATCAAGTATCTCAAGTCATGCTAGATGTTCTTGACGATAGTCTCTCTCATAAATGATGTCTTACAAGGATATATAAAGGAATCTAAACTTTAAGAGGCAAGACCACCTCTACTCTAAAGACTAGAGAGAAAGTGGTAGCACCCATAGAGGTTAAAATTCTAGTGTGATAGGCCCATAAAGTGAAAGGGATGTGCAAGTGCCAATACTGACTAGAAGCATTGACTACTTTGGTTAACATTTTGTTGAGGGTTTTATTAGAGGCTTCTACCTATCCATTTGTTTATAGATGATACTGTGAGGAAAAGATTAACTTGATGCCAAATGCATCACAAAAACCTTGGACTTATTTATTTTTGAAATATTTTCCATTATCAGTGATGATATTGTGGGAAACACTAAAATGATAGATGATATGATGATCAATGAAGTCAACTATCTTGTTGGTTTTGGTTGAGATAAGAGGAATAACCTCCACCCACTTGGTGAAATACTTAGTGGTGGTGATGATGGAGTGGTGCCACTGTGAAGAATGATGATTTATTTCCCCAATGAGATCTAGTCCCCATTCTGATAAGGGCCAAAAGTCCTTGGATATTTGAAAGCCATGGGTCGGTGCATGATTAAATTTGCATGTTTTTGACATTTAACACACTTTTTTACATAATTATAATATTATTATTTTAGGTTAGGCCAATGTTATTTGATCCAAAACTTAGAAGATTTGGTTGAAATATAATTCAAGAAACAAGAAAAACACAATCACAATAATGCTATCTCTGAGAAGAGGTGTTTTATTCATCAAATTTGCAGATCCAAACATATGCTTATCTTTGAGAAGAGATGTATGATTTCCATTTTGGGATAAATATTAATTTATAAAAAATTTAAAGGTATGAGGAGGATGTGAAATGTCACCAATCTCGTGGGAGATCAAGTGGTTTGAATTCCATGATTTACAGCAATATAGAATTCAAGGAATTACTATTTTTAGAAACTTACTATTTTTAGACTGCACCACTAAAATTAAAATCTAAGGCACTTCCATTTATTTTTCAAGGGTCAAACCCCACTAAGTGGATCTTAGTGCAATTTCACAATGTTCCCCTCATTATTATCTTTCCAACGGTTTAAATGGGGAGTCAAACGGAGCTATGGTGCAAAAGTTATGGCTCCTAAAATTTTTGCCAGCAATTGGGGTAGAACCGTCACCTAAATTTTCACCTAAAATGTTGCTCAGATCATTCCTCCCTCCTTTAGAATAAATGGTCCCCATTTCATCAATATTTGTCATCAAGTGTGGTAGTCATGTTTTGATTTTATTCCCAATGCATACTTAAAATGGATTGTGCCTTGTCGAGCTATGCTTTGTGGAGTTGTGTAGGGCTTGATTGTTCACCATTTTTGTTTGACCATTAATCTATGGATGAAAGGCTATGAACTTCTTCATATTGTTATATATTTTCTTTTATTGTGTTGTTTGTGTAATTAGGGTTACAACATCGACCCTTTTGGATTCCTGTGGCTTGAACACCATGAGAATGAATTTCTTGGCACTAATTAGGGAGACAAATGTAGAAGGTGGTACCTCTACTACCCTATAGCACCATGTTCCAATAGTGAGGGTGATCCTTCAATTTCTTGATTCATAGATGCCATGTCGATCATACATGAATGGCTGACCAAAGAGCACATCACAAACATTTAGATTAACCACATCACATAAGACCTCATCTTGGAAAGGTTTTATTGCATATGAGAGAAGACATTGGTGGGTGACATGAAGGTTTCTCCTTGGACTCAACCATCCAATACTATATGGCTTTGTGTGAGGATTCATGGAAAAATTTAGGTTTTTCAAAAAATTAGCAAAGATTAAATTCATTTGACTCGCACTGTCAAGAATGAAATGCAGAGGCTTATCTTTCACCCATAACTTAAAATTAAACAACCTTTCCTTGTCACCTAGCCTCTCCTCATGGGTCTATGATGAAGAAACAATGGCATTAGGCTTAGCATCTACAATCTCTTCTTCATCCTCTTCAACTATAGGTTGTGTATAAGGTAGAGTAGTAGATGTTGAGAATTGTGACTCAAAAAGTAAGGACGTGATGGCTCAAAAAAATTCTTTGGAGGGAGTTCTAGATTTATGATAATCACACCACTTCCAAGTCTTTCCTTTTGTTTGCTTCCAATTTTGGCCTCATATTTGACCTTCTTTATCACTTTTCCATTTTGAAGGCTGACTCTTTGTATTCATTCTTCCATACTTTTGCTCAATCTTCACTATGAACTTGTATGCCTCACTGAGGGTTTCCAAATTGAAGAGTTACATTTCTCCCCATATATACCATTGTAGTCTGCCACAATATTTGAGAACCTTATGTTTCTCACTTTCTTGGATGCCTAATCTCACAAATATAGAATGAAAAATGTCAATGTAATCTTAAATAGATTGTTCCTTACCTTGGCAAAGTTATTGCCACTCTATATATAGATCATCATATGCTCCAATGGGGTAGTGTTCTTCATTTATAGCTTCTATGAAATCATCCTAGGTAGGTTATACCTCAAGGCCAATATCATCCATACTCAATCTCTTTTTTACACTGCCCACCAATTTTTGACAGGCAATGATGCTTTCAAAAGAGCAAAAGTGACCTTCTCTTTATCAGTGAATTTATTTACAAAAAAATAAGATGACAATTAATCCAACCAATTTTCTACTACATCAACATTGATTTTGCCTTCAAATGTAGGGATATCAAAATTCACCTCAACTTTGAAGGGTATTAGGGCACTAAAAAGATGTGGGGTTGTAGATGAGGAGCCAAAATTTCCCATCAAAATTTGTTGGAGAATTTGGGAAAATTATTGTAGCATATGTGTTTATTATTGTTGGAGGACTTCATTCACCATTTCCTTAAAAGGATCAGATGTCTCAGTATTGTCTACCATTTGAAGTCATTTGGAGTAAATGGGTGGATGGTTTGGAAGCTCTATTGTTTTCCACCCAAGCTTCTTGTAGCCTGACCTCATCCTCAGGATCATACACTCTCAAGATAAAATGATCTGATACCACTGATCAAAAACTTAGAAGCTTTGGTTGAAAGATAATTCAAGAAACAAGAACAACATAATAATAATAATTCTATCTCTGAGAAGAAATGTTTTATTCATCAAATTTGCAAATCCAAACATATGCTTATCTCTAAGAAGAGATATCTGATTTCCATTTCAGGTTAAATCTTCATTTATACACATTTTTAAGGTAGGAAGAGGGTGTGTAAGGTCACCAATCTCATGGGAGATCAAGTGGTTTGAATTTCATGATTTACAGCAATACAGAATTCGAGGAATTACTATTTTTAGAAACTTACTATTTTTAGACTGCACTACTAAAATTAAAATTTAGGGCACTTCTATTTATTTTTTAGGGGTTAAAACCCACTAATCAAATCTCAATGCCATCTCATTATCTTCCCCTCATTATTATATTTCCAATGGTTCAAATGGGAAGTCAGACAGAGCTATGGTGCAAAATTTATAGCTCCCAGAAGTTCTGCCACCAATTGGGGTAGAACTGTCACCCAAATTGTCACCTAAAATGTTGCTCATATCAGTATCTAAGGTGAAGGATACATTTAGATATAGCTATACCACTAAAGCATCCCCCATAGATTATGTCATGCATTTCATTGATAGCATGGGAAGCTTCATCGCTATCTAGACAATGGAGAAGGATGTCATCAAAACCATGTTTGTAAAGGATTCCCCCTAGTATGGTATACCAAGAGGTATTCAATATAAAGGCTCTCAGGTATTCTTAGATAGGTTGGGAGGAATGATACCAAGGTTGATTTACTTAAAGGTATGCTCATACCAAGTGTCTAATGGATATTCCTTCACATTAAAAATGGTATGGAGGTCAGATTGCATATAAGAGGGTGCGATAAAATGTTGAATGGTGATAAAGAGTTTAGAATTAGAAGGTTGAGATGGGATCTAAGAAGCTAGGGAAGTCATTGTATCCATGAAATTGTTGGTAGATCATGGAATAGACTGGATAAGGTAATGATCAAATGATGTTAAGAGTATATCTACTAATTGTTTGTAATTTTTCAAGACATCATTCTTACATTGGTAGGATCCATTAACTGAGTTGACCACAAGTTAGGAATCACCAAAGACACTGATCAACTTAACCCCCAAGGATAGAGTGGTTTAGAGATCTATTATGAGGGATTCATACTCAACCATATTTTTGGTACACTCAATATTAAGTTTGAAATAAAGAGGAAGAGGTTCACTATCGAGGGGAATGAGAACAAATTTGGCACCCCCACCACATTGGCATTTTGAGATGTCAAAGAACATGGTCATTTAATAGGTGATGTCCTCTTGAGAAAGAGTCATAATGGACTCATTTGGAAACATAAGAGGAAGTGGTTGGTTGTCTAGAAAAAGAGCCTCAACTAATTTATTAGTGATGACTTACCCCTTAATCAATTTTTTATGGAGGAACTCAAGGTCAAACTTAGCTAGGAGCATGAGCCACTTATCCATATGCTAGTTGTGGTATGGTTTAGAGTACATATACTTGAGTGTGTCTATGTTGGTGATGATGAAGGTTTTGTGATTTAAGAGCTAATGATGAATTTTTTAAGCCATGAAGACTAATACGAAGTAAATTTTCTTGGTATGGGTGTACCGAGTCTCATACTCTATAAGTGTTTGACTTATATAGTAAATAGCTTGCTCATTGTTTTGTTCATCATGGTGATTAAGCATTGCCCTTAAGGAATGGTTAGTCACAGAGATATAAAGGTAGAAGGGTTGGCCCTATTTAGGAGGGATAGGAATGGGTGGATAAAGAAGGTACTCTTTGAGTGAATCAAAGGCTTGTTGACAATCCTTAGTCCATTAAAAAGATGTATCTTCTTGAGAAGATGATGAAAGGGTTGGCATCTATCAAATAACTAAGAGATGAATCAATGGATGGATTGGAGATTCCCCTATAGTCTATAGAGTTACTTAAGGTGGGTTAGATTTGGAATTTTGAGGATCGCTCTGACTTTGATAGGGTATACTTTAATTCCTCAAAAAGAGATAATAAAGCCAAGGAGCTTTCTAGATAGGACCCCAGAGACACATTTTTTGGGGTTAAGTCAGACATAGAAATGGATGAGATGCTCAAAGATAATTTTTAGTATGTTGAGATGATCCTAGTGATATTTATATTTCCAAATTAGGTCATATACATAGTCCTTTATGATTTTGTGGATGAGATCATGGAAGATGTAGGTCATCGCACATAAATAGGTTGTTCTAACATTCTTCAGACCAAATGGCATGACCCTATAGAAAAAGGTTCCCCAAGGGGTGATGAAAGAAGTATTATGCTAATCCTCAATGGTAATAAAGATCTGATTATATCCCAAAAAACCATTCATGAGATACATCTCATGGCTAGCTGTAATATCAATAAGTTTGTCGATGCTAGGCAAAAGGAAGTCATTCTTTGGACAAGCAAGATTGAGGTCATGAAAGTCAATACAAAGGTAAAGTCCCCTTTTGGGTTTGGTAATGGGGGAAATGTTGTAAACCTATTATGGATAGTCAATGGTTTGAATGAAACTGACAGATAAAAGGCATTAGAGTTCTTCTTTGACTAGAAGGGTGATATAAAGGTGCATCCTATGAAGCTTTTACTTAATAGGCTTAGCATTAAGATCGATGACGATGTTGTGGAGAATGATAAAAGGGTCAATTATGGGCCTATCATGATAGTACCAAACAAATGATATGCTTCTATAACAAAGGAAGGAAGGCTAATCATGTTGTTCTATGGGATCTAAGGATTGACCAATCTTCATAATGTAGGGGTAATCCTGAGTACCCAAGTTGACATTGATAGTGGATTCATTCAACATGGTTTGGTTCTCAAGAAGAAGGGATTTGTGGATAAAATAATCCCTCACACCTAAATAAGTAAGAATGGAATCATCATCCTACTTTATGATGGTGTTGATGGTAGGAGAATCATTTTCTACCATTTAAGGATGAATCATATGAAAGATTTTAGTTTGGCCATCCTTGTGATAGGTTAGGGGGAAAACTAACAGTATTAAATAAAAAAATATTTGGGAGGAATGATTTAAAAATACTTATACTTTGGAATATGTGGGGTTGGTTAGGATGGGATGTTTTCCTCAATGGTGGCAATGGGTTTAAGTGAATTGGTGACTTCTTCTAGTGGTATGAACCTGAGGCCAAATAGCTCATGAGGTTTCTAGGTTTTGATCAAAGGTATCTCATGGGGTCTCTATTCATAATGGCTAAGGCTAAATCCCTTTCAGACACACCTATGAAGGTATCATTTGGTGAATGCCAATTTTTCCAAATAAGATAAATTGGAGGTAAAAGGTCAGATAGAAGAGGTGGTGGAGGAAGCAAAAAGCAGATGATCAAGTCCCCCATAGATGAAATTAGTTTGGTGGTTGGGGAACCCAAAAAGAATGATCATTATGATATTGGGATTATAATTAGGATCATGGTCAAAGTTCTTATACTCTTGAGGAGTAGGGAAGGCATCTAAGGCCAAAATATGATACTCTCTCAGTGAGAGATATTGGAACATAGGTTCTAGGGGGTCCTTTATGGGGATCTAAGAAGAAGGTATAGATGAGCTAATTAAATATTAATTGATGGTAGGGTGGAATTGTTATTGGTTGGTGGTGTGGTGGATGAATGAGGAAGAATAACATCATTGGGTTGATATATCATATTACAAGATGTGAAAGGACTAGGGTTAGCTTGTAAGGTGACAAACTGACCCTTATGTTTGAACTTGACACATCGATGCAAGGTAGATGGGACATAACTCATGGTATAGATCCAAAGGTGTCTAAATAAGATGTTATATTATAACTCACCTTATACAACATAAAAGAGCTCCTAAAGTGTGTGAGGTCATAAATGAATGTGGAGGATGACTATTCCCAAGGTTATGACCATAGTATCAGTAAATGTTGGGAAAGTTTTTTTGGTGGTTGGGTTGATAATGGGCTCAAGATAGGTTCATTTGATAATATATCATCCTCATCCCATAAGTTATGGATAAATTCTTGGAGAGCTTTTAAATTCTCTATGTTGTGCCCAGGTGCCATATGGTATGAGTAGATTAAAATATCATTGAACCAATATGGTTTAGGATTCAAAGGGTTTGGTAGGTGGTAGGATTAAGGAAGGGTTTTACAATAACCTTTCTAAAATCGTAGAATAATATTTGTGTAAAGGTTTTGAAGGTGATGAGATTTTGTTTTTGGTGGGGGAACCTTCTTAGAAGTAGGCTTCACCTCAAGGGTTGTGGATGGTAGAATGGTTTTGGTAAGTGAGTTTGGTTGGGGTTGCTTGGTATTGGGTGGTTTTGAGGTGTAAGCTTTAAAGGTGAAATATTTAGAGGTGGATGATTGAGATGTTGAAGGTTTGGTGATAGGTGGGAAGGAAGAGGTAGATAGTTTGGTTAAAAATGATGGGGAGGTTGATGTTTTGAAAGGGGTAGGTAAAGGCATAATGAAAGGGGGAAGTTTAGTTTGGGTAGTTTTTGGAGGGTTCACCTTCTTGATATAAGGATGAGCTCCTAGGATGGAAGAAGGATGGGGTCCCAAGATAGAAGGTAAGAGGGAAGGAGGTGGTATGGTTCTAGTTCTAGGTGTGAGTTTGGGTGGTTTTAGCTTCTTGGTTAGTTTGGTTAAGGTTTTATTTGGTTGACTAGATTAGGTTAAGTCCAAATTAAAAAATGGGTGGATAAGGCTAGGAGTAGAAAGTATCCCTAGGGTCTTGATAGGCTTGATTAGAGAGGTGTAAGGTGTTTTGATAATTTGGGATGGAGATGGTTTGGGTGGTTCTTTCTTGGTTTTGAAAGGAGAGGATTTTGATGAGGGGATTGAGGTGATGATATGTTTAATGGTGGATAAAAGTGAGGTTGAAGGTTTGCATTTATTTTGATATGGGAGCCCAAGATGGTGATAAAAGGTGGCTCGATCCAAATTGGGTTGAGAAGACATTTCTAGGCTTTAGACTAGTCTAGAGAAGGGTTTGTAAAAGTGTGTGATTCCTTGGGAATCAAATTCAAAGACTAGGCCCTTAGGTTGGGGTGAGGGAAGGGTTTGTTCACCCTTATCCTTGATGGAAGGTTCCAAGGTTTGGGAACATGTTTCCTTCATGGAGGGAGTAGGTAAAGTAATCTCTTCTTGTGGAATGGTTTCCAAAGAGAGAGTAGATGATCCCATGATGAGGGATGAAGGTGTGATGGAAATGGTTGTCTCTTTTGGTATTTATGTCAAAGGAGAGGTGGGTAAGTTGGTTACCTCCTCAAGTTAAGGAGAAGAGGTGTGTTCTAAGAATTTGACTCAAGAGAGGATGGTTAATGTCATTTTAGTTTCAAAATGAAAACAAAATGAAAGAAACACACTAACTAGTATAGCATATCTAGGAATAGATACTAGGGAGAGATTAGTTAACAAACATGAATAAAACACACAACAAAAATTTAAAAAAAAACCTCTCTTTTACCTTCTTTGGATGCTCCAAAATTCTTGTTGTAGTGGCTTGCTCAACTTGTGCTCATGAAATCCTTAGCAATGGAAGCATGGTTACCTCCATCTCTCCTTGGCACCTTTGGCTTATGGCTTGGCTTGGCTTGGAATAAATTTGGCATGGTAACACTAATTTAAATGGCTTTTATAATCATTTTTGCATTATAACTTTGCATAATCATGTCTTAGAAATGATGTTCATGGCCTCTCTATTTATCAATTTTTGGATTTGATTAGAAACAACCTGAACCATCCATCTCAAGATTGAGATCTGTGGCTAAGAATTAATCCAATTTTAAAATTAAAATTGATAAATAGGCTCATCAATATTCAAGATAGAGGAATAATTAAGAGGCATGGAGGGCTTTGATGAGGTATGGGAGGCATGAATTCTAATATTTGTGGCATTTATGGCCTAGGGATGTCTTCTCAAGAAATGAGGTCACCTAATGATGCAGATATTCAATATTCATTTCTAAAAACAAGTATTCAACAAGTTTCCATGGAATTCTTGATTAGGCTCTAATTTAGTTTAATTAGCTCTTAAGCATGTTTAAGCACTTTGTGCACAAATTACTCAAATTGATCTGAATGCCTTGTTATTGGTCCAAAATTAAACTAGATTGGAATTGGAAGGCGATGTCAGATGCATTGGATCCGTTATCCCATTTCTTGTGTAAGAGATTTGATAAAAAAAGAGCAATCTAGATCACTCAGGTGTAAAATTAGCATTTTGACTCGAAATGATCTGATCAAAGTTAGTTGGCTCATAAATTGTATTACTTCATTTATGGATACCTTATCCAAAATTGGCACTTGAATATGTTAGTTTCACATCATTTAGCATGTTTTAGTATTTTTAGGCCAAATTATCCATTTTGGGTGGAAATTGGACAAAATCCTGATTGGAGGTTATTGGTGGCTAGATTTAGGTATCTATAGTTTGCCCCTATTTGTGAATGCATTACAAGTTATAATCATAGTAACATTTTCTCAAATAATGAAAAGGTCATGTATGCCTATAACTATAATGATGATAAACTAACTATATGATGCCCCTTTGAGGGAATTGTTGGCACAAGTAGGTTGACAAACGATCCCTCAAAAAGAAAGAAGTGAAATGAGGGGACCAAATAAAGGAAAGATGATGGGGAGAAAACACAATGATACTAAAAAAGTAGTCAAAATCATTAAGAATGCAAGTGGGATGGTGTATAATGGTTTGCCCAAAGGTAGTTATAAGTATTGTACCTCGATAGTGGTAACATGGTATGAAAACACAATGATTTGCCCAAAGGCAATTATAATCATTGAGAAGATGGAATTACCCCTATTAGGATAGATAAACAAGATAATAGCATGCCCATGTATGGGCAGAAAACATAAAGTGGTGACAACATAATGATTTTCTCAAAGGTAATTATAATCATTGAGAAATATAGGTGGGATGGTGTTCAATGATTTTCCCATAGGTGGTTATAATCATTGGACCCCGATTATGGAAAATATGATAAACTTGGTTGAGGATGATGATAAATTAACATAGAGGGAATGATGAATTGGAACAACATACTAGTATGGAGATGCTCGTCCGAACTAATAAGGGTTGGAATTATTTCATGTTTAATTACTTTATTTGGTATATGATTAGGATAGAATCAAGATGTCAGTGTCGAAGAGATGACACCATTGTTGAATAGACTATTTGAAGCTTAGGTTTGTTGTAGCACATGTTGTTAGGTATCATGGTATAACATCATGAGGAATTGGCCAAAATATGCATAAGGACTGACTTTTATAATCCAATACTCAATAGAAAATAATGCACCAATGATAGAAACCATGATGATAATGTAAACATATGAGTATGGATGGATTAGAGTATAAGTGTGGGAAAGGAATCACCCAATGAACACACATAAACTAAATCAAGGCAATAGTGTTGAAAGCAAACAAACAAGTAGATAAACAAATAAAATAAATAGAGACAAATAAACAAATAATGTAATAGAAACCATATGAACATTGCCCCTAGAAAATAGAAGATAACTTAACAAATGAACAAAATGGGGGAATAGAATAAAAGGAGGGGGTGGCTGAGCTATCTCCATATGTACTAGGCAAGTGGACACTACCTACATAGTTCCATGAATGTAATATCCAATAAAAAACTTCAGGCCAAATGTAGTTCTCTTAGGGAATGGGAAGAATATGATAATTGAGGAAAAAAACAGAATGGATGTGATAGAAGAAAAGGAATGGTCTTGCAAAATGGCAAGTGTGTGAGAGAAAAAGGCCAAAAAAGGATGGGGAAACTAAATGACAAATTATTTTCTTGTAACTTAGTAAAGGTTCCCAAAATCCTTAAGGCAAAGAAGTGGTCAATATTTTTGTTCTTTTTTAACAATTTTACAAATGTTTTTAGAATTTTGGATGTATCTCAACTTGATCAAGAATGACGAGACACCAAAAGGTTCAAGATCACAAAATGGTGAGATTTTTCAAACTTAGGTTACTCATAAAATAGAGAGAGGGTTGCTTATGTTGTTCATAAAATGGTGAGAGTGTGGCTTAGGTTGCTCACAAAATGGTGAGAGTGTGGCTTAGGTTTCTCATAAAATGATAAGAGTGTGGCTTAGGTTACTCACAAAATGTTGAGAGTGTGGCTTAGGTTGCTCATAAAATGGTGAAAGCATGGCTTTGATAACTCACAAAATGGTGAGAGTGTGGCTTAGGTTACTTATAAAATAGTGAGAGCATGGCTTAGGTTACTCATAAAATGGTGAGAGCATTGCTTAGGGGTTGACTGAGATAACCTCAAAAAGTATCGAGTGCTACCTACATAGTCTTAAAGTAGGACCTCAAGTCACTGTAGTTCCACCCTTACAGTGGAGGAATTTGACTAGTGTATCAGTCAATTCAAACAAAATAAGCACAATTGGTAAAAAGGCAAAGTACAACATAGGAAGTGATAAGTTGGTATGTAAAGGCTTAATGTTACCCCTAGTTTGCCCATAGGCGGTTATAACTAAGACACAATAGCATAGATCAATGGTACTAATTTTTTGAAAGGTGGTTATAATTAGTAACAAGAGTGGTGGTAAGAAAGGAATAACAAACGAAGGATGCAACTTCCAAAAATTCTATCACACTGCTCCAAAATATGATCTCTATCTAAAGTACTTGAACCAACTGATGAAATTGATCATATTTTTTTATGCTAAAAATGTGTAATAAATGGAAAAAACCAAGGTTAAATAGGTTAAGATTTAAAACACACTAGATTGATAGGTTAAAAATGTAAATTGGATATAGCTAAGAGGATGGATAAGAATTATATTTATCCAAATAAGAATAGTGATAAAATGGCATAACTAAAATGTTCCTTATAGATAATACACCTTAGCGCTCAAGCATAGTACCACTTGAGATGAATAATATTCATTAGCTTAGGAAGCTCATCTCCATCTAATGTGGTAAGCCTGTATGCTCCTGATCCATAATCTGTAGTAATGATGAAAGGCCCTATCCAGTTTGGTTTGAATTTTCCTTTATGCTTCTTCTCAACCATGGTATTCATTTGGTTTTCTTTAAGAACAGGATCACCAAGTTTAAATGTTCTATACTTAACACATTGATTATAGTGGACTTTGAGTCAGTTCTGATATGCTTAAAGATTATTGAGCATAGTTGTGTATTTCTCATCAAGTAGTTATAGCTCTTGTAGACAAGCTACTTGATAGCCATGATCATCTAGGACATGTTTGAAAGAGATGCGTAGGGAAGGTAATTCAATCTCAATGGGAAGGATGGCTTCCATGCCATAAACAAGTGAGTATGGAGTGGTTCATGTGGGGGTATGATGATTGTTACAGTATGCCCAAAGGGAAAGGAATATTTGTAGGTGCCAATCATGATTAGCATCATTGATAATCTTTTTGAGAATATTGACAATGGTTTTGTTTAATGCTTTAGCTTGGCCATTAACTTAAGGGTAATATGCTATAGAAAAATGTTGTGTGACATTATATTTGGTACATAGTTGATCTAGATCCTTGTTCTTGATTGATATTTCATTATCAGCTATAATGTTAGAGGGAATACCATAGCAGTAAATGAGATGGTTGAAGATGAATTTGGAAATTTGCTTTCTAGTCACGTAAGTGAGGGGTATAGCTTTAACCCATTTAGTGAAATACCTGGTGGCAGTAAGGACATGTTTATGGTTGTTAGATGAAGTGGTGTTGATCTTCCCAATGAGGTCAAGTCTTCATGTAGAAAATGGTCATGGTGTCAACATTAGTTTTAGAGTTTTTGTTGGGGCATGAATCAGATTAGCATGCCATTAACATTTGTCACACTTCTTTACATATGCAATGGCATCTGTATCTATCTTGGGCCAATAATAACTAGTACATAAGAGCTTTTTGGATAGGATTGCCCCACTATAATGAGCTCCACATACTCCCTTGTGAACTTCTCTTAATGCCAGTGTAGACTTTACCAAAGTTAAACAACGAAGCAGTGTTCCATCAAAATTGTGATGGTAAAGGGTGGATCCAAGTAGAATATAATGAGTGGAATGATGAATGAAGGCTTTGGTTTGTTTTTGATAGAGGTTAGGTGATATAACTTGGTCATGAAGGTAGTTTTAAAGGTTTAAGTACCAAATAGAATTAGGACCAACAATATCACAAATCATTATAACAGTTGAAGGTTCATGAGCTAGTGATGACAATTTCTCAATGAGGAATTCATAGTCTCTAGCTTTATATGTTTATCAAATCAAAGAGACAATAGTAGCCATGGCATCTATAGTTATATTACTATCCCTTGGTATGTGCTCAAATTTAATGTTAGCAATTTTTTGCTTAAGAGTGTCGACCATGGCTTTATATGGAGCCAACTTGTCATCTTTGGTCTAAAAATGATCTGTGACCTGATTGATGATTAACTAAGAATCACCATAAACTTGGAGATGATATATGTTCCAATGCACTACCTATCAAAGTCCTACAACAAGTGCTTCATACTCAGCCATGTTTTTTGTATAAGGAAAGTTGATTCTAAATGATTTAGGGATTAGATCATCTTATGGTGTAATAAACAATAGGCTGACCCCCAATCCATGTACATTAAATGAACCATCAAAATACAACTTACAGGGTTGCTCCTCAAGGGGTGTGTCAATGATGGCCATTATGGATTCATCAAGAAATTGAAATGTGAGTGGTTATGTGTCTATGAGAGGTGCTTTAGCAAGTTGATCTGCAAGAACTTATCCATTAATTGCCTTTTGATTGACATATTCTATGTCAAACTCACTGAGAAGCATGATCCATTTAGCCATTATACCTTGCAAAGCTATTTTAGATAGTATATACTTGAGTGGATCTAATTTTGAAATGACCATGGTCTTATTATTCAACATGTAGTGGCATAGTTTTCGAGCTGTGAAGACCATGGCTAGATAAGATTTTTTAGTAGATTCATAGTTATGTCTATATGTAACCAAGGTATGACTTAGGTATTATACAACATGCTCTTTCCCATTTTCATCATGTTGAGCCAAGAGTGCCCCCAGAGCATGGTCAGTAGCTGATAGGTATAACAAGAATGGCTTTCTCAGTATAGGAGGTAATAAAATAGGTGGATTAATAAGATAGTCTTTGAGTTGTTAAAAAGTTATTTGGTAGTGATCATGCCAGTGAAATGCAACTCCTTTCTTTAGAAGGTGTGTAAATGGATGACACTTTTCTACTAACTGAGAGATGAAGCATCAAATTGATTAGATCTTACCCTACACACTAAGGAGTTGCTTTAAATTGGTTGGTGGTGGCATTTTGGTTATAGCATGGACTTTAGCCGAATTGACTTTAATACCTCTACAAGACATGATGAATCCAAGTAATTTGCCTGAGGTTATGCCAAACACACATCTATTTAGATTAAGTCTAACTTTTTACTCCTATAATCTTTCAAATATCTTACTTAGCACTATTGGATGGTCAGCCCTAGTTTTGGATTTTCCTAATATGTCATCGACATAGTCTTCAAAGATATCATGCATCATATCATGGAATATGATAGTCATGGCCCTTTTATATGTAGCTCTAGAATTCTTAAGGCCAAATGGTATTACTTGATAACAAAATGTTCCCCATAGAGTGGTGAACATTATTTTATGTTGGTCTTTTGATATTATTCTGATCTAGTTTTGTCCTAAAAAGCTATCCATGAGTGAAAGCATTTCATAACCTACCATGGAGTCGATGATCATGTCAATATTAGGCAATGGAAAATAATCTTTAGGACAAGCTTTGTTGATGTCTCAAAAATCAGTAAAGATTGTGATCCCTTCAGGGTTTTACTAATAGGTACCACATTAGAGATCCATTCTGAGTAGTCAATAGATCGAATACATCATGCTTCTAAGATTTTTTCCAACTCTTTCTTTACTAATATATAAATTCTAGGATGCATCTTACGTAGCTTTTGTTTGACTGGTGTGGCATCAAGATTAACCACAAGGTGGTGTAGAACCAAGGTGGGGTCTAAACTTGGCATGTCAGAATAATCCCATGCAAAGATATCTACAAAGTCTCTCAATAGAGATGTAAAGACTTCATGTTCCTCCTCAGTGAGGGATGCACCTAATTTTATCTATTTTAGGTTGGATGGAGTCCCAATGTTTACCTCTATTTTATCTTTGACTAGAAGGGTTGAACCCTCTTCTAGGATAGTAGGCAATGACTTGAACTATTGGACTATGTCAGGGTCCTCTGTTAGGAATTTCTCTTCAACTCCTTCTAGGTATGATGAATCTGAGTCCCCTAATGGGAGATTTGGCCATGTGACAAAAATAGTTAGAAATTATTGAAGAATTTGATCAAATACTTGTTGTTTCTCAAAATTGAACTCAAACCATAGGCAAGGTCATCATTGGTAGTCTCTTGGTCTAAATTTGAAGAAGAATGAACACCCCCATCTAATGGTGCTTGAAACAATTTTTTACCACTAGATTGGATTTTATCTTTACTTTTTCCCTAGTTAGAAAGCACCTCAAAGAGGTTTTCACTTTGGGACCTCAATGTTTTACTTATTTGTTTTTGGCTAAGCGTGTTCACCTACTCTCCAAAATAGGCTGTAGGATCTAATTTAATTGAGAAACTTGACTTGTGATCTCCCAATAGAACATTGTCTCTAAGGCCTAAAAAGTCACAAAATACCTCATCATTCTAGAACTCATCAATCAATCGACTAGATTCTTATTGGTCCCATTCTATTAGTTGGGGATAATATAATGGCAATGGGTTATGATGAATGGCTAGGGTAAGGGTATAAATGGCATTATTATCAAACAAGTTGGTTTCAATTAGGTCATAAAATGTGAGGCTATGATCAGACTCTAATTTACTATCAGCATCATCATCACTAGTTATTGGTGATGGAGTTTGAATAAGATATGTGGGGTCACCCCCAGGTGGTTTAAATCCAAGTCCATAAGGTCTTTCATACTTATTCATAGAAATTGGCTCGATGGTTCCTTGTTGATTTAGTCTAAGGCCTCTTCCTTCATAATTTTGATACTTCATGATCCTATTGGGAATATGATATTTTGTATTTTCATAACAATCAACTTGGTTGTCATTGTATAGCCATGATTCATCCCCTTCAAGAGGGTTAGGTTCTAAGCTAGATGATGGTATGAATGTGATAGGTCCCTTATCTTTATTCTTTTATTATCAATGCATATTTTGAGTGACTTTAGGTTGCCCAAAAGTTTCCAAATTCTAAGGAAGATTGGTAATATGAAATATATCATGAGTCACATACTCTCTCAGTCCATTATCTAAAATGGTGAAATGATTAGAAGCTTCAAGAGATGGCATGTGGGAAAGTGAATCCAAGGTATTAGGATCTATGCAATCATCTGGTGAAGTATCAATAAGTATAGCCTTTCCTTTATCCTACTTGGAACTTGGATTCATGTCTTACTGATAATTGTAGCTTTGAAATTTAGCCTCAAGATATTTACAGTGTTCATATGGGTGTAAATCTCTTAGAATACTCACTTCCATCCCTAAGTGGGATAACTTGATACATTATTGTAGAGTTGACATAACTACATGAATCTCATGTAACCAAGGCCTGCCTAGAAGCATATTGTATGATAACTCAAGATCTAGCACATGGCAAAGTGTATCATGGGTCAAAGACCCAATGATAACTAGCAAACTAATGGTGCCTTGTGATTCTCTTTCTTGATTATCATAGGCCTTGATGCTTATTATTTCTAGCTAAAGATCTGCCACTGTGTACCCAAGACACTTGATGAGCTTTAGAGACACTATGTTAAGGTCTAATCCATTATCTATAAGGTCATGTTTCACTTTATGCCACTTTATATAAGCTTCTACATATAATGGGTTGTTATAGAGTAGGCCAAGGGAATACATATCATGTTGGGTTGGAGCTAGGTGTCCAACCAAAGCTTGAAATTTATCTGGGGATATGTCACTAGCAATAGTGGATTGGGTTAAAAACTCATTCAAGTTGTTCTTGTGGATTGATGACATTCACAATAAATCTAAAATAAAAATTTGAGCTAGTGTCTTCTGTAATTGTTCCACAATATCAAACTTATTATTTTTATCAGTATTGAATGGTTTATTTTGAGGTTGAATGGTCAGTTGGATAATAGGTAAAGTGGTGGATGGTTGTGGGCTTGGGATAGTAATCTTTGACCTCTGAGTTGTGATTACACAATTGGGATTAAATACTAGACCATTATTGTTAACAAATGTTGGGAATGGTGTGGGACCAAATAGGATAAGTCTCAATTTTTTGTGCACTCATATGTGGTCACATGGCAAGGATGAGTTATCGATATAAGGTCCAAAGGGGGATGTCCTAGTTTTCTAGTTTACCTGTATGAACTTCCAAGTCAAAGAAGGATTATCCATGTAATTTGGTGGAATGTTTTTGTTTAGTAATGGTCTAGGTTGATTAGTGCTTGGTCTAGGATTAGTGGAGATGGTATTAACACTACTCTTGGAAATATGACCTAAAACCCTATTATAGTCATGTGTAACCGCATGATAGGTTTGTTAGTTGTTACTATCTTGACCCTAGTTTTTTCCATTGTTCTATCATTGTGGGTTTTGATGTTGATTTTGTTGATTTTGTTGGTTCAGCCTTTGATTTTAATACTATTGATTTTGTTGTTGCACTGGTCATTATTGTTGTTATTACTGATTGTTCTATTATTGTTGATTGTTATGTCAGGGAAATGGGTCTTGATAAATCTCAAGAGTTTGATTGGAATTGGAAGTACCATTATCCAATGTTATCTCCCCATTCTTAAACATATTCTCAATTAAATGTTTGATTTGGACACATCATCGTAGATTATTCACGTTAACCCAATGATAGTCACAGAATTCATTTTCATGATACTAATCAAGATAAGGTATGCCCTAATGATAATGTTTTGGTATAGGCCAACTAATTAGATTATTAGTAGAAAGTTTTTGAAATACATACTCAATAGGTTATCCTAGGTCACTAAAGACACGATGTGTAGGCACAGTTATCCTAGGAGGAGGGGTTTGCAATGGTAAAGGCTATTGTATTTGTTATGTAGGTCTTGGTTATTGAGCTTGTAGCACTGGTTGGAGAGGTTTTTGGGTAAGAGTAAGCTGAAAAGGTGGTACAAATGATGTTTTCACCATTTAGACATGATAGGATTTGGTTACTCCATTTCCCACAACATTCTTATTGTGGTTGAATTACTTTGATCTTTCTTAGTTATTGGCCTATGTCAGTTATGATGCTTGTGCTTGAATGGGATATTGATATTGATCATTTTCTTGATTGGTACCTTGATTTTGATTAGTTGAATTAAGCTTGATGACTCCTTTATTAATGAGTGCTTGCTTAATCAAAAATCCTTTGCTGATGATTTCCTTGAAAGTATGTGCACATTGTAGTTCCAAATGATAATCTATCTCATTATGCAAATTTTTAGTAAACACAGTGGCTAATTTTTTATCTGGTAAACTATGGGTGAAATGGATTGCAATGGCTCTCCATCACTGTAGATAACTTACAAAAATCTCACCAAATTTTTGCTTTGCTTGCATTAAGTCCATTAATGAAATCTCATGCTCGATATTATAGGAAAAGTGTTACACAAACTTATCATAAAGATCATTAAAATTTGTTACTAAATTTTTGGGTAACTTTAAAAACCACTCCAAGGCTTGTCTAGCCAATCTCATTGGAAATAATAGTAAAAGGTATATGTCACTATATACTACTAGTTGATATGTGACAAAGAATTCAGTTAAATGGGCCTTAGGGTCACCTTTCCCTTTCTATTTGTCAAATTTTGGTGGTTTATTCTTGGAGGAAATGGTATCTACAAATACTCCATGTTGAATGGATAGGAACACACATCATCAAATTTGAACTTTTTGGACTATTTCCTAGCCTAAATGGTAGCAATTGCATCCTTCATCTATTGCAATTCTTGGGACAGGACACAGGAAAGAACATTTGTTTGAGGGAGAATATTGGTTTGGGTAGATGGTTGGGAGGTCACAAGTGGGACACTTTGACCATGGTATGATGGAGATACCTATTGGGGTATTTTTGTTTAGTTGGGGAATGGACTAGGAATATGCATACATAGATTAAGATGTACTTGAAATTGTATATTTGGTTATATGATATTCTAGTTTGGGTTGGACATAAAGGTTTGATATGGAGGATTTTTTGGTTGGGATGGAGGGATATAGCTATATTGTGCCTACTATGGTTGAAAAGGGACATGCTACCAACTAATCGAACCTTGTTGTTGAGTAGGAACTTGTAGACCAAGACCCTGTCTCTGAATTTGTGGCGCATTTTGAACCAATGATTATCTAGTAGGTACTTGAGAAACACTAGATCTTCCTTGTTGCACAAATCCTTATGAAGAATTGAAAATAAGTTATAGATTTGGCATCTATCACTAACCAATATTTACAAGTTGTTGACTAGTCATTGCTTGGTTTTGGATTGGCATATTAGTCTGTGATTGAAAAGGTATTTTTGTCATTACCTAGTGAGGTGGAACTTTAGTTTCCCCTGATTGAGTTGGTAATGTATTTGTACTTTATTACATTGGTACATTAGATTACGCTTGTTGTTATGGAATACTACTCATTAATTTTTGAGGAGCATTAGGATTCATCACATTCTATCATTGAGATGTGACATTGGCCATTGTTTGACTACCTAATCTTATAGGTTGTGCACTTGAGGAAGTAACTGATTTGGGTTGGGATGTAGAAACTCCTATTCCTTAGTATGATGATCCACTCATGGTATTAACTACAAGCACATGTTGTTGGCTAGTTGTTTGTGCTTTAGTACCACTTTGATCAAGACTGGACATTATTTTCCCATTGTCCACTATATTTTTCTCATTATTCTGCATAGAGGCTAAAGATAATTCTTCAATAATAGGCATATGTATCAATTTATCTATCGAAGTAGTTTGCACAAATAGGTTAGAACTTGGATTCGCTTGCCTAGTTAACTCTATCAATACTCCTGTTGAAGGAATTAGTTCAATAAGAGGTTTGTTCATCATGTTCATTTGATTGAAATTACATGCTAGATTTAGGTAGGTTTGATATGCTATCTGCATTTGGGTAAAGTGGTCTTCCATGATGTTTTTACCTTGATTAGATATATTAGGGTCTTGATACGTTGTTTGGACTAGATCCATAGGATTGCTAGAGGAAGCCTATTGATCATAAATTATATTGTGGGTACTCTTACTAAGCTCAGTAAATTTTCATGGGGGAAGTCTACTAGAAACTTGGCCCCTACCTCTATGGCTCTAACTAAAATCTCATCTTTGTTCTCTAAAAAATGTCACTAAAACAAAAATGGATCATACGTGGAAGCCATATTAGTAAAATATGGTTGTTGAATAATTGGCTCATCCACTATGGGTATTGTAGCTAGGTATTGTGTGGTTTGTTCTTGGTCTTGTTCTAAATAAGGTGGTGTGTTAAACAAATAGTTAGCCAAGGGATATTGGTTTTATGCCCTTGATTGAGTATGACAAGAGGGATAAGAATCCATCTCATAAGCAATATTATCTGCATAGGGTTATTTCACCATTTCTTTCTATGCAACTACATTACTAATTCCTGGATTGTACATGAGTCCACTATGAGTGTAGGAATACATGTTAGGATCCATAGTCAATGCTTTGCAATAAAAATTCAAATAGTTTTTCAAACTTTAAAAAGATAATGTCTAAAATAGATGATGTTTCAACTTGGTCTAGATTCGTCAAAAGGATTAAAAGCTTTAGGCAAAGATTTGTGAAGAAACAAGCTAGCGTGAAGTATCTAACATTTCACTATTCACATAAAGATAAGCAAGTAAATGGATAAAAAATCAAAATGCCAAACTCTAAGGTTGAAGTTTTTCAAATTAGTCTAATCTAGGGATTTAAAAGTTGCTAGGTCTTTTGGCCAAATGCGACATCAAAAGCTAGGCTCAAATAAGGCACGTGCTAGGAATCTTAGCCAAACTGCATCAAAAGCTAGACTTTGAAAATAGATGAAAGTTTTAATTTAATTGATTTAAAACACTTATAAAAAACACTAGGCATTTGACTCTTGGTCATGAACTTGATCAACTAGGTATAAGGTATGAAACAAAAGGCACTTTAGAGATAGTTTACTTTCTCACAAAAAATAGTATAAAACTTGGTTCCTTTAACAAATAAGCTAGAAAAAAGTGAACTGTATAACTGTGCTTTAGACAAAGGATCATAAAAGTACACTTGAATTGGTCTAAAAATGTAGGAACAAATTTGAAATCTATGCAAGAGGGTATATGTAACAATAGTTGAAATGTTTTGGGTAGCATAACGATGTTACACTACCTAAAAAGTGTGATAAAAAAGTTTGTTTCAAAAACTCTCTAAGGCAAAGATAATTTCCCACAATTTTGATAGCATAATACTACTTTTCTTGACTCAAAATATTGTGATGCATAGAGTCAAAGTGTAAGTCTTTAGCACAAAATGGCTTAAGTCTATCAAGTGATGATAATGATTATGAGTCTTAAATGGCCTTCAACCCAAATTGGAAATTAAACCTAAGTTCCCTCAAGTTTAGTGCAAATGGTGAACCCACTTAACACATCAACCCTATGAAATTATAAAGGTGCAATTCCAAATTTAGATTATAAGTGAAGGACTTAAAATAACTTTGGTAAAGTTCTAGACTCAATTGGGTAGCATAATTGTGCCAAAGTGGATGATATGACTCCCAAACTTTTGAAGAACTTTGAACAAGGAAAATTGATGTTTTCATGTGGGTAGCATAATTCCTCTTTGTTCAAAGGAAAATTAGGACTATGTGTTTGGTTTGAATTGTTTTTTTACACCAAGTTTTGACTTCAAACAAGACTTTAATCTAGTACAAGATCAACTAATTAATCTCTCTTAGATCCTAAATTGACAAGGTTGCTTGGTATTGTTAGAATCTGTCAATATACGTCATTTGAGAGGATTTTAAGTGTTCATCCAAAAGTAAACACACATTATATAGTAGGGTTTTTATACCTCCCCTTCTCTCAAATGATAGTACTAAAACATGGACCTTGAGATGTACCTTACAACAACAATACTTCCATGGCAAGTGGGGATTTGTCTAAGATCTAATAATTTTTTTAATGTTCTAAGGGAATCAATTGTATAATAGATTTCACACCAAATAATACAAAAGAAAAGTATAGATTTTGGGTCCGTATCACTTGGCTTGTTACAAAAAGGTCTAATCATTTTTGTAACCACTACATCATGTTGTTCACTCAGTGTAGTGTGATGTCCAAAGTGCCACTAGATCGTTTGTGCAACTCTAATTAGGAGCCAAATGAATTCAATGCCAAGAGGTGAAACCCTGGGTCAAAGATTCCCTAAAGAACTCATGGGAGGTGATAAAGTCCCCCTCACAAGATAAGTTGTCATAAAAATAAAGAAAGCATGAAAATAGAAAGACTTTTAGGGTCATTTTCAAGGTCACCCAAACTTTGACAATTTTTGGGGGAGTAATTTAGATTACTTTCATTCTAAGCCTTGGACTAGGCTACTTTAAATAGGAATGGCACTTTTGATTCCAAGGGTTCCCTAAAGGGGACAAATGGAAGATCATACACACAACACCCCTCTTTTTTCCAAACAAATATTTAACTTAAACAACTAAGTACATGCAAAAACTTGGAAAGGTGAGTTCATTTTTAAGCCCAAATGGAAAATGAGGTGGTGTTTATTTGACCCATTGGTCTTAGTTGTAACTTTAAAAACTAATGCTAAAAACTCACTTAATCACCTAAATATTACTTTAAGCACCCAAAATAATGTTCCTAATTCATTTTAAGCATGCAAAAGGTGATCTAATAGGCCATATTTGATCTAAACATGTTTTTAGCAAATGTCAAGCTTGGTCCTACAACAAAAATGCTAGCATGTCCTTTAGCCTTGAATCTCTTTTGGGTTTGAAATAATGAACTTCAAAAAAAGAGCTCTCAAGTTTGTATTTTAAGAAAAACACAGTGACCAACATTGATTATATAACCGAAGATGGTCTAATTTGCTAACCAATGATGGTTATCTAACCAACATCAGTTATATCAATGTGATTGATGATAGCTATCTAACCGATGTCAGTTTTACTAACTGACATCGATTACTATGTAAACATGTGGCAAATAAAAATGGTAAAACAAAGTTAAAAAATCAATTTACAAGAGTTTTAATGAATCCAATAAATATTTTAAAGCTACAAAATGATCTTCTTCATGTGTGGGATGCATCTTATCCCACCGAGCATTCCATATGTGATCTAAGAATTTAACTCAATAGAGGATGGTTAGTATCATATTAGTTTCAAAATGAAAATAAAATAAAAGAAACACACTAACTAGCATAACATATCTAGGCCTAGACACTAGGGAGAGCTTAGTTAACAAACATGAATAAAACACACAACTAAAATGCAAAATAAACTCCCTTTTACCTTTCTTGGATGCTCCAAAATGTTTGTTGTAGTGGCTTGCTCAGCTTGTGCTCATGAAGTCCTTCGCAATGGAAGCTTGGCTACCTCCATATCTCCTTGGCACCTTTGAATTATAGCTTGGCTTGGCTTGGAATCAATTTGGCATGGTAACTCTAATTTTAATGGCTTTTAGAATCATTTGTGAATTATAACTTTGCATAATCATGTCTTAGAAATGATGTTCATGGCCTCTTCATTTATAGATTTTTGGATTTGATTAAAATCAACCTAAACCATCAATCTCAAGATTGAGCTGTGTGGCTAAGCATTAATCCAATTTTACAATTAAAATTGATAAGCAAGATCATTAATATTTGGGATAGAGGAGTAATTAAGAGGCATGGAGGGATTTGATGAGGCATGGAAGACATGAATCCTGATATTTGTGGCATTTATGGCCTAGGCATGTCTTCCCAAGAAATAAGGTCACCTGATGATGTAGATATTCAATATTCATTTCTAAAAAAAAGTATTTAAAAAGTTTCCATATAATTCTTTATTAGGCTCTAATTTGGTTTAATTAGCTCTTAAGCCTATTTAAGCACTTTGTGCACAAATTACTCAAATTGATCATAACCATGTCTTTGAAATGATGTTCATGGCCTCTCTATTTATAGATTTTTGGATTGGATTAAAGTCAACCTAAACCATCAATCTCAAAATTGAGATGTGTGGCTAAGCATTAATCCAATTTTACAATTAAAATTGATAAGTAGGATCATTAATATTTGAACAAAATATCACTCATTTTTAGGACAACATTTGAACTATTTTGGTCCTACAGACCAAAATTGTCTCTTCCCTTTTCAAAATTTGTCCTGAGCATTCAAATTCCTCATTTTTCAATCTTCTCAAAAATCTACGGACTCTACAGGCCAAGTTCAACAGACTTCACAGGTTGATTTCTACATACTTTGCAGGAAAGAAGCAAGCTCTCAACACTTGGGCAATTTCAATGTTGGTTCAATGACAAGGCTCAACTAAAGATTTCATCGGCAAGCTTCTAAGTAAGGATTGAACCATTGAACCATTTTGGTTCAATGGTTCAATGGGTTTAATGGGTTTAAAGGTTCAACATCAGCAGCAAAAGTTAAGCACATTTATCAAGGTTCAAAGTTCAACCGATTCAAGGTTCAACGGCTTCAAAACACTTATCAAAGAGAAGGCTTGAACCATTGAACCACTTTGGTTCAATAGGTTCAATGACTAAATGGTTCAATGCATTTGGTTCAAAAAAGATCAAAAAGACTTAGCCAAACAAATAGAATGAACCGATTGAACTATTGAACCTTGAACCAAAGGGTTTAATGAGTTCACAGGTTCAAAGGTTCAACCAGTACAATGAAGATCAAATAGCTTAGAAAAAATAAGGAAGTGATAGACTAATGGTTCAACAAGTTCAAAGGCTTCTACAGACAGGTTTAATCAAGGTTTAACAAGTTTTTGAGGCTTGAACCATTGAACCATTGAACCACTTTGGTTCAAAAGGTTCAACGGGTTCAAGGTTTAACAGGTTCAACAAGGCTTGTTTCAAAGAATCTTGGTTCAAGTGGTCAAAAGGAATGAACCATTGAACTGTTGAACCAAATTTGGTTCAATCGGTAGGTTCAAGGGGTTACCCCAAAGCCAAAAGATCAAACAGCCCTTGCAGAGGGCAGTGAACCAAGGCCTAGAACCCTTGTGGAGGGCAGTGAGAAAAAACTTGATAGAACTCAATAGATGCGGCCAAGTGTCATCTTCTAAGCCTCATTTCACTTTTTTTCTAAGAGCAGCAGATGCTGCCACATGTCACAATTTGAAATTCACATAAAATTGACTAAGGCAAATTTCTGAGGGACAAACAACCCTTGTGAAGGGTAGGAAGGAGGCAAATAGACCAATTTAAAGGCCAAAAGAGCAAAGGGATTTCCTTCGTAAAAGTTCCCCCAGCAAAAGTAACAAAGAGACAATTCCTTCAGGGAAATTGTCTGAAAGAATTCCTTCAAACTTTTTCCTCTGAAAGAAAGAAAAGACCAAAAAACAAAGCAAATCTCAACGAAAAGACTAAGGCAAGAAATGAATTATTTCGGACTTCTGTTCAAAGGAATTCCTTCGAAAAAAAAGTCCAAAGAAATTTGGGGAAGCTACAGGAGAAAAGCTTGAAATAATTTTTGAAGGCTAAAGACTAAATAGTCTAAACAATTCTTGTAGACTTTTTATCCATAGGAAAATGTCTGCATAAAAAGTATGCAAGAAAGCTCCGAAGGACTCCGAAGACAAAAGGCCACTGAAGGACCACAAAGGGCAAGTGCCCTTATGGGTGACTCTCAGTTGCCAAATTAAAGGACACTTCCCCAAAGTTGAAGGGTCACCTTCCCTTCAAGAGGATGTAAAATAAGAAATCTGAAGGAGGCAAGTAGCAAAAAAGGCCGAATCAAGATAAAGCCAAAGAAATTCCAAGGGGTGATGCGCCTGAAGATGTCAAAGTCAAGAATGGTGAACTAGCCATTGGAAATTCAAACATAGTGATGGGTGCGCAAACATCAATTTCAAGGTTCATAAAATAGCCATTGGTTTAAAAAAGCCTTAAAGAAGAGCCAAAGAACTTAGTGACCCACCAAAAGAAGCCCAAAGGCCATCCGAAGACCACCCGAAGGGCAGATACCCTTGCAGGGAGCTCTTCCCAACCCAAAATGGACCCGATTCAAATAACTAGAAAAGGAGGAATGACGAGGAAGGACTAGAAACATTTGCACATCAGATATGTTTCTAGAAGTAGACTACCAGGTGGACATTGAAAGATGCAAACTTTCAATAGTGTGACCCATTTCTCTGCATTGAGAAAAGCAAATGGGTAAATGGCCCTAAATTCTAGCATGTCTTCCTAACAAAATTCAATGCAACATGATGTGTTACTATTCCCAATTCCTTATTGAAGAGGCTATATAAGGGACTCTCTTCTTATTGTAAATAGATCTCTTTTCGATTATCAGAAACAAAACTCTGCCCAAATTGAAAGGCATTTTTGAGACTTTGAGCTCAGATTGTTGATCATATTTTATTATTGGAATAAGAAAGCAAGTGACTTTTCAAACTTTGTGTTGTGATATCTTTATTGTTGGGGAAACTGTTCTTATGTCTTTTTCCTTAATATATTTTTTGTTCCTTTAATTCAATAAGTAGAATTAGTGAAAGTAGTCAGGAAGGCATCCTGAAGCCAACTGTGGAGAGACTTTGTGCCCCCACAATTGCCTTTAGTGTGTTTTATTTTTGTTTCTATGTAAAGGACCTTGGGATGACTTTGTGCCCTCATTGTCCTTCGTATCTCACTCTTGGGAAATTCAGGTAGAGACTTTGTGCTACATCTCAATTTACTGGTTACTACAACCTTGGTTACATTTTGCAATTACTACCAAGAATATTCTTGTGGTTTGTTGAATGGTACTTCTGAAAGAAGAGGAGTGCTTTTTGTCATTATCCCTAAGATTTCTCTTTTGATTTGCACGCATCATCTCTAAAAAAAGAGAGATGGATGATTTATCCTACCCTTGAGTATTATTTTCTGTTTATATATATAGCATATCTATAGGGAACCTCCCCTTGATGAGAGGAGAGATTAGTCTCCTTTTGATGTGGTAAACCTACACATTTGGCCGACCAATCTTCCTACTTTGGATTATCAGACCTATTTTGTTTATCAATATGATGATCAATAAAATATTCAACCAACACATTAATCCAATTTTACAATTAAAATTGATAAGCAAGCTCATTAATATTTGGGATATAGGAGTAATTAAGAGGCATGGAGGGCTTTGATGAGGCATGGAAGACATGAATCTTGATATTTGTGGCATTTATGGCCTAGGCATGTCTTCCCAAGAAATAAGGTCACCTGATGATGTAGATATTCAATATTCATTTCTAAAAACAAGTATTTAACAAGTTTCCATAGAATTCTTTATTAGGCTCTAATTTGGTTTAATTAGCTCTTAAGCATATTTAAGCACTTTGTGCACAAATTACTCAAATTGATCAAAATGCCTTTTTATTGGTCTAAAATTTGATTGGATTGAAATTGAAAGGTGATGTCATATGCATTGGATCCATTATCCCATTAGGATGTTACCAATAAAAAATAATAAAGGCATGTGTCTTGTGCAAGATATTTGATATAAAAGAGCAATCTAGAGCACCCAGGTGCAAAATTGGTATTTTGACTTGAAATGATCTAATCAAAGTTAGCTGACTCATAAATTGCATTGCCTCATTTAGGGATACCCTGGACAAAATTGGCACTTAAATATGTCAATTTCACATCATTTAGCATGTTTTAGTGTTTTTAGGCCAAATTGTGCATTTTAGGTGGAAATTGGCAAAAACCCTGATTGGAGGTTATTGGTGGCCAGATTTAGGTGTTTAAAAGAGGTAGTTGAGGCACTGCTTTCCTCAATGATAGGTTCACTAATAATTACATTAACCATATGGACCTCACAAGTGTGAGATGATTCTAATTTATTGTCATCATGGTTGGTAGAAGGGCAATGGTTGTGAAAAGGTTGTCTAAATATGTCAAGTGACTGATTCGAGGATGCATTGGGATTGTCTAGTATAATTTCTCACTTATCAATCATGTTTTGGATAAGGGTTTTGAAGGTGTTATACCTACTAACATTATATCCAATGACACGATGGAAAGCACATAGATCATTCTCATTTTACAAATCAGGAACAAGATGAGAAGCATATGACTCCTCTAGTAGAGTGTATTATTTTAGGGTAGGCTAGTTTTGATTTTAGGTTTGTTGATTGGAGGAGTTAGAGGAATTATTTTGGCTGAGTTGGTTGACAATTAGAGGTGGGGTGGTTTTAAGGACAACTATGTTTGAGACTGATTTTGGTTTGGTTTTAGGGTAGCTAGATTGGTTGGTGGTTTTATATGGGGAAGGGTCATTCGATTTGAAGCTAAAATTTGTATTTCTTAGTTTCAACTTCCCTTCATTGATGGCTATAACTTCTAGTTTTCATGCCATGGTGAAAGCCTCATCAAAAATTTTGAGTTTTTTAACCTATAGAGTAGTGGAAATATGTTTCACAAATGTTCAAGATAAAAGTTTGATCAACTCAGGTTCGGGCAAAGAGGAAGTGAGCTAGTTGATAAGGCCTCTCCATCATGCTATGAAATCAGCAATTGATATATCATCAAATTTCTTGATGGAATAGAGGTCAATAATAGAGACCTTCTTCGATATATTGATCAAAAAATGGTCTAAAAAGGTTTGGGAAAATTGGGAAAAGGAAAAGATGGAGTCATTGGTGAGAGAACTATACCAATCCAATGCTAGTCCAGGTAAAGACATAGGAAAGGTGTGAAGGAGAAAAGCATCATCATAGGCAATCAAGTAGCAGGAATGTTGAAACATTCTTAAGTGTTGTTGGGGGTCCTCTTTGCTTTGGAATTTAGAAAATTTGGGTAATTCCCATTAAAGAGGGTAAGTTTGGATATAGATGGATGGGTGAATGGGTTCATTATATATTTGGTCATAAGATAGGAGGTTATGAGCCCCAAAGATAGATGACTCTAGGTTGGTCATTTTGTCTATCAACATTTTGACAAAATCTATTTGGGGTTGGAGAGCTCCATAATTGTATGACAAGTTTTGTTGAGGTTAGGTGGATTTAATATATGGATAAATGGCATAAGTTTGAGAGGATACCACATGTTGATATGTGGTCATTAAGGGTTGAGATGATGCTACATGAAGGTTAATGGGTACAAAAAATTGGGTAGAAGATGGAGCTATGTATCCTTGTGGATTAGGAACATAGTGTGGGTAGGGTGTCATAAGTATTTGTTGAGGAGTTGATGTGGTTTAGTTGGGAGGTATGATCAAATTGGTAGATTGAGGAATTGATATGTATTGGGTTAGAGGTATGGCATGGTTAGTTGGTTGGGGGTGAGTATTAACTCTAGTACTGATAGGTTGAAGGGTGGAAGGTATAGAAAGCACCACATTTTGAAGTGGGGTGGATATTGGTAGGTTGGTAGTGAAAAGGGGAAGAGTAGTAATATGGGTAGAAAGTATCCCCATGGTGGATGGGGTTTAGGAAACCAAAGGTAAGGTTGTCCATATGTAAAAAGATTTGTTGGTTGGTGTAGGGGGTGTTTGGTTATTAGTTGGGTGGTTTGATTAAGTTTGGGTGGAGGTAGTAGGTGGATTATTGGTGGAGGAATAGGCTTGAGTGATGATAGGTTGGGTACAGGAAGTGGAAATCATAAGAAGGGGATGCATCCCATAAGGTGGATCCATAAGAAGAACTGAAGCAAGAGGGTTGTGGTGAAATAAGGTGTTGAGATAATGTTGGATGGCTACGAGATTATTTTCAAGGAAAGTTGTGAAATCCGCATCACCTTGGGCAACTATCAAAGGCATGATAGGGGGGTAGAAGGATGGGGAAAACCCTCAACATCCAAGGTATACTCCATGGAGGAAGAGGAAGAGGAAGGTGGCTCTTGGTGAGTTTGATTCCTTAACTATTGTCTAGTAAAAACCATATGAGAAATAGAAAGGAATGAAGGAAAGATCACAACTCAAACACAAAGAAAACAAAAGAAAATATATCAACTAAATCAAAACATACACTAAAGTGCGTTTAAAATCTTAGGATACCTTTTATCTCGCTTTTGGCTTATGCCTTAGAAAGTGTGAAGAATAAATTGGTTTGTAGTGTAGGTACTGGAAAATAAGTCTATGGTTGGTTTCAAGTATTAAAGGCTCTCAAAAGGATATGTATTGGAAATCAATGTGTGGCTTGGTATTGGGGCCTACCCCCTCATTTCATAGACTGTAGTAATAAGGGTGTTAGGGGTTTAGCCAGTATATACTGATTTCTATAGTTTAGACTCTACCAAAAGGCTAAGTTTTGGTTCCCTTCTTTGTAATGACCTCCAAGTAAGATAGCCAAAGGGTGAAGGTGATCCACTAGGAGATGAAACCCTAGTCAGGCCTTATGTTAATTATTTTGATGTTTAATTGATTTAAGTGGTTTGGTATAGTGTGTGATAAAGAAGTAAAACTATGATCAATTCCTTTGCTTTTAATTTAACTAAATGAGCTAATCATGCAAGCATCAATGTATGAAAGGTTTATTTTATACCTAAAATAAATATTTATTTATTTATATGAGCATAGAATAAGGAAGAAAAGGGCACCTAGATGTTACTAGGTCCCACCAGGTGTGCCAAAATGTTTCTCTCATTTTTTGTTTATTTTTATTTCAAGAATAAGTAAGAAACTAGTAATAAGGGTGTGGTAGAAGAACCTGTTTGTTTGTGCACGTGTGATCTACATGATCATGAAGATCTCCTATTTATCTTGGGAAGAATGACCTGTAGATAATAAATCACTCATGCAAAGGGTTGTTAGATGGGTAGCAAGGTGGATTACCTAGCATGAGCTAGATCTGAGAAGCATGAGCTTATTAGGAGGTTGTCAATCCACACTCTTAAAATAGTCAAGTTGGAAGAAATGAAGATAAAGTACATGTATCAAATGATAGAAAAGATTGAAAGGAAATGCAAGAAGAAATAAATGTTTGATAGAGGAAATAGACTAATTTAAGCAAATAGTGGGTCAATACTAATGATAAACAAGTCAGGTTGGGTTCAAAAAATAAGTGAGGTCTCTATGAATAGGTAAAGGGTCAAAATATGGAATTTGGTTGAGGGTAAGTGGGTAAAATTAAATTATTACTATTTCTTGCCATAGTGACCATTGGCGATAAGGGTGGCTATCAACAGTTAAGTTGATCGTCGATGGTTGGGTGACTGTTGGTGATTGAAAGTGAATGTTAGTAGTCAGGGTGACCATCGACGGTTCCTATAGGCTCTGAAGTAGTTTAAGAAAAGGTTTTAGAATGAGTTAGTAAGTGGTTTGGGATCTGGTTAAGGTCTAAGGGTTAGGAGATAAGATGTAGAAAGATTTGATGCAGAAAAAGAAGTTAGAAACCAAACAAATAGAACCTAAAATATAGAATTTACCTAGTTGGTTGTTTGATGGTTGATGATTGATCCTGGAGTAATTTTGGTAGAGTAACAGTACTTGCCTTGAGAGTAATATTGGTAGAGGTTCAAGTATCCATTTCAGTTGTTTAATTACTCGAATTAAGATCTATTGGTTGATATCTTGATCACTTGTATGCTAGAATGCTTGATTATGGATCAATTAATTTATATTCACCTCCTACTCCCCTCCTTTTATAGGCAAAGAGAGATGGAGGTAGAAGGTTCCATAAGAGGTTAGGATACTATTTTTGATGCATCATGATGTGTTAATAGTGGGTAAGGTGAATATATTAAATTATTCCATGCTAACTTGTACATAGTTGGTATTGTGTTTGTTTAGGTGGAGGGGAAGGGACCTGACCATCGATGGTCAAGATAACCATCGACGGTCAAGGTGGCTGTTGATGGTTGAGTGTTGAAGGTTAAGTGGCATAAAAGGGTGGGTTTGGTTAGTTGGTCAAATTGACCATGGTTAGGTTTAGTTAGGGGTCAAAGGGTCAAATTGATCTTGAGAGGGTCTAGGGGTATTTTGACATTCAGAACTACAGTGTGAAGAATTTTGGTGTCTACACTAGGATCCCTTACCAAGGGTTTTTAGGGTGATTTACTAAGCTAAAAGGCTAAAAACCCCTAAGTTTTATAATGGTTTTAGGTTTAATGTACATTTCTACCATTATTTTTGGTCTTGAAGGTAGCATAAAAATTCATTTTATTCCTCATAAGAATGATATGGATGCTTGAAAGCCTTTTATAAGTCCAAAAGTCATTCTCATGGTGACAAATGGCCTTGGAAGCAAGTTCTAGGATAACTAGTTGAAGAAGGCTTGAGCTTGAGGGCCTCCATCAATGGATTCCATAGGATTTTTAGGTTCCATGGTGTCTTTTGTAGGTTAGAAGAGAAAATATGAGTGAGAACAAAGAAGAAAGCATAAAAAGTTAGCCCTCAAAATCAGTGTAAGCATCAAATGTCAAGATGACTAACCATATTGCCAAGTTGCCTTTAAGAGCCAAGTGAAGATGGGATGTAGAATTCAAGGAGAAGAGTTGTGCAGAGTTATGGAGAAAGATGGAGTATTTTAAGGAATCTTCTATATGTTTGGAGACTTTTCTCAAGTTAGTGGAGCATGATGCCATCTTCCTCAAGTAAATTTTGAAATCTAGTGCCTTTTTAGCCAATGGGAGATCTTGAAGAAATTTTTGACTTTTTAGGGTTAATTTTCTCAGTAAGATCAGTGCCTAAA
This sequence comes from Torreya grandis, assembly GCA_037957365.1. NCBI lineage: Eukaryota > Viridiplantae > Streptophyta > Pinopsida > Cupressales > Taxaceae > Torreya > Torreya grandis. The sequence goes on from JARHVA010009389.1 coordinate 132,703, forward strand.
TGATTTTAAAGTTGTTGAGACTCATCTACCTCTTCCTCTTCTTTGGTAGAGCTCTATGGAGGGTGGTTGAGTCACATTTATTGATTTTTGAAAGCTTTCTTCTCCTTTCCCTTCCCTTTTCTCCTATATATCCATTTTATTCTTCATTATTAAGGATATAATCTCATTTGACAAGCAAAAAAACCTATCATAATTTATAATAACATTGTCTTGAAGCAATAAGACAACTTATTTTACCTATCTCTTTGCCTACATCTAGTGTTCTAGTTAGATTGTGCATGATTACTTTGTGGAGGAGTGTTCTTCCTTGGTGATTGTATTTCTTTCTTACTAGGTATTTCAAGGTGTTTATAGGTTTGAATTTGTGTTTTTTAATCACTGATGAAGGTATAGTGTGAATTTTGATACTCCTCCATGTTTCACCTCTTGTCTAGGGAGCCTAGTTTAAAAATATTGATGGAAAATTACCAGGTTGAGATATTGTGTGAGTGAGGGTTCTCTTTGAGCTTCCTTAGTGTTAGTTTCAATCAATTTGGAGGGTCTTTTAGTTTGGTTCATCACCCTTTGTATGATTTCAATTATCCCTTGCATCCCTTTTTACTCTTTTCCAAATCAAAACTAGTAGTTTAGGAGATCTACCAAGAGGATCCAGCCTTCTCTAGAGGTTCAACCCAATCACATGATACCTATAGCCTAGGGTTGATCCCATTTTATAGACAAGAGTGAAAGAGTCTTAAGAACCTTCTCACAAGGGTGTAATTACGTTCTAAACTAGTACCATTTTAGGAATTGCTTCGGTTTCAAAATGTATTATTTTGTAAAATTTGAATGGTTCATCATTGGCCAACATGGTTAATAATGTCCAATTTTGTATGAATTTTAAACATCAATGAAGTATATATGGGACAAATTCCATTGAATGTATCCAAGGTATACCCAAAAGTAAATTATAATGTAATGACTAAGACATTACTTCAAAATTAGTTGAAACCATTTTTATCCCAATGTCACATCCAATGTGATTTGACCAATTGAAGGGCTATGTGAATTATCAAACCCTTTTATATGCATAACCAATTTTTTAAGAAGATTAGTTTTAATACCCATGGTGGTTAAGAAGTTTATGCTACAAATATTCAAGCTTCATCCATTATCAATGATCACCCTTTTGATGCATTTATTTTGCATGGTCACTTTTATGAACAAAGGCAAATCTTGATCAATTATATCTTTGGACAGTGACTCTATTGGATAAAAGGTAATGATATTTACATTGTTATTTAAATATTTTAGGATGTACACAAAATAAATGGGCTCAATATCACTCAAAACTTGGGTTTCAAACAATGCTTGTTATAGGATATCCTTATAAATAATGGATTGTTTTAGGATATCAAGGATTGAAATTTTAGCATTTGTATTGCTCAATTAGCTGACAAGGTTTTATCCCTTCAATTTTATCACAAGCTTAGGATTAGGAGGCACCTATTGTATATTAATAGGTGGGGGATTTTTTGGATATTTTTCAATGACGTTTCCAAGGTAACCAAGGTTGTTGATGAGGTATCATGTGTGTTATATTGACAATGACAAAGTGTGTTTCAATGTGCTTCAGTGTTATTGCATGGTTATTCAGTATTTGACCTAGATAGGCAATTGATGAATGATATTGATGGTATGGGAATGTTATAGATACCCTATGGGATGTTATGAGTGCTTATAATGCTTATGAAAGTGAACAGAATTCATCAAAATAATCATATGAAGGTCTAAGCTCAAATAGTCATCTTGATAGATAAATCTGAGTGAGTACATTGATGACATAATATTTCACACATGTGAAGGTTTTAGGAGTAATTTTATAAATATATGGATTCCCCTATATGATTAAATCATATGGTTCAAATTCTAGGTCATGAGATTGAGCGTATCAAAAGTTAATAAGGTGCAAAGTTGGCCTCTCAGGCAGAATTCACTAAGTTACCATACTTAGCCAAATTTGCATTATCAAATATCTATGATCAATGTTTAATCAAATCATAGATCTAATAGTGAGCATTTAATTTTACCAAATAAATATCTAATAGCACAATTAAAAGTCATAAAGTCAAGATTTAACATGCAAGTGACATGTGTCATAATCATGGAGTTTGAGCAGTAGATCTAATGGCAAGCATGAACTTTGTAAAATAGAGATTAACAATGGTCATACGATCATGAATTTAGAGATCAATGGAATGTGTTAAGTCAGATATTTAATATTGCACACAAAGCTACCAAATGGAAAAAGAGCATTGGCCACTAACTGCAGAAGGCACATGGGGCTGCTAAGTGGAAGAAGTTCATCAGAGTCAAATAGTTAATGTGATCAGAAAGCATGTGGGGATACCAAGTGGCAAAATTTCATTGGAAGACTAACTATAGGGTATGTAAAGGGCATAGAGAGTTTCCAAGTAGCACACTCATAGAAGTGAGGATATAAGATCAATAATGAGCATTATAGGATAAAGATCACGTTAATTTTGAAGAAATCAATGGTAAATGTTTGTTCAAAGTTTTTAGGGAGCACAATATGAGGTCAAAGTGTTTGATGTTTAATATTAACACAGTGATCATGGAATTCAAATATTCAAATTAATGAGGGAAAATTAGTCTATATTTTTTTATCCATATCTTTTGATCTGGGCAAATTTACATGATGGTGTAAAAAGCAAAGTTGAAGAGGACTCCAAGATGCATCCAAAGACATTAGTTAGAAAGTTTTAATATTTGTACAATCAAATATATTAAACTCTAAATTATATTGTGTGTTTGACCATGGTCTTCAAGTGACTCAAGAAGGATAATTGAGTTTTTCTTGATATTATTTTGATGTTTTTGTTGATGATTTAAAATTGTGCTTTGTAATAAACACCAACAATGGGAAGTTTCAAGATGTGGGACTTGTGACTTAAAACAACCTCCAAATTTTTGAGAAGCTGGTTCTTCTTTATATTGAGTAGATAGTAGGAAAAGGGATAGGAATTTTAATCAGAAACACAAATACAAGAAAGGAAATCTAATCTATGGCAATGTGCCTGAATGTAATTCAACCTTAATCCTGAGCATAGTGAGACTATATGTAGGATTCATTTACATTTAAAAGAAAACAAGTGCATGATCAATGTAAAAGATGGAAACACTAGAAACAGAAGCTCATAGCATAGACTACTTTTTTAGTGATACAAAAAATGTCAACAAAGGTATAGGGTTCAATCTTCTTATTTGAATTTTCCAGTCATATAAGAGGCATAGAAACACGTACAGTTATATAAACCTTTCAACTCAAGAAAATGAGACAAAAGTAAATGACATTCCTAATCACGGTTCTAGAAAGTCTACAGCCTAGACTACTTTTGCAAATAACACAAAAAATATCAACAAAGGCATAGGATTCAATCTTCTCATTAATTCTCCAGTCACATAAGACACAAAAACATGCATAGTTACATAAACCTTCCAACTTAAGAAGATAGAACAAAAGAAAATGATATTACTTTGTCACAGCTCTAGAAAGTCTAAACTCTTTACAATAATTCTTTCTCAAAATTCTCTCTGATAATGGATGATGATCCTTTCTGGTGATCTCTGCACCCTTATTTATAGCCTTGGATTCACTCCAAATTATCTGTGTGTTCCCAATCTAATGGCCCAACTGACATCTAACCGAACTGGAAGTGTCTAATAGAAGATATTTTATAGATTTTGGAATGCTTCATCTTCTGGCAGTTCATTGGCTAAAATAGATTACAGGACACTCCCTTCTCCTAAATGTTAGGTAACACTTAGCCATTTTCTTGAAAACCTTATTATTACTTTAGGAGACACTGGAGGAGAACACTTGGCATGTTCCACAGCACTTATTGAAGACACGCGGCACTTTTTGCATAACTTATATTCTTTTGTGTCTTTGATCAGGAGTGTTCCACCTTTGACACTTGTCGCAATCTACTTCCTCAAAATTTTAATAGCTTAAAATAAAATAAGACCCACATCACTTCTTAGCTGAGTAACTTTAAAAGGGCCACAGGAATAGGTGTCAATCTCTGCTGCTTCATTATAGGACACATGGCAATCTCTACTTTACTTATCTGGGTTTATGTGGTAGTCTCCACTTCTTTTAGCTACCTTTTTAGAAACCTAAAAAAGATGACACTTTGTGGTCTCTACTTTACTCTATTTATACCATAGAAACAAATAGGCCTCATATAATATTTACACATACAACAACATCTGGTGGCTTCTGCTTGCTTTAAAAAACAACACTTAAGATCCACCACAGTCTTTGTTATATCAGTGAAGCAAAATGAAGATAATTTGGATCATGACACATGGTGGATTTCTCTCTCTTTTGTTGGGGTACGTGGCATCTTCCGTTGCTTTTAGAAAAGCAAAACTAGGACCTTCTGTGACTGCCACTTAGCACTTTCTACTTGATCATGATACTTAGCTCATTAAAACCTTTCGCTGAAAAGAGATGAAATGCGGGTGTCAATATGAAATTGTGGATGTTGACACTTGGAATTTCCACTTGAGAAAGGATGCCTTGGAGGATGACACTTGTCAGCTTCCACTTTACCCCAACACTTAAACAAAAATGAATCAAAAGGAAAATAGAGCCTGTGCTCTATTTCAAAACTCTGCCATTTCAGACAATAGTATGCGAAGACAAAATTCTGCAGTGCATGACTAAAAAATAGAATGAAATGTAGAGTAAATTTTTACTCTACAGTTACTGGCGACCCTGAGGACTTTTGAGCCTGCTCAAAAAGAAACCACAACTCCCATTAGATCAAAATTTCAAAATCACAGCTTCAACAATGTTGTCTGGTAGGCAGACCACTCATCATCAGATAACCCTTGCTTACTCTACAATTTATTGAAAGATAAATCAAGGTTAATAGTATCCTTGTGTGAAAAATGTTGAAAAATTTGAACCATAGCCTTCAATTTGAATTCTAGCTGGGAAACAGGAACCAAGATAGCTTCTATTTCAAGGACTGATGAATCATCCCTTAGATCCTAGAAAACTATTCAATCATTCTATTTGGCCAATAGCAAAGGTTTAATTTCTTCTACCATCAACACGGTATTGTCATCAAGAAATGGAGAAGGAAAACCTAATTGTACTAGATCTTCAACATGTTGTTTCATTTCATTTATTCCTTCCTTCATGACATCTAGAAGCTCTCTACAACTATTGGCTGTATAATTGCAACTGAGAACCTCATTTACTCTCTTGGTAGTGACCATTCTATCATTAATTCTTACTGCTGATAGTGTTGCATCCATTGCATCATACAGCTTTTGCAACAATGTTTGTGAGTCCATTACTCTCTTAGAGACTGTAGTCAGAGTATTTAAAATTGAACTCTCCACCTTTTTGCACAATTTATGTGCATTTAGTAGGAAGGTGAGAGATGGCCTGAGCTAAATAATCTCCAAAGAGATTCTCTTCCACATGGATTCATATAGCTCCTTTACTAGACTTAACACTCTGACACTCTTTGGCCTATTGGCCAGCTCTAGTGTCAATTGTGCTACTCTCTGTTGCTCTGAGTGAAATTGGGCTTGTATGACCGCAGTATTATTTTGTTCACTTAGTAGATTTTGTTGCAATTGGGTAACCTACAATAGGTGTTCCTCACATTTTTCTAACAATGCTACTTTTTTGTGTCTAAGGGTCATCACCACATCCTTTACCTGTGTGAGACCGATCTTTAAAGAATCATTTTGGGCCTAAACTACCTAGTGAGTCTGAAGAGAAATAGTATTTTGCAACTATTTATTTAGATTCTCTATTTCATTGTCTTTTCTATTGATCTCTGAGGTCAAACTATTACAATTTGTCTTTTCCTTAGCTAGCTCAGCTTCCATCTTCTGTAGCCTCCTTGATACCTTCAAGTAGTCTTCAGTAACTGTAGAAATGGATTCTGTCAATAGCTCAATTTTTTCATGTGGCCAAAAGAGGTACATGTCAATGGCCACTGCATTCATCGTGTAATCTTCCAACTGCATCTGCTCCATTGGCTTTATTACATTTGGTGATAAATGAGTCACCGTTAATTGTTGCTGGATGGGGTCAAATTGTGATTGCAGATGAGGTATAGCCAAAGCTTTATTCTCCTTGATCTTCTTTTTCTCTCTTCGCCTTCCTAGCAGTGTCTGCTTGGGTTTGGAAGGTAGAAGGAGAGGTAATGTGCCCACTCGCAAAAGGATGTCCTTGTGGTAGACCATATTGAATAGCCAATTGTTGGCTATGGGTAATCTAAGGGGAAAGTTTCTTGGGAACAGAAGGGGAGAAATGAGGTAATGTTAAAGCTTGAGGTGGCACAGATGGGGTGAAGTGAGAAATGGGAACGGCAGAAGTGGTAGGAGATGTCATCTGGCTAGATGAAATCATCATGCCAATAGGAGAAGAAATAGAATGAGAAGGAGAGGGAGGAATAATACTTGAGGAGTGATTACAGTACCCTATAATTGGCACTATATGGTGTCTATCTCCTCTTCTAAACCAAATTGAAATTGCACCCTCTTTCATTTCTTGGGTGTCTCTTCTTCTAGCTGCATTTTTGCTCCTTTCAATGATGCTTGTAGGGAACTGGGAATATCTATAATCGAGACCGATGGGGAAGCTTATGATGGTGAAGGCACCACACTTTTCTGCATTTCTATGGCACTGAGAGATTGGGGCCAAACTGATACAGTTGTTGCAGCTACAGTTTGCTCTGAGGCTTGTGACTCTTAGCTTGACTCGACCCTAGCTTCTTGCTCTTCACCCAGTGTCAGAAAATTACTTGTCTCTAGGCTAGATACAAAGGAGAGATGACACTCATCCCATAGTTCTTCCCATCTTTCATCTGTGTCTACATTTCTGAAAGAATGGGTTGTTTGACAAATTTCTTGCCTATATTTCCAATAGGCCTCTATTTTTTCAGCATCCCAATCTTTATTCTTTAATGTTTTTCTTAAGCCAAATGTCATTCTGACTTTAGGATCATAATCCCTTTGTTTGACATAAAATGTTTCCCATGGCCTATTTTGTGGAAGGGGCAAGTCTGTTAACTCAACATAAAAACCAAGAGTGTCTTCCCTGGGATTTCTTTTGTTCTCCCAAAAGGGGTAGCCTTCATGTGCAATTCTAGTTGCCACCCTATGATTCCTTACCTAGGAGGCTATGAAACCATTTGGGTCATAAACCCATTTGTCTTCTACTAGAAGGAAACCCAGAAAGGATAGCTTTCTGAGCAACACAACTTCTGCATCCCTGGTTTCCAAAACCATGCTTGTTGTCATCCATGGAAGATCATACATTTTCCTTTTTCTCTTCCCAAAACCAGATTCATTGTCAACTGTGGATACCTACCTGGTGACCTCTAGGAATGCTAACCTAAGAGTCAAAACCTTAGGTAGCAATATTGGTTCCCCACAAAAACCATGGACTCTTATAATGGTATGGTGGGATCCAAAATACAAATCACAAGGAATGGGGCAACTGGCCAGAAGATTTGAAACACTTGGGAATAATCTATTCATAACTGGTTCAGGGCTGAGGTGGCAAAAAATAGGGGTAACAAATAATTCCCATAATTCATATGGGTCACTAGTCTTTGACAAAATGTGTGTCCATGTAGACATGAGGATGGTCCTTTGGAGATCAAAATCTGGGTCATACATATTAAGATACATATGTTGGGCAAAGAGGTCAAAGTTTTGAAAAAGCATGAGGTGAAACAAATAGGAAGAATATTTGAACACTCCTTTTGATCTAAAATGAGCTAGTTGTTCTACCATTGAGAAAGCAATTTATTTAGAAAAGTCAAGCCAATACTCTTGGGTTTTATCAACGGTCTTTAGCCTGAAGAGAATAGCCATTTGTTTATCATAAACTGCCATATCATCTTTCATGCCAAAGATGAAAGCCATCATTGACAATGTGTCTTGGCTAGCCTGGGTGAATTGAGCTCTTGGTGCAAGGAGTGTGGGTACTGTAGTGCCATCATCACCCATTTGTAATTCAAATCTCAAGAACCTTGACTAAGTGTTGATGTTTTCCCACATTTTTTTCATTTTAGCAATAGTGAGAAATGTAGATGTACTATCATGATGCAGGGCTAACATATCCTTGATAGCTTGCGGTGTGATTTGCACCGTGAATGGACCTCGTTGAATGGTGCATGGAGTAAGTCTGCACATAATTTGACCAGGTCGGGGCATGGAAGCATAGCTAGGATAATGAATTATGCCAGATATGAAGTCCATATTCTCATCGCAAATGTTTCATATTGCCCTACTCTGGCCCTCTATAGACACCTTTGATGTACCCCTTCTTTAAGAGTTTTGCTACTAGCTCTCTGAAGAATTGGGTCCATGATGCCATCCACATAATCTTTTATTTTCATTGGGTCACTTTCTTGACCACCTTTAAGAAACTTAGTTCATGGATAGGTCTTCAATGGTTGTGCGGGAGCTGAAGCATATGACTTGCTCACAAGAAACTTGTCAAGGGATTCATACATCTTAGCTCCTTATTGTGAAGATTGTGCCCCCTCCATCTCTATATCTTCTCTGCAATAGCTTGTATGAACTTTTGCAAAATTAAAATACTTCATTGAAGCAAGTTTACTAAGCACATAAAAATTCCAAGTAGCAGGATATTTTCACATAGATGTAAGAATGTTTGAGAACTTGTAAACTTTAATTCTTGCTAAGAGGTATTTATTGACCTATCAAGTCTCAAAATGGCATTAAACTTGGATAACCGTTAGTAGATCCTACTCAATATTTATGAAACAGCGAGATAGACACGTTATGCAAGTGGTAGTGTAAGGTACCTTGGAGATTTCTAAAGATTTGGGAGACATTCAATGTATTGGAGATTTTTTGAAAAAATTGAAAATTCTGAGCTACCGACTACGTGTTTAAAGAACACTTATTTAAAATAAAAATGGGAAAACAAAGCAATACAAAAAGGGGAAACTACCTAACTACATTAATGAAGCATCATTATCTCCCTCTTGGATCAAAATTAGAATTTCTAAAGTTTATTTCATGACAAGCCAGCTTATATTTCCATATAAGTGATTGAATTGGATATAGCTTTGGTGAATTTCCCTCTGTGTATGCCACATTGATTTGCCTACATTTGAGTGAGTCTAAGTCAAACATGTTTTTGACATACATAAGCTCTTCTTGTTCTTGGAATCTTGTCGAATATCAGCTCTTGATATTGGGATGTCTTACCAAGAAGTTAACAACCATCTGCTCATCAATAGAAGCCTTTTGACATATATCATTTATTGACTTAACTCCTTTTTCCTCAAACTCAAGTTCTACTGCATGATCATCCTCTTTAATAACTTCACAATTACCAATATCTTGAAAGGATAATTCTAAAAGTTTGCAATAATTTTGCACATGTAATTGAGGCTCAATGTTGTTTTGTTCATCTACAATCAACTCACAGCTTCCTTGAAAAATGGTATATCCTGACCCAATGATTTCAAACAAATTGTTCAAATCATGATCCAAGAAATGTCCATGTTCCTCTACATCATCTTGCAAAGTAAGAAGAAAATTATAAATTATTTCTTCTTCATCAGAGGTTAAGGTATGCGCTTGTGATTTTTCACTAGGAATCTAGAATTCATAAGAGGCTCGAGGGTTGATAGAAGAGGTATCTTTTGACTTTTCTTCCTCTAGAACATTTGGAATTCTATGATCTTCATCAAGTATAATGTAAGTGCCCAGACCAATAGAATCATAATTTCCATATGGATCACTTTGCATCATAGCTAATAAATGATCTTTTTCTTCTTCATGATTATATCTAGTCCATTCACCTAGCTCTTCAACAAAAACCCTTTCTTCTTTATTCATCATAGCATGGGTTGCCTCTAACTTTGCAATGGGCTCATTAGTGATGTAATCTTTATATAATGGTTCGGACAATATCTTCATCTTTGAACCATATTTGGTTCTTAAGATGAGATGAGACCAATCAAGGGACATATATCCCCCTATTTTGGTTGTAAAGTCTCTTGATAAACATAAGCCAAAAATAAGAGGTATATTTATCACTACTACATCTTGATTTACAATTATATTAGGACAAGCATATAATTGTAATTGGAGATGTTTAATTCCCCCTATTGTTTGTACTGCTTTGCCATCTAGCTGTATGACTCCTTTAGTGAGTGGTTCATACTTAATCTCTAAAGCATCAGCTATATGCTTGGGCATTACTATAGTACTAGCCCCTAAATCAATCATTGCATTATGCAATAGTTTCTTACCAACTATTAAATTTAAATAGAATGGATCCAATTTGGATTTGCTTACCTCTATTGTATTATTCACTAGGGTTGTTGTCTACAGATGGACTGTATCTTTGAGCTTTTCTTTTCTAGCAGGTCCTTCTTTGGTAACAGTACCTTTGGGCACTACTTGGTCTTGTAGAGCTTCTTGTAGTAGTGTCTTCTATTCAGGAATAGCCAATATGTCCCATATTGATACTTGTGTTAGAGTCTTCTTCAAATTGATCCACCACATTTATTGGTCCCAAAGTCTGAGTTCTTTGAGAATAAGGATATCTTATTTTTTCTTGAATTTGGGCAGGAATCCCTTGATTTTGCACTGGCTGAGGCACTTCTTGTTTGACAGCCATGTTTCTTTGTCCTTGAAATGGAGGATTCTCCATGACTTGACTATTTACAATCTCAGGTTGTTCCATAATCCTTCTCTTTGATCTGGTGTAATAATCAGATTGCACCACTATTTTTTTGGAGGTAGATGCTTCGTTCAAGAAAACTGATTCTTCATCTTCAACACATGAGAATAAAGCATGTTCCAAGGCTATTTCTTCCTCTTGTTTCAAGGACATCCCTTGCATCTGAGCCACTAGGACTAAAATCTGCATACTAGAAGATTGGTAGGCTTGATTGTCACTAGAACTTGCAAACTAACCATCCATTCTTCTTTGCTCCACCACCTTTTATTGTAGATTACCCATAGGACAATCTCTAGGTGTATAAGCATTATTTCAAGGGAAACACTAGGCATTAGTGTTATCCACATAGTTATTTTTCCCTAGAACAATCTCTCTATTTAAATTGGGAGGAATAGTCTGTGAGGGTGTGGGGACTGCAACCAATTGGTTTGCTGGCTGATGGTTAGCTTTTCTTAGAGGACTCTGATATTGATTTGGTTGAGATGAAAATATGTTTCCTAGATAGCCTTGATATGGAGGCTTAGGGAAACTATTTTGTTGTCTTTTTATATTGATCAGCTCATTAGAAAATGTCCTTAGGATATTTTTGATATCATCTAGCTCAGATGACTGAGTGGGAACAATTTATAGCAGATGGTTGAGGATAGGTGTACATAGACACAGGTGGGGCTATAAATTTTGGGGCTTCTTGAGGTAATGGCAAGGAAATTTCTGGGAACATGGGCATGGGAGGCCTTGGAGGTAATTTTCTAGCATCTATCAAATTATTCTCAACTCTGATAGCATAGTCATAAGCCTCAGGCAAAGTGTGTCCTCCAAGTGACTAAATCACAATACATATATATATATATATATATATATATATATATATATATATATATATATATATCTGAATTCAAAGCCTTAAGATAAAATACTATAGCCATACCTAGTAATGGTCTAACTGTAGCAAGGATTTTTTCCCAGGTCTTTTGAAATTTGGAATTGAAGTCAGTCATGGCTTCTTGTGGTCCCCTTTGAATGGTAATTAACTATTGTAACAAAGAAGACTTATCACCCTTCTCTTCAAATCTTTCAAAGAAAATATCCCCAAATTGATCCCATGTAGATATGGTATTTGGGGTCAAAGATCGATACCATTCTAGAGCCTTCCCTTTAAAAGAAGTGGCTAACAATCTTATGGCCACATTTTGTTGTGAGACATGTATAGCATAGACATCTGATACATCCTATAGATGTTCCTCAGGTGTTTTAAAGTCTTGCCCACTGAATTTGGGTAGGGATTTTAAGGTATTCACTGGGATAGGGTCCCAAGTGGCTGGGGGTATTGGAAGAATCAATGGACTACCAGTGTTCTAACTTGCATAATTTCTTGGGGGTATAGGGGCTCCCATATTTGCTCTAGGTATTGGTACAAATTGGTTGGCTCTTCTTCTTGGACTTCTTACCAAAGGTGGCAAAAGAATACCTGGATTTGTAGCAGATTGTGATCTGGTTACAGGTCCACAGCTATGACTCCTCGTAGCTCTTTGGTTCATATGATCTTGAAAGAAACTTCAAGATTGGTCCCACCAGGTGTGCCAAAAACTATTGATGATTTAAAATTGTGCTTTGTAATAAACACCAACAATGGGAAGTTTCAAGATGTGGGACTTGCGACTTGAAACAACCTCCAAATTTTTGAGAAGCTGGTTCTTCTTTATATTGAGTAGATACTGGGAAAAGGGATAGGAATTTTAATCAAAAACACAAATGTAAGGAAATCTAATCTATGGTGATGTGCTTGAATGTAATTCAACCTTAATCCTGAGCATAGTGAGACTATATGTAGGATTCATTTACATTTAAGAGAAAACAAGTGCATGATCAATGTAAAAGATGGAAACAATAGAAACAGAGGCTCATAGCATAGACTACTTTTTTAGTGATATAAAAAATGTCAACAAAGGCATAGGGTTCAATCTTCTTATTTGAATTTTCCAGTCATATAAGAGGTGTAGAAACACGTACAATTATATAAACCTTTCAACTCAAACAAAATGAGACAAAAGCAAATGGCATTCCTAATCACGGTTCTAGAAAGTCTACAGCCTAGACTACTTTTGCAAATAACACAAAAAATATCAACAAAGCATAGGATTAAATCTTCTCATTAATTCTCCAGTCACATAAGAGGCATAGAAACATGCACAGTTACATAAACCTTCTAACTTAAGAAGATAGAACAAAAGCAAATGATATTACTTAGTCACAGCTCTAGAAAGTCTAAACTCTTTACAATAATTCTCTCTCAAAATTCTCTCTGATAATGGATGATGATCCTTTTTGGTGATCTCTGCACCCTTCTTTATAGCCTTGGATTCACTCTGTATTTTCTGCTTGTTCCTAATCTAATGGCCCAACTGAAATCTAACCAAACTGGAAGTGTCTAATAGAAGATATTTTATAGATTTTTCGTCTTCTGGCAGTTCATTGGATGAAACAGATTGTAGGATGCTCCCTTCTCCTAAATGCTAGGTAAAACTTAGCCATTTTCATGAAAACCTTCTTATTACTTTAGGAGACAATGGAGGAGGACACTTGGCATGTTCTGCAGCACCTATTGAAGACATGCGGCACTTTCTGCATAACTTATATTCTTTTGTGTCTTTGCTCAGGAGTGTTCTACCTTTAACACTTATCACAATCCACTTCCTTAAAACTTCAATAACTTAAAATAAAATAAGACCCACAACACTTCTTACCTGAGTAACTTTAAAAGGGCCATAGGAACAGGTGTCAATCTCCCCTGCTTCATTACAGGACACACAGCAATCTGTGCTTTACTTATATAGGGTTATGTGCTAGTCTCTACTTCTTTTAGCTACCTTTTTAGAAACCTGTGGAAGATGACACTTGGTGGTATCCACTTTATTCTATTTATACCATAGAAACAAATAGGTATCATATCATATTTACATGGATAATGACACCTGGAGGCTTGTGCTTGCTTCAGAAAACAACACTTAAGATCCACCACGGTCTTTGCTATATCAGTGAAGTAAAATGAAGATAATTTAGATCACGACATGTGGTGGCTTCCACTCTCTTTTTTTGGGGTACGTGGCATCTTCCATTTCTTTTATAAAATCAAAACTGAGACCTTTCATGATTGCCACTTGGCACTTTCTGCTTGATCCTGATACTTAGCTCGTTAAAACCTTTCGCTGAAAAGAGATGAAATGCGGGTGTCAATATGAAACTATGGATGTTGACACTTGGCATTTCCACTTGAGAAAGGATGCCTCAGAGGATGACACTTGTCAGCTTCTACTTTACCCCAACACTTAGACAAAAATGAATCAAAAGGAAAATAGAGCCCGTGCTCTGTTTCAAGACTCTGCCATCTCAGACCACAATATGCAAAGACAAAATTCTGCGGCGTGTGACTAAAAAATAGAATGAAATGTAGAGTAAATTTTTACTCTATAGTTTTAATATGAGATAAATATTGGAGAGTGTTCTAGACTCTATGAGGACCATCTGTGTGGATTTTAGAGGTTTGACTAATTCATCATCAATGTGAATAATTGCTTAGAATTTGACTATGTTTGTTGAATGCACTGGTAGATTGAGTAACCATTTGCAGGAGTGAGTTGAAGGTGTTCTAAGTATATTTAAGGAATAAAATGAGTATTAATATATTATATAATTCTCTAAGGATTATGATAAGGTATTGGTTATCAAAGTTTGCCCCTAATCAGATATGGCTATTCAAAATAGCTTGATTGTATGTGAGCAATCTAAGTGGTCATCTTCAGATAGTTGGTTTGAAGTTGTTTAACCTATGTGATGTTGAAAAATGAATTCATTGATGTTTTTTAGGTCATCGAGGGCTTATCCATATGATTTTTTCATATGGATATGTGAAATATATGAGTTATAGCTTCAAAAGTTTGAGACTATGTTTTCTTTGTTTGAAGGCCTAAAGAGTGAGGAGACTTAATTGGTAGGTTCAAGTGTTTATTTGGTATTCCAAGTGTCATGGACCCATGATGGAGTGATAAATGGGATATTGGAGACAATTTTGATATGTTTAATGCATTGGTAAAGAATGAAGGTGGTCCAAGTAGTCTCACATGTAACGTGTGAGTATTAAGGCCTAATTATTTTAGGTCTCACCAAGACCTAATGGTGGTTTGGGGATTAAGAGGTAATGAGAGACCTATTTTAAGTGTAATTCAAATATTTAAAGGATCTTGGCTGACCAACATGGGTTAAAGGAAGAGAGTCATATAATTAAAAGGTCTAGTTGGACTCATTATGCTAGTTATGCAAGCAAGGATTCAAGCAAAGAAGAGAACCTTTAAAAGAGAAGGTATAGGTTAGTTAGGATAATTAGATTATGAAAAATTTAAAACATATTTATCTAGTCAATTTGATGTAGGATTACACATAATTTATTGGACCTGATCATCTTGGAAGAGGAAGTTTGAGAAAGTTAGCCCTAGAGGTAGCTTGAGAGAGATTGGAGGTGAAGAGTACAAACAAAGGTGATCATCATCAATTTAAGAGTAAAAATAGATGTTCAAGGTGATATATTCAAGTATCCAAGTGGGTTCTTGGTTTCATAGGGGGTTGTTTCCTCCTTACAAGGTAAATCTTGTTAAAGGTTTAGTTGTTATGGGTGCTCAGCTAGACAGGGGCAGTAGCTTTTGGGATTAGTGTCTCACTAAACTAAGGGATGGGTGTTCCTTGATCAGTTAGTACTAGTCTAAATGTTGGATCTTGTTTTATAGGACTGTAGTCCATCTTTCAAGGTTTAGTGGGTTTTGTCTCCCAGGAGGGTTTCCCACATATATGATGTGTTCAGGTGATATATGCTATTATGTATACTTTGGATTCATGTGCTTTCATATTTATGTTGTTTGATCAATTTGATGTATGATAAATGTTTAAGAGTTGGGAATTGAATTGTATTATCTTGTATCATTGATTCACCACCCACCCTCTTAGTGATTGTACTTATAACAATTGGTATAAGAGTAGGACCTTTTGTGCAATTTTAAACCACTTGAAGGTGATCCAAGGTATAATATGGGTGAAAATATCATGTTTGATGATGAAGATTGATATGATAGTGAGGAATAATAGTTTTATCAATAAGTTGAGCTCATGAGTACACTTGGTGAACTGAAAGAGTAAAAGAAGAGGAATTATAAAATGAGGAATATGATCAAAGGCCTTGAAGTGCAAGTTAGATCTCTTGAGGGAAGTTTGTTAGGCAAATACATGAGAGAGGAAAAGGAGAATCAAGAATTGATCAAGTCTATGGAAAATACAAGCTCAAAATCAAAAGATGATAAAGATAAGACCAGCATTCTTGAGAATCAATTAAGGGTTATAAAGACAAATATGAGTTCAAAAGAGGAAGATTATAGACATCTCAAGACTCAGTTAGAAGAGACAAATGCCAAGTTGAGTTAAAATCAAGGTAAACATAATAAGTTGAAGTCCAATCTTGATTCTATAAATATTATTGAAAATCAAGCATGTAGAATAAAAGATGACATGACTAAAGAAGCTAAGAAGGATAAGGAAACTATCAAAGATATCAAAATTCAATTAGAGGCTACAAGTTCAAGCATGAGGTCTAAAGAAGATGAATGTGTTCAATTGAAGGCTTATATTGTTTCCCTAAAGGATGAGCATGAAAATGTCATAAATAAGATAGGCAAGATTTAAGAAGAACAATAGAAATCAGAACAAGGAAAAGAGGATGGTATCATGAAAGATAACAACTCAAATTAGGTCAAAGATAAAATGAAGAAGCCAATCAGACAACCAAATGCTTCAAGGTATGCCAAATATTTATGGGCCATTATTTTATTTGTAATCGTGTAAGTCATAAGGCAAAGGACTGTGTAAGAATAAGTAACCAATCAAAGTGAGATCACTACCATATTCAAATAAAAGGTATGGAAGGCATTATTTTCTATAGTTGTTAAAAAATTGGTCACATTGCTAGGTTTTGTAAGTAAATACCATCAAGTCAAGATAATTTCAATCAAGATCTTAGAGTACAATAAAGAAGACTAGCTAGAAAGTGCAAGAGGAGAATAAATCAGTCAAAGGAAGATCTCAATCATCATCAAGAAAAAGGTATGAATGATCTTGTTTATTTTAGATGTCATAGAGTAGGTCACATTGCTAGGTTTTTCAATAATAAGTTGAATGAGTTCTCAAAGTAAAATAAGGTATATGGAGCTCCTAGTGTGCAAGAAAGAGGTCACAAATAGTCATGGAAACCTAAGCCTATTAGGATAGATCAAATTGAGACCAAAGATGGTTTGTTTGCCATGATAGACATGAAGGAAAGTCAAGATTTCCTATTGTTTGCATTAGTTGACAAGTTTGAAGCAAAGAATGAAGTCAAAGATCCATTTAAATTCAATTTGGTGATGAATCAGGACTACAATTCAAATGAGAGTATGGAGATATGGGAGTCTACTGAGTTTTGGGGCTTTTAGTCTCACTATGTCAAAGGGTTGTCTCTCTTTGAGCTTTAAAGAGACACTTTATAGAAAGAGGAAGCATGGTGGATGCTAGTTGAATTTTGGTTGATGTTGTACGACAGGAAAGATATTTTGAAAATGTGCTTGGCTAAGTGGAGCAATGAGTTTTGTGTAACTACTCCAAAGTGTTATGATGGAATGATTCAAAAGATATATTTAGGAATAGTTATCCTAAAGTCAAAGTTTTGGTCAATCTTTGATGGATGGTCTAGTTGGTCAATATAGTGAAGAATGAAGTTGTGTCTACAATGTTTGTAAGTAGGGAATGGAAGTTTATAGGTTTTTAATCAAGGATGATGAGTTATCAAGATGTTGTTTTTGCATAAGAAAGACTTGAAGAACTGTATATAATGTGAGACGAAGCATGTGTGAGATGTTCTAATCATGATGGAGATATAAAGAATTTTATTACAGATGTGAACTCAAGCATGTTGATATGATGACTTGATCAAACTAGGTTAGATGATTTGAAAATGTATTGAATCCTCATGCATAAACAAAGGGGGATTTTTGTAAATGGTCAGGTCCTAGGATCAGAGAACTGTGTAGTAGAATTTGAGAGAGAAGGTATGAAGGAAATTATGTTGATTCATCACTGTTAGAAATGGTCTGAAGATGCTCAAAAGGGTGACTAAGTTTAGGTGACTTAGGGGGAGTCCATCTTAATGTTTTCAAGGAAATTTCATGAAGTTTTTGATGATCATGTATGTTTTGTCTTCATATAAACTATGTATGATCAAAGAAGAATGTAGTTATGGAGCATGTTTGAAGAATCTCAAGCTAAGAAGAGGTATGCACAATGTTAGGGGGAGTTTGTATCATCTCTCAGAGGTGGTCCTTGCTTATTACTGGTCCTTGAAGTCTTTTTAGGTCCATAGGATCAAGAGTTGAGCCCACTTTGTCATTGTGTCAAAGGGGGAGAAAGTGCTTGAAGAGAGAGACAGAGTCTATGCTTAAGCTTTGTATTGGTGTTGACATCAATGATAAAGGGGGATATTTTTGGAGGTTTGTCAATTATGTCTCCAAGGTGACAAATTTTTTGATGAGGTGTCATGTGTGTTAGATTAACAATGACAAAGTTTGCTTCAATGTGCTTCAGTGTTCTTACATGGTTCTTTAGTGTTTGACCTAGATACATAATTAATGGATAATATTGATGGTATGGACATGTTATAAAGACCCTATGGGATGTTATGAGTGCTTAGAATGCTTATGGAAGTGAAAGGAATTCATTAGAATAGTCATATGAAGGTATGAGTTCAAGTAGTCATCTTGATAGATAAATCTAAGTGAACAAATTAATGACATCATATTTCACATATGTGAAGGTTTTAGGAATATTTTGATACATGGATGGATTCCCCTTTGTGAGGATATCATATGGTTCAAATTTTAGGTCATGAGGTTGAGTATAGAAAAAATTATTAAGGTGCAAATTTGGCCTCTCAAGGAGAATTCACTAAGTTCCCATACTTAGCCAAAGTTGCATTATTGAATATTTACGATCAACGTTAAATTAGATCATAGATCTAACAATAAACATTTAATCTGATCAAATAAGGATCCTATGATGTAGTTTAAATTCAATATTACATGCACTAGTGACATGTGTGATAATCACAAATTTTGAGTAACAGATCTAATGAAAATCATGAAACCTATCAGATAGAGATCAATGGTGAGCATATGATCATGAAATTAGAGATCAACGGTGTGCATTAAGTCAAATTATCAAGATTGCACATGGAGCTACCAAGTGGTAAAAGAGCATTAGAGACTGACTGTAGAAGGCATGTAGGGCTTCCAAGTGGTAGAATTTCATTGGAATCAAATATTAAATATGATCATAAGGCATGTGGGGCTACTAAGTGGCATAAGTTCATTGGAAGACTAACTACAGGGTACATAGAAGGCACGCAGAGTTGCCAAGTGGCACAATATAGAAGTGAGGATCTAAGATCAATGGTGAGCATTTTAGGATAAATATTAGGCTACTTCTAAAGAGATAAATGGTGCATGTTTGTTCAAATTTGTTAAGGAGCATGAGATGAGGTCAAAGTGTCTAACGTTTAACATTAACATAGTGACTATTGAAATTGTAATATTCAAATTAAAAAGGAAAAACTAGTCTATAGTTTTTGAGCTATATATTTTGATCCAAGATGAATTTCATGATGGTTTAAAAATAAAATTTGAACAGGAATCCAAGTCACATACAGAAACACTAGTTAAAAGGTTTTAATATTAATATAGTCAAATATATTGAGCTCTAAAGTTGATTATGTTTGACCACAGTCTGCAAGTGACCTGAGAAGGATAATTGAGTTTTTCTTAATAGTATTTTGATGTGTCAAGATGAAATAACTATTAGAGAGTGTTATATACTCCATTAGGACCATCTATGTGTATTTTGGATGTTTGACCAATTCATCTTCAGTGTGAAAAATTACTTAGAAGTTGACTATGTTTGTTGAATGCACTAGCAAATTGAGTGATTGGGTTGTACGAGTGAGTTGAAGGTGTTCTGAGTAGATTTAGGGAATAAAATGAGTATTAATAGATTATATAAGTCTATAAGTATTATGATAATTCATTTTTTATCATATTTTACCCTTGATAAAATATGGAGAGTCAAAATAGTTTGATTATATGTGACCATTTTGAGTGGTCATATTCAGAGAGTTGGTTTGAATTTGTTTAGCCTATGTCATGCTGAAAAAAAATTTAGTGATGTTTTTTAGGTCATGGAGGAATTATACATATGATTTTTTTATATGTCTATGTGAAATATTTTAGCTATAGCTTCAAAATATTGAAACTTTGTTTTTTTATGTTTGAAGGCCTAAAGAGCGAGGAGACCTACTTGGTAGGTTCAAGTGTTGATTTGGTGTTTCAAGTGGCATGGACCCATGAGGGAGTGAGAAATAGTATATTGGAGATAGGTTTGATATGTTCAAAGTATTGGTAAAGAATGAAGGTGGTCAAAGTAGTCTCACATGTAACGTGTGAGTATTAAGGCCTAATTGTTTTAGGTCTCACCAGGACCTAATGGTGTTTTGGGGCTAATGAGGTAATGATCAACCTATAAAGAGTGTGGTTCTCACATTTAATGTTTGTATGGACCTATGTTAAGTTTGGTTCAAATATGTAAAGCATCTTGGCTGACCAATATGGGTTAAAGGAAGAGAGTGGTATAAGTACAAGGTCTAATTGGACTAATTATGTTATTTTTGTAAGTGAGGATTCAAGTGAAAAAGAGAACCTTTGAAAGAGAAGCTAAATGTTAGTTAAGACCATTAGAGTGTGACAAAGATAATGCATTTTTATTTGGTCAAGTTTATGTAGGAGGACACATAGGTCACTAGACCTAATGCACCTAAAAGAGGCAATTTGAGCAAGTTAGCCCTAGAGGTAGCTTGAGAGAGATTGGAGATGAAGAGTACATACAAAGGTGATCATCAAGAGTTGAATAGTATCAACATATGTTTAATGTGATTTTTTTAGGTAGTTGAGTGGGTGCTTTGTTTCCTATGGGTTTGGTTCCTCCTTTCAAGTTAAATTTTTCTAAAGGTCTATGTGTTGTAGGTTCTCAGCTAAACAGGGGCAATAGCTCCTTGTGGGATTGGTGTATCACTAAACTAAGGGATGCATGTTCCTTGATCAGTTAGTGTTGGTCTAAATGTTGGATCTTGTTTTATAGGTCTATAGTCAATCTTGTAGGTTTCAATGGATTTTATCCTCCAAGAGGGTTTCCCACATATATGGTGTGTTCATGTGATATATGCTCTTATGTATGCTTTAGATGTATGTTCTTTCATGTTTATGTTGCTTGATCAAGTTGATGTATGTTGAATGTTTAAGAGTTGGGAATTGAATTGGGTTATATTTTATCATTGATTCACCCCCCCTCTCAGTGATTGTACCTCTAACAAGATTAGGTTGAGAAAACTTACCTCTTTGAGTACTAATAGCATGGACCATGGGATATAATATAAGTTGTGGGTAGATAATGGGTGTAGGATGGTAGTTGTCATCTGAATAAGACTTAAGTAGAAAAATGGTTGAGAGCATGCATAGTGACATCTAGATATCAGTTCTATAATATTATAAAAAGGAATTATGAAGATAGATCAAGTGTTGTCTCCATTTTAAACCCTCTCATGATGTTTACAAATTTTCTCAATAGATTTGACAAGGTAGGTAATATATAAAATCACAAAAACTACCATAAATTGTGACCCAAAATGAGTGATATATGCATCCATATTGCACATATTTATATCAATTAGGGATTAGAAATAGAAAAGATCAAAAAAACCTAATTGACCTAGGGTTTGAAGCTCAAAAGGTCGGGTTCACCAAATGTTTAATCCTAAATTAGACATAGATCTTAATATGGATAGATAAGGTTAAGAATATAGAAATGAATAAGCACACAAGTGATAAATACATCTATAGTATGTTAATTAATTATAAAACTTAGATAGAACATATAATGAATTTGTTACTGAGATATGATAAAAATAGAAATTAAAACTATGTTAAATATTGCAATGACAAAAAACCAAGATGCTTAGCTAGTTCTAATGCTAATACAAATCTAGAATAATCAAGAAGAAAACTAGAAGAGTATTCTAGAATAGTGACTATTATAGCATCAATTTTCACCCTTGGATAGGGTTCTTCAGGCTCTCTCCAATTGATCTACACTACAAGAACAACCCTAGGCTATGTGTATCCTATGGTGGGGTTGGACCTATGGAGAAGGTCGACTTCCTCTTGATGGATCACATATACTAATGTTTTCACTAAGAAAATAGTTAGAAAAGGGGAAAGGGATTCTAATAAATTTAACCAATTGATGTATCAAATTTAAATGAGGCTCTCATATGCATGAAGTAAACACTAAGGAAGCATAAGACAATGATAGCTCACACAATCTCACAAATTTATTTAGTTGCATAAGTGTTTCACAAGCTAGGTTCAAGAAGAAATGAATAAAGACAAAGAGGAGTTATAAGACTCACTAAGATCTTGCATCAATGACAAAAAGAATAATAACTTAGACCTACAACTAACCTTAAGACACCTTATAAATGAGCAAGAAAGAAGGACAATGGGCATGGAAGATTCTCCTTCACAATGCCATCATGTACAAGCTTTGCTACACATAATTCAAAGGGGATAGATAGGTAAATAAATTATTTATTAATTTAATAGGTCTTTCATACAAATTTTGATAGGGTCTAGCCTTATCAAATGAGAGTCTCTACTCTTCCAGTATTAAGAGAGAACTTCTTCAAAAGTGTGAGATTTTTTATTCTAAAATTTGAGAGAGACCTTACAAATAGAAATAATAAGTAATATAAGAGAAAGGGAGAGAGAAGGGGGAGCATGAGTATATAAATCATCAATTGATTTTTCACCTTTTGATGAATACTCCACCACCTTTTGATCAAATCAGCACCAATTCTCTATTGATAAGTTAACTTTTTATTTGTCTCAATAGCCCCTAAATATTCTCATTGGCTAAAAAAATGCACTAGAAGATAATAGTTTTCTGAAGGTGGTGAGTCATGATCCTACTATGAATAAAAAGCCTTAGATACCCTAAAAATCTATTAAATGCTTTAACTACTTTCTCTAACCCCCAGATCTCCCTCCTAGGAATCTACACCATCTTCCACTTGACTTGCTTGTGAAGACAAAATCTTCATATCTTGAATCTAACATAGCCATCACCATGTCTACTTGGAGCAGTGACAAGTACCTACTTATCAAGGATATGACCATGTTGATAGACAAGACACTCCTTTATAATCACATATTTGCCCCTACTACAAAATTTGAGCATAGATTTATATTATAGATTGAAAACCAATCCAATTTATTGGTTTTCATAAAATCATCCTATCAATGAAAATCTTATAGGTTACATAGCTTCCTTTTTAATCTCTATTATTTATAAATAGACCTATACTAACTCTAAACCTTAATGAAGTTGAGAAGTCATTATATGCATAGATCTTCTTAAAAGAGTAATGATCATAGACATAAAATAATACTACAACCCCAAAAGATGGGATTTATATGTTCTAAACCTTCAAACTAGAGGTTGAGACTGATCTTTAATGGTGATGGAACTTCAATATTAAAAACCCTAACTACATGACTATATATACTTATGACATTCAAATGAGCTCTAATGGTGACATAACTATTTGAAGCATTCACTTTTGTTCAACCTGAGTTGAATTTGACCTCTATTTAAAGTCCCTTATCTTTTAACTTTTAATATTGACCATCGATCAGCTTACTTATGCACCATTGGATCTGACTTATTAGCTTACAAGCACACCATTGATTCTCTTATGTATGAATGAACATGAGCCATAGATATTTTTCTAGTTTAATATGGTTAAGACACTTATCACCCATGCATTTATCTTTAAGATTTGTTGACCGTTTGACCCATCACTCACCATTGATCTTAGGTACGATGGATCATGCATCATTGATCTGCTTGGGCCCACTAACATCACCAGTCCCTATGTGTTATATTTTATTTGAGTTCCCATGATCTTTCTACTTGTCATCCACATGTTCATCTTAGGATACGTTAACCTTTTGACTTGACGTTTACCATTGATCTTAGGTGCATTATTAAATGTGCTCCATTAGATATTTGGGACCTACTGACACTATCAAGTCACTGCTCACCATTAGATTTGATGAAATTTAAAACCAACCATTGGTCTTGGAACATTTGAATTCAAATGACTATTTTACGAGGCCCAAATTTGATGTCTGTGTGCACATCCCACTCTACAAGTTCAACTTTAGAAGCTTATATCTTGAGATATAGAACTCATCAAGACATGAAATTTGTAGAGGATGCTTATGGGATGAAATAATTCATATCCATGTTATTTTTTGGCCTTGACTAATTTCCTAGGTTAATTTATAAAATGTGCAACTAGATAAATCCATCCATTTCCTCATGATGTGTTCATGATGGTCTAGTTCTTCTAGACTTGTGTAAGAAATTGTTGTCCCTTTAGAAGGCTCCAATGAACTTCCAAGACTTTATATGACCTGATTCATGCCCCTAAATGCTTGAAACACCATGAAAAACTATTGTTCTTTACTTTTCAATCCTCGACCTATTTCCAAGCCTATTTCTCAAGGATGAACAAATTGTACTTTGAGCTTGCTTAAAGTGTTTTAAAATCTTTGCAAGCAATATATGATCTTCTTATTCATTATTTGGTCACCCACTCAATTAGGAACTTTGTTTAGCTTCATACTCCATCTCATAAATTCCATAAATTGATTTACCTAGGTAATTTTTTGTATGTGGGCCAAAATTGGCTAATATTTTTTACGACATCATAGGATTGCATTCTTGCTATGCAAATACTAGTGGCCTTAAATAGATCCATTGGGCATCTGGAGTCTCAATTCTTCTCTCAGCTATCATGAAACTAACACAAGGTTGACCCTTTCCAGAAGACTCCCTCTTGAAACAACAAGGGCCAAAAGGAAATAAAACAACAACAAATGTGCCCAAGGCACTTATTAAAATGGAAACACACAACTCAAAGGAATTGTGCATAAGGCACTTAGAGGAAAGCATAAAAACTACTATAATATGTTACAATATCATACAATAGATATAAACTCTTCTAATAACAATGATTTAAATGGATTTCATTGACTAGTATGGGTGATACCTCTCCATCCAGTTGGGCAAGTTGAAAAGCATTATGTTGTTTGCAACCATGAATAAAATGAGGTCCACTTCAAAAGCTATCAAAATTGGTGTGGTTTCTTAGCTAGGCCTTATTTGAGTCCCACCTAAGGAATAAGTACCTTTCCTTGAATTCCCTTGTTGTGGCTCTCTTTTCAAGGGATTTCTTGACTTTAGCTTGATGTGACTCTAATGTCTTCATTACAAGGTCCCTGGTTTCTTCAAGCTCCATGAGCTTTATCATCCTCATGTTTGTAGGCCCACTCTCCATCAACTCAAGATGATGGACTAACTCCAATGCAAGTAGTTCAAGAGAAATGGGAAATTTGAATTCCCTTCCATATACAAGTACATATGGAGAATTGCCAATGGTAGCTTTGGGAGTTACTCTATCAGCCCATAAGGTTGTCCTTAGCTTTGTATGCCACACTCTTTGATTCTCTTCCATGGTCTTCTTGATAATCCTTATCAAGTTCTTATTTGTGGACTCTGCCAATCCATTGCCTTGGGGGTAGTAATTAGAGGATGTATTGAGGTAGATGCCTAGCTTAAGTGTCCATTCACTAATCTTCATACCAATAAGTGCTAATGCATTATCTAAAATTATAGTAGTTGCGATACCAAACCTATTTACTATGTTGTCATAGAAGTCCAATAGTATTGTTTCATTAGCTTCTTTTAAGGCAATTTATTCCATCCACTTGGTAAAGTTGTCAATTGCAGTGAGCATCCATTTATGTCCTACACTAGAAGGTAGATTTATCATTCTTATGAATTCCAACCCCCATTGCATGAAGGGTTGCTCTACCTAGATTAGGTTGAGTGGAAGAGCTATTAATATTTTCTTTCTTATAAATAGAGCACACTTTTAGAATTTTTCACCCATGCATAGGCATATTTGAAAATGTTGGGCCAGTAATAGCCATCTCTCATTACCTTTGTTTATGTTGTTCTTGAAACAAAATGGCCTCCTACAATTTCATCATGAAACTACTCTAAAAGTTTTGTCACTTGATCATAATCTATTTACCTAAGGAGTACCCCATTGAGGTCTTTTCTAAATATAATTCCATTGACTAATATATAAGGTATAGACTAGAGTATGAGATACCTTATTTTTGCTCTGTCCAAACCTTGGGGGCATTCACCTATTAGCAAAAAATATGTCATGTCTTGGATCTAAATTTATGAAGTGGAGGTGCATTTGTTTGTGAGTTGTTGTGTGTCACCAAAATAACTTATTTGTCTTCTTTAAGTTCATCTACCATATACTTACATAAGCCTTTACCTCTTACCAGCTTAGTGAGTTTAATCTCCACATCATACTCCATGACTTTGGTAATCTAGCTTTCTCTTTTCTCATTCAAATCCTTGTTGAGGAGAAAGTCCCTCACTCTAGGATGAGACACCATAAGATGAAGCTTATTATTTGAGAGTATTGGCTTGAACTTTTTGAGGATTCTCAAATTTACAAGAACCTAATTTTATATAAAAGTGTACCTTACCTCATATCCCTCTAGCCCTTGACTAAAAAATTCAATTAGTTTCTCAAGTCCTTCACCACTCTTCTGCATCAACATAGATGATATATTGTCAATATTGGCAAAGGTGTAAAATATAAAATCCTTTGAGAAGTCAGGATTCATGAGTGAGGGTGCTTGGGTAATGGCTTGCTAGATGGATTCAAAAGCTACTTTACCTTCATTTGACCAAGCAAACACTTGGATATTTTTTAGCATGGTAGTGATGGGTTTGACTAAGTTTGAAAAACTAGGTATAAACCTTCTCACAAATTTTATCTTTCCAAAAAAACTCTGGATTCCTTTCTTGTGCTTGGGTAGAGATAGTGTTAAGATAACACTTATTCTATCAGGGTCAATGGATAACCCTTCCTTTGAGACAATGTGACCCAAAATTTTGCCTTAATGAACAAAAAACACACATTTATTTGGATTTAAAGATATCTCATACTCTTTGCATCTTTCAAAGATCAACCTTAGATGATCTAAGTGTTCACTGGCTTTTTTGGAGAAAACTATGATGTCATCCAAGTAGACTAGCACTATTTGATTCAGCAACCCTTGGAAAGCCATGTCTATGGCTCTTTGGAAAATTGCCCCTGCATTTGACAACCCAAAAGGTATTTTTTGGTAAACATATGTGCCCCATTTTATGGTGAAGGTATTCTTATACTAATATTCTTCTCTCACCAACACTTGGTTATAACCTAAATAACCATCCAAAAGGGAGACACATTCTAAACCAGTAACTACCTAAAGGAGTTGCTCCATCAATGGTAGGGGATAGTGATCCTTCAAATAAACCATATTTAGATCCCTAAAGTCAACACACAATCTAATTTTCCCACTCTTATTTCTGACAGGCACTAAATTGGCTACCCATGAAGAGTGCTTAATGGGAAGTATGATCTTGGATTCAATTAATTTAGTCAATCCTTTCCTCATAAGGTCTTCTATTTTGGGGTTTATAGGCCTCTAATTCTACCTAACAAGTTTGGCATTAGCCTATAATTCTATAGTATGTTGGGCCAACTTGGGATCAAAACCTCTTAGGTCACTATATTACAAAGCAAAGATGTCTACATATTCTTTACAAAGTTCTATGAAAGCATACCTTTCAGCATTAGTACTTACCTTTCCAAGCTTGAGGAGCTTGTCTTTGAAGATAAGGACTCTTTCATTATTTTCTTCACTTGTTAACATCACTGCCTTATCTTTTCTCATATGATCTTCTTCATGGAAAATACCTTCAAGGGTGAAAATCCCAATTGAATAATTTGCTCCTCATACTGATGTTGAAACTCATCTTGGTTTATGGAGGATAAATATATTGCCTACTATAATAAACAAGTAATTTGTTTGTCATTCTCAAAGACCTGCCAATGAGCTTCATTATCTAGCACTGATGGTCTTACCACCACTTTGACATGTGGTTGTACCTTGGTCTTTTTTAACTCATTTGGGACATCAAATTGAGCTTCCATAATTTCCAACCTATCATCATGTCCATTTTGATTCCTTGAAATTGCTTGGATGTTAAAGGCCTCAAAATCCTCAATTATGTCCCACATTCTATGTTTGTAAGACTTCATCAAGGGATTAATGGTGATATTATGGCCTCTAACTTGGTGCATTATCAATTCACTATCCCCATAAACTTGTAATTTTTTGATCCTTCTCTTACTAGCCCATTGAAGGCCATAAATAAGACCCTCATATTCTGCTACATTAAAAGAGAAACTAAATTAAAACTTGTAAGAATATAAATACTTGTAATTGGAAGGGGATATTAGCATTGCACCTGCACTTGTTTCATGCTTGCTCCTTGAACCATCAAAGAACAATTTCCATAAGCCACTAAGATCTTCTTGAAGTCTAATGAGAGATCACATGGACTGATTCTCTTCATGTAAGCAATAAACACCTATGTCCCTCTCTTCAACTCCTTCTAAGGGATCAACCAAATTATTTTCATTCCATAGTTCATCCAAAAACATGTCTAGTATCTCCTTAGGGTGAGTGTTTAATTCTTGACCAACTATGAATTCATCCTCATCAAGGATGGTCCAATTGAGGTTTATGATATCTAGCCCATAAGGCTCTATGTGGAATTATGCAATGGGATCATCTTTGATTGATACTTTGGTCTCATATCTTGTTCTGAATTCCATGTATGACCAATCTACTATAAGATAACCTCCAATCTTTGTAGTGAATGTCTTAGATAGGCATAGGGTAAAATGAGGAGGTACATCTAGAATCAACATATCTTGAACCACTAAGACACTAAGATAAGCATGCAAGGTCAAGTTAAGATCTTTGATTATGTCAGATGGCTTGGTGGAAGAACCATCAAGTTATAGAACTCCTTTAGGCTGGGGCTCATATTTTAGACCAAGCTTATCAACTATGGAATTTGACATTATTGAGGTACTAGCCCCACTATCTACCAAGTAATTATACACTAAAGAGTCATTAATGATTATTAAAATGTAGAAGGGAGGAGGTTTGACCACCTTACCTAATTTCCCTTCACTAGGTCCTTTGGTTGCATTGGTGAGAACCATATTTTCTTTGTTTGGTTCCTTCTCAGGAACCTTGATCTTTGATAATCCTTATTAAAGGATGTCTACCTAAATAGGCATGTAGAACATATCCCACATTAGTACACTCATATTGGATCTTTTCATTTGTTCCATAATGTTGATGGGTGAACCACCAACCTTTGGTTGTGCTTTTAGAACCATAACTGCACTTTGAGTTTGTGAGTTTTTGGGAACAAAGACATTCCCTTGATTTTGATTTATTGGAGCTATTGGAACCTTTGGAATAGCAATATGTCTATTTGAACTTTATATTGAAGGAGTAATGGTAGGAGGCTCTTTGACTAATTCTTGGTGACCATCCATGTTCCTTCTTTTGAACCTTGTATTTATTACCACTAGAATGTATGTCTGGCTAGAACTAGCCTATTGATTGAGTGCATAACACTATTATTTCTCATAGTTAGCCATTGTAACACCCAATTGGATTGGTCCTTGATCAATGATTTGACCTTGTTGATTCTCTTATGGTTTTGCCATCATGGGTACCTATATGTTTTGAGCCATAAGAGCTTGATTGTACCCATAATTAGTAGCCTATTGTCATTGATCATTGAAAGCTTGATTAAAATCAATGGTTGGAATAATGGATTGCCCAAAAGATTGATTCCAAGGCATGGTACCCTTAGATTCTTGAGCAACATTACTCTAGAAAGGGACCAAGGTATTGGAAGTGTTTGCAATATTTGGATTATAGTTACTTTGTCTATCATAGTTAGGTTGACCTTGTCCCTAGCCTTGACCTTAGCCTTGGCCTTAGAAATTTCCTTTATAGGGTGGCATATTTACTTGATAAAATTATTTTCTTAATTGATATGAGGCTTGGTAAGGCCTATTGAAAGCTTTTTGCCTTTTAACATTCACTAGTTTATTTCCCAAATATTAGAATATGCTCTTAATCTCTTGAAAGTTCTTTTGTTCTTGGGAATCACTAGAATGACTAGTGGAATCCTTTTCTTGCTTAGGTGAGGGTATAGCATAAATTATAAGCATAGGAGGAATAATAGAAAGGGAAGGAATATAAATAGGAGGTGGTATGATTTTAGGGAATAAAGGCATTGGTGGTCTAGGTGTAATATTGCCAACCTACACCAGACAATTTTTTGCTATGATTGCCACTTCATATGCATTTGGCAATGTGTTTCCTTCCATGGACTTGATCATTAGTGCAATGTCACTATTTAGGGCCTTAAAATAGTAAAGAAAGGCAAAGTTACGGTAGGCCTAATAGAGACTGGGATCCTATCCCAAGTCTTTTGGAACATTGTATTGAAGTCTTGCATGACTTCATGAGGGGCTCTTTTAATTGTGGTTAATTGCTCTGCAAGTGACAAATGGTCACTTTTACCTTTAAATATCTTACATAATGCATCTCCTAACTAGTCCCATATGGTAATATAATTATAAGCAAGGATTTTATACTAGTATAAGGCTTTACCTTTGAAAGAGATGGCTAATAACCTAATTTCTACATTTTCCTCATTGATATCATGAATGTTGCAAAAATTGGCTATATCCATAAGGTGTTCAGAAGGGGTTGTAGCTTGGTCTCTAGTAAAGTAAGGGACACTTTTAAGATCTACTAATGGAATAAGATCATATTGAGGGAGGTCTAGAGGACTTTGTCCATTAAAATCCACAAATGGAAAAACTTTAGGGGATACCATGGCAATAAAAGGGTTTAACAAAGATCTTCTTGTAGGGGTAGGCCTTGAAATTGACTTAGGAACAAAGTTTCCTTTATAAGGGTGTGTATTAGCAAATCTTAATCTCTTTACTGAGTTTAAAGTAAATTAAATGAATTCAAATGGAATACTTCTAAAATATGACCTTGTAGTCACCTTTAGCATGATATGTAGTCATTATTCTGCTACCACAATGTTGAATGTTCTTTTACAATTGTCAAATGTTGTTACTTGAAAACTATAACTTCTACAAATTGATCAAACTAGCATCAAACTTTGACCAATATTATTTGAACTAAGGTCCCACTGGTCATGATAGAAACTATTGTAGAATCAATTTTCACCCTTGGAAAGGGTTCTTTGGGCTCTCTCCAATTGAGCTACACTATGGGAACAACCCTAGGATATGGGTATCCTATGGTGGGGTTGGACCTCCATAGAAGACCTAATTCCTCTTGATGGATCACCTATACTAATGTTTGCACTAAGAAAAGGGTTAGAAAATGGAAAAGGGATCTTAATAAATTTAACCAAGTGATGTACCAAATTTAAATGAGGCTCTCATATGCATGAAGTAAACACTGAGGAAGCATAAGATAATGCTAGCTCACATAATCTAATAAAACTAGCTAGTTGCATAAGTGTTTCATAAGCTAGGAGCAGAATGAAGACAAAGAGGAGTTTTAAGACTCACTAAGAGCTTGCATCAATGATAGAAAGAACACTAATTAAGACTTGTAACTAACTTGAAGACACCTTAAAAATGAGAAAGAAGGAAGGACAATGGGCATGGAAGATTTTCCTTCACAATGCCATCATGCACAAGATTTTCTACACACAATTTAGAGGGGAGAGATAGGTAAAAATTTTATTTATTACTTCAATAGGTATTTCATACAAATTTTTAAAGGGCATAGCCTTATCAAATGAGAGTCTCTACTCTTCTAGTATTGAAAGAGAACTTCTACAAAATTCAGAGAGTTTTTATTTTAAAAACTGAGAGAGAGCTTACAAATGGAAAGAATGGGTAATATAGGAGAAAGGGATAGAGAAGGGTGA
The DNA here is from genome assembly GCA_037957365.1 of Torreya grandis. NCBI lineage: Eukaryota > Viridiplantae > Streptophyta > Pinopsida > Cupressales > Taxaceae > Torreya > Torreya grandis. Next base: position 164,642 of record JARHVA010009389.1, read on the forward strand.
GTATGAGTATATAAATCTACCACCTTTTGATGAATACTCCACCACCTTTTGATCAAATCAACACCAGTCTCTATTTGACAAGTTAACTTTTTATTTGTCCCAATAGCCTTGAAATCTTCTCATTGGCTAAAAAAAATGCACTAAAAGATAATAGTTTTTCGAAGGTGGTGAGATATGATCTTGTTATGAATAAAATCCCTTAGAGACCCTAGAATTATATTAAATGTTAAAACTACTTTCTCTAACCACCAAATCTCCATCCTAGGACTCTATGCCATAATCCACATGACTTGCTTGTGAAGACAAAATATTGATATCTTGAATTTGACAGAGCCATCACCATGTCTACTTTGAGAAATGGTAGGTACCTACTTGTTGAGGATATGACCATGTCGATAGACAAGGCACTCTTTTATAATCACATATATGCCCCAACTATAAAATATAAGCATAGTTCTATATTATAGATTTAAAACCAATCCAATTTATTGGTTTTCATATAGTCATCCTATCAATGAAAAGCTTATAAGTCACACAACTTCCTTCTTGATATCTATTAGGTCTAAATAGACCTATTCTACATCTGAACTAACAACTCATTATATGCACAGATCTTCTTTAAAGAGCAATGATCACAGTTGTGAAACATTATTGCAACCCCCAAAGATGGGATTTGTACATTCTAAATATTTGAACCAAATATTGAGACTTATCTTTAATGGTGATGGAACCTCAATATTAATAACTCTAACTACATGATTATGTCTACTTGTGACATTTGATCAAGCTTTAATGGTGACATAGATCATTGAATCATTCACTCTTGTTTGACCTAAGTCAAATTTGATCTATATTTAAAGTCCTTTAGATTTTGAATTTTAATATTGACCATCAATAAACTTGATTACGCACTATTGGATCTACATTATCAAATTACATATACACCATTAATTATCTTCTATACAAATGGACATGAGCCATAGATATTCTACCAGTTTAATGCGATTGAGACACTTATCACCCATGTATTTATCTTCGATATTTGATAACCTTTTAACCTATCACTCATTGTTGATCTTAGGTATGATGGATCATACACCATCGATCTACTTAGGTCCACTGACATTACCAGTCACCATGTACTATTAAATTTGATTTGAGTTCTTGTGAACTTGCCACTTATCATACATGCATTAATCTTAGGATATATTGACCTTTTGACTTGATGTTCACCATTGATCTTAGGTGCACGATTAAATACACTTTGTTAGATCTTTGGGACCCATAGACACTATTAGGTTGTTTCTTACCATTATATTTGATCTAATCTAATGCCAACCATTGATCTTGGAAATTTTGAATTCAAATGACTATTTTACAATGCCCAAATTTGATGTCTATGTGCACATCCCACTCTACAAGTTCAACTTGGGAAGCTTATATCTTGAGATAGAAAACTCATCAAGAAATGAAATTTGTAGAGGATGTTGATGGGATGAATTAATTCATGTCCATAAGATTTTTTCTCTTTGATTGATTCCCTAGGTGTATTTATGAAATTTGTAACCAAATGGATATGTCCATTTCTGTATGATGTGCTTGTAATAGTTTGGTTTTTCTAAACTTGTGCAAGAAACTATTATCCCATTATAAGGTTATAATGAACTTCCAAGACTTTATGTGACCTAATTCATTCCCTTGAATACTTGAAAAACCATGAAAACCTACTGGTATTCTTCACTTTGTAATCCTATACCTATTTCCAAGCCTGTTGGGAATATGACCAACCCGGAAGCAGACAATTGATTACCAAACCAAGCAACTTAATATGCGGAAATTAATCAGATTCACCAAGTAACTAGAATTCAGAATAACACAGAATATGAGAGACAATACACAACTTGTATTAATAACTCTTACAGAAAAGAATACAATAAAGAAGATGCCACTTCTTCTCCACCACCTCTTCAGAGGTTTCCCACACCTCAAGTGAACAGTAATTCTCTCCTCAAAGCTCTCTCTACTAGGTCCCAACACCCAACTCAAACACAGAGTTGGTGTTCACCTTACACCTGTGCTCCACGCACTCCACAAGTGCTCCACGCACTCCACAAGTACTCAAAGTACTTCAAGTAGATCTCCCATGAACCTGCAACAACCTGCAATTCAACAGACCATACTTATGGAAGGAACTGCCTTGCCTTCCTCTTAGCTCTCCATGTACTCCACGTAGATACCAATGAGTACACACCGTACTCCAAGTAGATCTTGCCTGATTCTACTCCCTGTTGTGTTGTTGTCCTATCTGATCTCCAACCTATAGATCAATAATGGTTCTGCACACCTGTGAACCTTGACCTTGCACACACACACACCTGCAGATCAACGATCTTACTTACCATGTAGATCTCCTATAAGACATGCTCACCTGATGACCAAGATCATACATCCATGAAGAATCCAGCTGACTCTCCAATCCAGCACCAACACAACTGGTACTGTGGCACTAGGAGGAACACACCATTGCTCTACCTCACACACCGAAGGAGCTTATAATTATGCTCTCTTACTCCCTAGCACTAATTTACAATACAACCATGAGTCTATTATATAGATCTCATCTAAACAATAATTAGACATCTAGTTACAATAATTAGATCCGTAGCTCTCAGTCTAAAAATAGATCTAAACATGCAAACACTTGGTTCGTTAGCTAACAGCCTGTAATAAGCTCACAGTCGAACCACACAGGCGACCGACGTCGGTCCCTATCTGCCTGGGGGTCGTCGATGCCGGTCGATCTCTGACCAATGTCAGTTGCTTCCTATCTCCTACCTGTCGACGTCGGTTGGCTAGACCAACGCCAAAGACTTCTGACACTCAGCAACTCATCCTACAACCTCCTCCATGTCTGCATCAGTGAAGCTTTTAGCTCCACAACCTAATAATCTCCCACTTGGAGATAAATAGCTGCACTGTACCTATACATGTACCCTGTCTAATCTATTTCTTGGTTTGTATCCCTCTTCAAGCTCAATCTTGAAGATAACCCACCACACGTACTGTGATGTACCTCCTGTCATCCGAGTACCCTGCCACATCCAAACCTACAAACACATGTAGTGAAGTCCTAACCCTGCATAGCATGAATCCCTGCTGTTGGTCCCTCTCAAATACCTGAGAACCCACTTCCCCGAATTGGCTCCTAACTCTCTGACAGCTCCCACTGCATGGGAATACTCAAGTCTATACTAGACCTCATGTGATTTCAGACACTGTACCTGTCCAGCCCTTAGTGTGCTCTGGCTCTGCATCCTAAACCTCACCAACACCTGATTCACATCAGCTCCCACTCAAGACAGAATCAACTGGTGATCTCCATGTCTCCCATGTCAAAGAATTTTGCTGCTCCAAACTCCTCATGACATGACACTGAACTAATCTTACCCTTAGCTCAGCAAAACCCTGTATGTACAATCCTGCTAGCAAAACATACCATCCACATACAGCAACAGAATGATGTCATGACTCATCATCCACTTGGTAAGGCAAACCACAGTAGTTACCCTGACATTGACTGAAGCCATGCTTCATCCTCCACCTGTCAAAACCTGTACCACTGTCCTGCAGCTCCTCAAGACCATATACCTGATCTTCTGTCTCATGTATCCGTTCTCTCTATTATTCAACTAAGGTATCCATTCGTCTCTATGCTTTCATCCAATTGGCAACCCTACCAAAAACACCTGTTTGGTTCACCTCTAAGGAATCACATCCTCATCCATGCCAAGCTCACACCTGTTTCCTGGATCCTTCCTGCTCTACAATTAGCAACATGTATAAAGAAGAGGAACAATGAATTTGAGGGCCTACTTACGTCTTCAGTCCTTCGTATGGGTGTTTGAGACTCCTTGACAGCTCGCTGTCCACCCAAAATCCGTTACAGTGACCGACCTCGGTCACTCCACAGTCTGCATCCGACCGACATCAGTTTCCATGCATCTGTCCCTGACTACCAACCCTGCGGTGTCCCTACTGTCGACGTCGGTCCTCTGACCGACATCAGTCTTACCTACTGTCGACGTCGGTCCTCCTGACCGACGTCGGTCTTACCCTACCTGACATCACCGGCTTCGGTCTGCACATGACCGACATCGGCACCTGTCTATTCGATGCCAGTTCCTCCTGACCAAAGCCGGTACCTGTGTTCACCTGTGAGTGATGACTTTTTACCCGCGAGCTCCTTTGAATCAATACCCATGTCCAAACTGCCCTGCTCAGAAGTATCCAACACCATCCACTGGGTTCTGTCTGCCATCTCCTCCAAGAACACCAAGGCTTTCCAGTTCTTAAGCCTGTCAAATATATCTGTCTTCCGCTTAAGAACATGCATCTCCTTCCTGCTCATGTGACCAAGCCTACGAAGCCACGTCTCCACAATAGAAGAAGAATCAGTAATATAAAAAAGTAGATAAAGAATACCTATTTTCTTACCACCACCTAATTCAAGTGCATCCGCTGTGAGAGTTCTTGTGCAGCTCTCATCACCCAATCTTTCTGAAGAAATTAGCCATATCTCCAAACCTGGGACCTGCATGACCTTCATCAACACCTGTGTGTTGGCCACCTGCAATTTCAGCTTCACTTCCCCTTTGCCAATTATTTGGCAAGGCTCACCAGCTCCTCTACCCGAGGCTGCATGGAAAGAGGCAACCGAATCTTTTATCCAAGATTCAACTTTATCCAAGAAACCTGCACACATGTCTTGTGCAACAACACCTGCTACATCTGTATCTTCAGTTTCTTCATGCTGATCTGCTACCAACCAACAATCTTCTTTTACCTGCTCTTTCTTTCCATGGGACCTTAAGTAACCATCTGTGCTTTTCAACTCCTCCATTCTTAGCTTACTTTCATCTATCATTGCTCTGCTCCCACTCAATCAAAAACCCCTGAGAGTGACCTGTAACCAAGCACAAAACCTGCTTCCTACAACCTGGCTCTGATACCACATGTTGGGAATATGACCAACTCGGAAGCAGACAATTGATTACCAAACCAAGCAACTTAATATGCGGAAATTAATCAGATTCACCAAGTAACTAGAATTCAGAATAACACAGAATATGAGAGACAATACACAACTTGTATTAATAACTCTTACAGAAAAGAATACAATAAAGAAGATGCCACTTCTTCTCCACCACCTCTTCAGAGGTTTCCCACACCTCAAGTGAACAGTAATTCTCTCCTCAAAGCTCTCTCTACTAGGTCCCAACACCCAACTCAAACACAGAGTTGGTGTTCACCTTACACCTGTGCTCCACGCACTCCACAAGTGCTCCACGCACTCCACAAGTACTCAAAGTACTTCAAGTAGATCTCCCATGAACCTGTAACAACCTGCAATTCAACAGACCATACTTATGGAAGGAACTGCCTTGCCTTCCTCTTAGCTCTCCATGTACTCCACGTACATACCAATGAGTACACATCATACTCCAAGTAGATCCTGCCTGATTCTGCTCCCTGTTGTGTTGCTGTTCTATCTGATCTCCAACCTACAGATCAATAATGGTTCTACACACCTGTGAACCTTGACCTTGCACACACACACACACTTGCAGATCAACGATCTTAATTACCATGTAGATCTCATATAAGCCATGCTCACCTGATGACCAAGATCATACATCCATGAAGAATCCAGCTGACTCTCCAATCCAGCACCAACACAACTGGTACTGTGGCACTAGGAGGAACGCACCATTGCTCTACCTCACACACCGAAGGAGCTTATAATTATGCTCTCTTACTCCCTAGCACTAATTTACAATACAACCATGAGTCTATTATATAGATCTCATCCAAACAATAATTAGACATATAGTTACAATAATTAGATCCGCAACTCTCAGTCTAAAAATAGATCTAAACATGCAAACACTTGGTTCGTTAGCTAACAGCCCGTAATAAGCTCGCAGTCGAACCACACAGGCGACCGACGTCGGTCCCTGTTTGCCTGGGGGTCACCGACGCCGGCTGATCTCTGACCAATGTCGGTTGCTTCTTGTCTCCTACCTGCCGATGTCGGTTGGCCAGACCAATGCCAAAGACTTCTAACACTCAGCAACTCATCCTGCAACCTCCTCCATGTCTGCATCAGTGAAGCTTTTAGCTCCACAACCTAATAAAGCCTACTTCTCAAGGATTAACAAATTGTACTTTAAGCTTGCTTAAAGTGTTTCAAAAACTTTGAAAGAAATATGTGATATTCTTCTTCATTATTTGGTCACCCACTCAATCAGCAACTCTGTTCAACTTCATACTCCATCCTAGAACTTCTATAATTGATCTATCTAGGCAAATTTTTGTATGTGGGCCAAAATTGGCCAACAATCACCAAGCTATAGATTTTGTGCCTCTGTAGCCTATATCTTTTGCATTACCATGGGATAGTTACATAAATGCTAGTGTCTAGGTTAGATGCAAGTTTCATTTATGTAATACCTTCTAAAATAGGATGTGACCCCTTGGATGCTTCTAGGTTTTTTGTCACCTCCACTCTGGTGCATTCAAATATGGGTCATGGACTATCACTCCATGTCAAATGATCAAACCTTAGTTCTTCATATTCATATTGGTTATGGTAAAAATGGGATATTGGGCACACAGTGTTGAGTTTTCCCAAATATTCCTCTAGTAATGAGTGTTTCCTACATAGCTAATACTCTAAAGAAGGCTTCAGACTTATGTAGTTTTCCCCTATGTGTTAGCTTGTGTGTGAATCATGCAATATGTGATAAGCAAGTATAAAAATGGCCTAGCTTGTAACTTAGAAAATATAACTCTTAGGATACTCATTTAGTAATTCATACATGTAGATATGTTGTCCATATGGAAATAGGAGAAAATAGGGGAGCTTTGCTCACTTGAGTGCTTGATTGAATGCTTTTGGTAAGTTTTTTGGTGAGTAGGTAAGAAATTTATCGGTGAGGAATGAATGAGGGTTGATCTTATATTTACAACAATATATTTATATAATAACTCACATAATATCATATAGATCAGTCATTAGGATATGTTTCATTTGAAAATTATATGAATTTAGGGAACTAGACACTTGTGTCAATGTAGATGTCTAATTGAGACACAAGTATCCAGGGAACAGGAAAATAGGTATAGGCTCAGAACTTTTAGAGGCATAAGATAAGCATGTTTTAAGCATTTTTGGAAAGATAGAAGGCATGAGTCATCAACATAATATTGGTCAGACTAACATATACTCCAAGGGGCACAAGAGAGCAAATGAAAAAATTCCAAAAGCAATAAATATTTAGAACTAAGAGGAACAACCAAGGTCTAAGTTTTCCAAGTGTATAAGACTAAGCTATTATATAATTTATAAATATCATATACAATGATAACCACTCTATTTTTCATGTTTATAATATTTAATTTGATTGTATATATCAAGGATAGTCAAACTAAATATGTGAATGATTTTCATCCTCTAGATATTTCATTCTCTACTCATGTTATGCCTTTTACTTTTGATGATGAATGGACAAACCGTTAAAAGGAAAAACTTTTGGAAGAAACATATATGGATGATTATGATTTTGATGATGTATTAATGAATATACAATTTGATTTTGATTAAAGGTGGGAATAAGAGTCCATATAAATTAATATCCAATTTTACCTTAAGGATAAAAACACACCTCTCGATTCATCCTTAAATCCATCTTCATATTCACCTGTAGATCCTTGTTTGAATTTACCTCTTGACTCATCCTTGAATCCCTCTTTAGATTTAGATTTATATCTCTCTTTGATTCACCTCTTAACTCATCTTTGAATCCCTCTTCAAATTCACCTATAGATCTCTCCTTGTATTTACCTCTTGATTCATCCTTGAATCCCTCTTCAGACTTGCATCTAGATTCATCTTTAGTTTCCACTATGGAATTACCTTTAGGTTCCACCTAGGATATTCCTTCATATTCTTCCTTGACTAATAATATATAGATAAAAAAACATTCTAAAAATTAATATTTGCTCTCTTTTAAATTCCCACCTACCATCCCAAAGGAGGAACCTTATCCATTCACACCTAACTTCTCTTTCCACCTTACTAATTCACTTTATCACTTTTGAAATTATAAAATAAATACACATAAAATATGCCTAAATAAGGATGATTTTCACAAATAAATTCCTATTTTCCTTCCCTAATAGTAATGATATCATCCCTTCTTCTTTCTAATTATTATATATTGATCCTATATGTCATAAGTCTTCCCCCTTGTCAATCAATGAGGATACACTTAATGCCTCTTCCATAAGCACATCACAAACTAAATGGCATTCCATTTAACATATCTTGTGATGTTTCTTCCACTTCAACCTAATGCTTGTCTCCACATGATGTTACTCTTATACCACAATGTAATAATATTAGCATAGAGTTACCTCATGATTAAAATGCATATCTTGCCAATGATACTTTTTGTAATTTTATCAATCCATAAAAACAAAATAATTCATATATATCCAATGAATCTCCTAAACCAAATGAAGATCTTATCCTTCCACCTCCTTCTCCTAATAAATAGTGTTCTAATGGCTAAAATTAACAATATAATTCAACCCTTAAATGAACCTCTTAAGAACCTCAAAATGTCTTCCCAATAATTTATATACTTAATGCATGTTGTAGGTGCTTTACAAGATAAATTACATCACTTATCCTTAAAGATTAAAACATATCACACTTGGGTTAACTCCAATGCATTCTATGGTAATCATATTGTGTAAAATATCGTATATGCACCTCTCTCTCCAACTTCCAAATGCCTACATTTTATGGAAGTGGGGACCCTTACCTACATCATAGATCATTTCAATAAACTATGAATGGTTATAATTGTACTCAAATTTTATTAAAATTATTTCATAAGAGACTTTTGGGGTGTGCACTTGCTTAGTTTCATTCCCTCCTTATCGAATCCTTAAGCACCTATCTATAATTAGATGAAGCTTTCTTGTTACAATATATTCAAAATAAGGAACCTAGAGTCACATATGAGGGGTTAACTTCTTTGCATCAAGGAAAATTCGAGAAAGTTTGTGATTATATTTTAAGATTTAAGACTTGTATGCATCAATTCATTTATCAAAAATATGATTTAGAAGTCCAATCTATTTTATCATACTTGTATGCACCTATCTCTCTAACTTCCAAATGCCTACATTTTATACATTTGATGGAAGTGGGGACCCTTACCTACATCGTAGATCATTTCAATAAACTATGAATGGTTATAATTGTACTCAAATTTTATTAAAATTATTTCATAAGAGACTTTTGGGGTGTGCACTTGCTTAGTTTCATTCCCTCCTTATCAAATCCTTAAGCACCTATCTATAATTAGATGAAGCTTTCTTGTTACAATATATTCAAAATAAGGAACCTAGAGTCACATATGAGAGGTTAACTTCTTTGCATCAAGGAAAATTCGAGAAAATTTGTGATTATATTTTAAGATTTAAGACTTGTATGCATCAATTCATTTATCAAAAATATGATTTAGAAGTCCAATCTATTTTATCATACTTGTGAGTCATTTTTAGCTCTTTTTTATGAGGCCTTAGCATTAGAAGAAGAATTGGGCCTTGTTCAAGTATCAAACAATATGCATGGGGACATTGAATTACATAAATAAAATCCACATAATTAAATCAAGCCATATAAATTTGAAACACATATTCCCAATAAAGCCAAAGAGTTAAATCATAAATTATCTTATAAAAATGCATATATTAAAGAACTCCCTAATAAAAAGGCATGCCTTGATTTTCAAAGTCCAGTGCATAATGTTGAATATACCTTGGAGCAAGTCAAAGTCTTACATAAGGGAAAGGAATCCATTCCTAAAGTTACTAATCATAATTATTTTTTGACATCAACTAAGGCACAACCTCTCAAATTTTATTTTAATGATCCCCCACATGATATTTTAAATAAATTATTAGACAGAAGGTTAATCAAACTACTCCATAATTATTATCACCCTCCTCATTGATTGAAAAGAATTAATGGACATCGTGATAATGATTTTATGCGTTACAAGAAAAGATCTAATAACTTGAAAATAAATTAATTATCTCATTTCAAAAAATTGATAATAAGCTAAAAAAGTCCTCATCTTTGTCTTCTAAATCTCCAAATGATAACAAAAATATTTTTGAAAACTCTTTGATATAAGATACTGTAGACACCTAAATTGTGTCAACCCCCCCTTGGTCCTAATCCACATCTTATTAATTTAAAATAAACAACTTATTTTAAATTATGACCTCACCCTGACACATCACCTAGGACACCTCACCTTGGACACCTCGTCTTGGACCATTTCCCACCCTATGACTCATCTTGAGACTAAGTCATCTCCCTAAGACTTATTCTCATTCCTTTCCAACCGCCTAACTAACCCTTGTGCTTAATAACCTTGTCCATTGACCGTTCTCTAACGGACTATGCACTTGGCGAATGAAGAACGGGCTTCTTAGCCCTTTTACTCATTCTCCACCCGCCGACGTCAGTCAACTATCAGCCAACACCGGCGGGATCACCGACGTTAGTTTACTTAAATTGAGTTTTAACCTTCAAAATGGCTAATCACGAATCCTGAATCAACTTCCTCTTAGACGCTTCTTTCTCTCACACAGATTGGGATCTCTCTCTCTTCCTTATAGACTCTATGACATCAACAGGCATCAGACTTCAACTAATGCTCCCTTGGCCACAGAGACTTTACACCAATCACTCCAGATTGGACTGAAGCATTGCACGGGGTAACAGGCACAAGTGTTCGACATCTCGGTTCTTCTTTTCACTAGAGCTAAGTATTTCTTCCCCCCTTTCATTTCAGTAATTTAGAATAACTTAGTTAATTTGCTATCTCTAAATACTACCAGACTAGACCTGACCTTCAACCAGACCTGGCTTTCTTCCTAAAAAGGCTATAAAGCCTTCTCCCATATCCTTACTCCTTTTGACAACCTGTCCTCTACCCCTTTTCCCTCTTAAGACTCTATTGGCTTCCCTGTAATCTTGCACAGACCTCCAGACCCAGACAGACCTTCTAGACCCCTCTGTCAACTACAACCCTATCCAAAACCCATCCAAGGCCATTTCCCTAATCGACATCAACCACTACCCCTACCGACAGCAGCAGCATAACCGACGTCGGCAACTTGACCAACCGACGCCGGTAGGACTACCAATGTCGAAGACTGTGGCAGACCGACTACAAAGAAACAGGTACGCATCATCTAATTTCCTCTTTGTTAGTCATTTGTCATTTCTTTATTTCTGACACTTTTACTTATAAACAGTGGACTGTTATCCCTCAAGGAAGTCTTTGCACTTCTGGGATCAAGCTTTGCTTGGCAGTCCACCATATCTGTCTCTAACATTTTTTTGTTTAAGTCTTATTCCCTCTACAGGTGTCTTCCTCCACAGCCAAAGAGGAGCTCCTTCAATCATCTGGATACGGTGCACAGCTTCATCTGGGTATCATCTAACCCCTGACCATTAATCTTAGTTTCTTATTTCTTCTGAATGTAGAAAAGCGAAAAATGAGTAGAAACATTTTGGCATGCCCGGTGGGACCCTAGAGTTTTCCTTGGGTTCTTTCTTCTTAAAAACCAAACTTTCATATAGTTGCATTAGGAAAAAGCTTTCTTCTTGCATCTTTCCTTCTTCTTTCTTTTTCTTTCAAAAAGAAACCATAAGTACAAGTTAAAAAGAATCTTTCTTTTTCTTCTTGTCACTTTTTACCTGTATCTTAGAGTAGTGAAATTCATACTCTTAAACCTTTTCTCAACTTGTTTTCATCTGAACAAACATTTCAATTTGGGCTAAAAATTGAATGCATTTCACACCTGCTTGAATGCATATTTAGCTCATCTAGTAATTAATCACGCATTATGAATAAATTGTAGTGCACTTATGTTACACAACCTGACCACTTTCACAATCAAACATCTAAACATACCTGAGACAAGGCCCGACTAGGATTTCCCCACCTAGCAGATACCTTACCTTTCCTGGCAATCCTACTTGGACTTCACAACCAAGAGGAGGACCCATTTTGTTCTCTGGTAGAGTATAAACTCTAGGGGAAGTATATATTGGCTAAGTGACCCAGCTCGACTCTGGGCTCGTGAAGTGAGGGGAGCAAGCTCCTAGCACTAGGCCACGTACATAACCTAACATAGACTTTTTGAGCACCAAAACTAACCTGAAACTAGCCTTAGACTGCCTCTTTTAGGACTCGTTCTAAAAGCCAACTTCCCCAACATATTCTTCTAAGGCATAAGCCACCAGGACTCTAAAAATTTACTCTTAGGAATTAAACGTTTAGAGGTTGCTTGCCTTCATCTTTTCTGCTATTTTTATTTGGTTTTTTGAGCTGGTGAGGATGCATTACTCTGAATTCTAAAACAACTTAAAATTTCTCCTTTTTTTCCAAAAACTTTTAGTTTTCTGAGTTTCTGGAAACACACAGACACTGACATCGGTTTTTCCACTGACATCGGCAACTTTTACTCACTGGCATCAGTTTTACCACCGACATTGGCAACTTATCCTCACCAGCATCAGTTTTTCCACTGACGTCGACAACTTATCCTCACCGACATTAGTTTATAAACTAACGTCGGTCACTGTCAACGAACTTTTTCCAAAATAGCAAGCTTAAAACCTGACTTTCTTGCTGTCAAACCCAACCTTTTGGTTTTTTGAAATTGAAAAACACAATTTCTGAAACCTGACCTTTTTGCCTTCAATGGATTTGACACACAGTCAAGCCAAATCCCTTATTGACCATGCGAGCCAACAACCACTTCCACCTTCGCCCTTCATATCAAGTCCCCAAATGGAGTATAATTCAAAAATTGAACGTACTCCTATCCAGCCTACCCTCAACCAACATCTAATTATTCCCAAAGGGGATCAAAACTTTGAGAGATTCCTTGACCATAACGTCAAAGCTCTCCAACACTATCTCATGAGAACCCAAATGCGAGACCCTTCAGGTACCCCTGTTTATTGGATGCCAACCTCCTTAACTGAAGCGGCAATGATATCGACAGTGTCCACTACCCAACCTATCACCATTCAAGCCACTACCTCAACCATTAACCCGACCATGGCCAATGCTCAAGATTTGGCCTCCCCTTCCATTTTTGGACCTACCTCCATGGGGGTTTTTGTACCCCCTCAACCACAATCAATTCAACCAAGTTCTACTCCTTATCAGAACTTGATTGTCTCAACTCCACACACTCTTGTGCCTATAAACGTGGGAGTGACTACCTATCCTTTTACCAATGCCACCATTCAACCACCTTTGGTGGTATCTAGTCAACTTGTGCCCTCCAACTTCATGGCACAACCCTCCTTGACCTCAACATCAGTCCCTATGACGAACTACCAATATGTTGCACCTATACAAACACAACCAAGTACGTCATACACCTCTCCTAACACCTTCCAGGTACCTTACAACCTAGGGGGTGCCCCACCTACCAATCCACCAGCTGATCTAATTAAGATCCTGATGGATAAGATGTCTAACCTTAAGACATCCATTTCCAGTTTAAGCAATGTTCTTTCATATGAACAAGTCTACAATGAACCCATTCACCCTTCGGTGCCTATTCGACCATATCTTAGCCAGTGGGAACTCCCCAAATTTACTCATTTTCAGAGTAAAGAGGACCCACAGCAACATCTACGAGCATTTAGACACACTTGTTACCTCATAGCACACGATGATGCGTTATTACTTTGCACATTCCCCATGTCACTTTTAGGGGCTGCCCTTGACTGGTATAGCTCCATTACCAGTCATTCTCTCTTTTCCTTCACTCAACTTGCCCAATTATTCCTTGACCACTTTTCAATCAACATCACTAAGAAGGTCTCCATTACAGACCTCTATTCTATTTGACAATTCGACGATGAGTCCATAGTTGACTTCATTGCCCGTTGGAGAGGTTTGATCAACCAACTCTCCTTTTCTTTACCTCAACCTGAGCTCATTGAGCTCTTTTCACGAGCATGTGCCAAGCACATCTCATCTACTTTGTAGGTTCAGACATTTCGCACATTTGACGAAGCTTTCACCATTGCTAAAAAGCTTAAACTCTGCGCAGTCAAAGAAGATAAGGTCACATTGCGTAGTAAAAATTCCAACACAAAATCCAATGACCCTTCTTCGTCCAAACCTTCTTCTTCCCACTCCAAGTCCAAAGGATCAGCAAATGTTGTGGTCCTTATACCATCATCTTCAACCACAACTAACCAGTCTCAACCTTCAACATCAAAAATATATCACAAGACAATTCCAACAACGGCATGTACAATGTCAATACACTCCAATAGGGGAGTCATACGCTTTCGTGTTGGATAAACTAGTCAAGCAGGGGGTCCTCAATCTCCCTCAAATTTGACCACCTCAATTTGATCCCTCAAAAGCCATCCCTACATGGTATAGGGAAAATGACTTCTATCACTACCATCGTGTCAACGGTCACAACATAAATAACTGCAAAACATTCAAAAACATCATTCAAGACATGCTGGACAAGGGAGATCTTGTTTTGGATAACCCAAATCCACCGGCCAACCAAAACATAGACATCTTTAGGCAACCATTCCCTAACCATCCCCCAAGTCAAAATAACATTCAGACCATAGCTGATGACCTTCAAGAGCGTAATATACGCACGATCGACATGGTTTCTAACCAACCTCTCCCACAGTCTGAAGAGGTTAATCAACCCATTTGTCCACCATAGGTAGAAGAGCCTTCTTATCCTATTTTTCCATCACAGGTAGAAGAGTCTTCTTCTCCTATTTGTCCTCCACTGATGGAGGGTAATCCTCCATCTAGCCCCCTTTCACACATAGGAGAGTCCATTTTGACTTCTCCCATATTGGAGGATGCCTTGATGGCACCAATGTCGGCTGCCACGCCTTCATCCTTCTTATCATCAATAGGGGGTCATACTTTCCCTGCTACTCAACCACAAGCAAAAGCCATAACCATCCCATGCCTCTCAAACCTCACTCACCCACAAGTGAAGGTAGACTTGAACCTCACCTCACCCAATAGTAGTCCTCGCACTAAACTAAAGAAGGCTACTAAACCACATCGGAGAACTCCTCTCCCACCTTCATCATTACCTTCCATTTTGGGTCCACATCCTTCTACTTTAATAGGATTTCTCCTACATCCAACACCTCTCAACAACAAAGTGTCATCTACACGTGTGACCACACCACCCACGAAAAATATGATACGATAAACTCCCCAAACAACTCCTAAAAAGGAGTTGTCAACCCCAACTACAACAAAAAGCACAAAGCCATTAAGGGGATCTTATGCTTTGATGTTATGCCAATTGTTGCAATCATCTCACATCACTGTCCCACCCATTAAACCATATCAACCTCTCAGATCAAAACCATCTTGGTTTGATGACTCACAAATCTCCTGGTATCATCGCACACCTGGGCATGATACTGAGCATTGTTGTGCCCTTAAGGCTGTCATTCATCAACACTTGAAAAAGGACACCCCTCACATTGAGGCTTCTTCTGACCACCTTTTCGACAAAACACCGACATCATCACATACCTCTCGAATCTCTTCACAGAAATTGGGATCCCCATACAAGACTATGGTCCCTTTACCACCTTCTCCACCTTTATTCGAAATCAACACTGTTCATGTGGTTATTAGGCCCTAAGCTATGAATAATAAAGGAAAAGACCAGACTTCTACACCTTTGACATATCCATTATTTGTCAAGACCTTTCAACCAACACAACCCAAGATTTCTATCTTGGACATGTCTCGACCAACATCACTAGGGGAAATTCTTCCTAACCTCTCTAGTCCACATGACGTATGGTATAAGTGACTTGTGGACTACTTGACATATTTTATCATACCTCCTAATCTCTCTAGCAATGGACAATGGGCTTTTATCAAAAGCACTGCTCGCTACACCATGCTGGGGAGACATCTTTACAAACAAGGTCAAGACAACCTCCTTATCCAATGCCTAACAACCACTGAGACTTCCCATGTCATCAAACAAGTCCATGATAGGACTTGTGGGGGACATTTCAGTGGTAACTTGGTTTCCAAGCGCATACTTTGCCTGGGCTATTATTGGCCCACTATCAACCAAGACTGCAAAAACTATGTTCCGCATTGTACCAAATGTCAACAACATACTAACCAACATCATACTAACTGACTTCATGACCAACATTGACCAAAACCTACCTACAACAACGACCAACATTTGACCAATTTGGAACGAAGAAAATGGGGCAAGTTTGCTCTTAATTGACTCGGACCTTACATCAACACACAAGCATGGATCAGGGACTTATCGTCTGTCTTCTGTCGAAGGCCGACCAAAACCTGAGCCCTTTAATGCCTTACATCTACGACCATTCTATTGTTAGTCAAGTAATCATTTACTTGACATTTAACTTGAGCTCATCCCTTGAGCAACCCTCATCATTGTCATTTCTATTCCTTTCAACCCTTATTCCCAACATTAGTTAACCCTTTTGTCAAGCATGAACGCTTTGTCCTAATAAAAGGGAAACCCTCTACACCTCTATAGCCTAGTCCATGACAAAAGTCCAATACAAAACACAAACATAAACTAGGATGCCTATATTCCAAAGGTCATAAACTATACATGTAGACTGTTCTCTCGAAGGACAGCTGCATCAACATCATTGTTGTAATTAATAGACTGCTCCCTTGAAGGATAGCTATCCACAGACATTCTAGCATACAAAGTACAATATAGACCACTCCCTTGAAGGATGGCTATGACCAAATTTTGCTACATACACAGCACCCTCTAAAAATCTTCTCATATCGATTAGCTTCAACATGACCACATAATAAAACAACATCCCCAAGTGGACTTTTCGCATTGATCAGTCTACAAACTATTAAGTCATGGACTTGTCTATAGTCATTCTCAGGGTCACCTATAAAAGGGGCAAAGCTATCCCTGCTAAAAATGGGTTACCCTATCTTTCATCTCACACAATCATGCCTATCACCCCAACATACTCAAGGGATTTTGAGCTCACTTAACGTCAAGTGATTCGACTGCTTCTCTAACACAAATCAATGGTCAACGACGTAATGTATGAACAGGGCTTTTGTTTCCAAAAACCTTATCTATGTTATCATTATAGTCCTTTTCAATGAAAGAGCAATGCGCCTTTCACTTCTTATACATCTTGGTCACATCCAACCAAACCAAACCAAACCTTTTTCAGACCACTAACATGACTTAGCCCATTCACACTAGTTTCTATGGAAAACAATACACATGGAAACTATCGACCACACACAACCAATGTTATAGAATACACCATCACACAATATGGAAAAGGCTATAACATCATCTACAATTCATTTTTAGCATACACCATCACTAATATGGAAGATTGCTAGGGATGAAAGACCACATTACCAATGTTACAGAATACACCATCACATAATATGGAAAAGGCTGTAACATCATCATATCTTCATCATTTCAAGCATGTACCATCACATATATGGGAAATGCTGACATCTCTAACCTGACCACCTATCGACCACTTTGACCCTTTTTCTGAACTACATTGGTTTGATGCCCCATACAACAGGGGCTATGTAGGCAGCACTCAGTCTTTTGAGGTTAGCTCGACCATTCCCCCGTTCATCTCCCTAATGACGATGACCATTTCATTCATCCATTTACCTGACAGACCAACCATCTAACCTTTAACCAAATCATGACCAAACCACTAGCCCTGATAATGTAGAAGTCACCTTTGACTTCTCATGGGGCACATTGGAGATCAATTATATCTCAACCTAACTCGACCAACGGCCATGGAGATCGCGATTATCTCCTCTGACCATGACCACTTTCAAGACAAATCTACCTTAGTTGTTTTGATTTCATTTGTGTTACCTCACGAATAGATAGTAAAATTGTCTGCACATTACATTACGACCCTCACAAGTATCGAATCGTGCCCAAGTTGATCCCCACTACTTGTGACATTTTTGTGTTTTCCAGGAGCACTTCTTGAGCATGGGATACATGGAACATGATGACCATTAGAGCTACAGTTATGATCATTTAACCCAATCAACTACGACTAAATATTGGGGACCAATTACTTCAATTCTAGCACTCCTCGACCTTTGACCGCGACAATTTTACCTACCTATCACGTGCAGTGGTATACGCACAATCTCAACCATTGCAGCGTTCACACTCAAACTCACCTTATCCATCCACTACCTATCAAATCAGCAATCAATTTTAGGTTCCCTTTCCTCGACTCCTGCTTTGAGGGGGAATACCTCATCACCATACCTAGGGCATCTACTCCTATTTTTGTCTTGCAGTTCGTCCAGAACAACCAACAAGACAAAAAGGGGCAAATGTAGACACCTAAATTGTGTCGACCCCCCCTTGGTCCTAATCCACATCTTATTAATTTAAAATAAACAACTTATTTTAAATTATGACCTCACCCTGACACATCACCTAAGACACCTCACCTTGGACACCTCGTCTTGGACCATTTCCCACCCTATGACTCATCTTGAGACTAAGTCATCTCCCTAAGACCTATTCTCACTCCTTTCCAACTGCCTAACTAACCCTCATGCTTAATAACCTCGTCCATTGACCATTCTCTAACGGACTATGCACTTGGCGGATGAAGAACGGGCTTCTTAGCTCTTTTACTCATTCTCCACCCGCCGACGTCGGTCAACTATCGATCGACGCTGATGGGATCACCGACGTCGATTTACTTAAACTGAGTTTTAACCTCCAAAACGGCTAATCACAAATCTCGAATCAACTTCCTCTTAGACGCTTCTTTCTCTCACACAGATCGGGCTCTCTCTCTCTCTTCCTTGTGGACTCTAAGACATCAACAGGTATCAAACTTCAACTAATGCTCCCTTGGCCACAGAGACTTTACACTAATCACTCCAGATTGGACTAAAGCATTGCACAGGGTAATAGGCACAAGTGTTTGACATCTTGGTTCTTCTTTTCACTAGAGCTAAGTATTTCTTCCCCCCTTTCATTTCAGTAATTTAGAATAACTTAGTTAATTTGCTATCTCTAAATACTACCATACTAGTCCCGACCTTCAACCAGACCCGGCTTTCTTCCTAGAAAGGCTATAAATCCTTCTCCCATATCCTTACTCCTTTTGACAACCTGTCCTCTACCCCTTTTCCCTCTTAAGACTCTATTGGCTTCCTTGCAATCTTGCACGGACCTCCAGACCCAGACAGGCCTTCCAGACCCCTCTGTCAACTACAACCCTATCCAAAACCCTTCCAAGGCCATTGCCCTAATCGACATCGACCACTACCCCTACCGATGGCGGCAGCATAACCGACGTTGGCAACTTGACCAACCGATGTCGGCAGGACTATCGACGTCGGTGACTATGGCAGACTGATTGCAAAGAAACAGGTATGCATTATCTAATTTCCTCTTTGTTAGTCATTTGTCATTTCTTTATTTTTGACACTTTTACTTATAAACAGTGGACTGCCATCCCTCAAGGAAGTCTTTGCACTTCTAGGATCGAGCTTTGCTTGGCAGTCCACCATATTTGTCTCTAACATTTTTTTGTTTGAGTCTTATTCCCTCTACAGGTGTCTTTCTCCATAGCCAAAGAGGAGATCCTTCAATCATCTGGATATGGTGCGCAGCTTCATTCGGGTATCATCTAACCCCTGACCATTAATCTTAGTTTCTTATTTCTTCTGAATGTAGAAAAGTGAAAAATGAGTAGAAATAGATACAATGGTTTCAAAATATTTTATTAATGGAAAACATTAAGCTAAAGATACCATTGATAATTCTCAAATTAACAATATAAGCAATGAAAAAGTATTAACACAAGAGGTTTCTAAGGTATAAAATTTACAAAATAAAAATGCCAACTAAGTTAGCTACACAAGTATGAATTCCTAAGTTAAATATGTTAAAAATTGAGCATAAGTAAATAAATATGCATAATGAACCAACTATTACACATACAAGTAATAAAATAACAACTAAATATTTTGCATTCATTTTCCCTTAAAGTTGGCAGTTTACTTAAATTTTAAGGCTAAAATTCAAAAAAAGAGATAATATAAACTAGTTATAAATCTATCAATTCATATCAACATAGCATAATTCATATATAATCATAAAAAAAATCATCAAATATATATTAAACATAACATAAAAAATACATATGTCAATCATTAATTGGCCCCTAGACATGAATAATCAATGCATAATCAATATCAACATCTACATCTTTGTCATCTATCAACATTTCCTAATAAGTTGAAGTAGTACCATCATCTCACGACCTCTATCTTGACCTCCTCCTATTACGGGCCTCATAGGTCTCCAAATGATCTCAAATGGTAGCATGTTCTCCCTAGAGTTAAACATACTTTGTAAAAATACTCATACCCAAATCTAATGAGGTAGTGGGTGGGGCCATCTGTTGTCAAGATAGTTCACCTTGAATTTGATCCCATTCAATCACTAAATAATATCTCTCCACTCTAGGTGCCTCTAGAGTAGCAGTCATCTCCTCCAAATTAGCAACTACTCATATATATGTAGGTATAGCAATGCCAACTCTATCAAATAATGGGGTATGAGGCCTTACCATATTTACTCTCTCCATAATGCCTCAGGAATAGCATTATCTTGCACATATTTCATTAGTACATATAGTTTCAACTCCATAATCAATGGATAATGCTCGTCATCTCCTACGTTATCAAATAAAACAATATCATTATACAATTAATCCTTATAAAATAACTTATTAACAACAGACTACTAGAAAACATATATACATACCACGTACCACCCTAGGTGCCTCTAGCCCTACTATTGGACCCAATTCCACCTCAACTAGGAATAATGGTGGCCACCTATGTTGGGCCCACCATTATGCATACTCATTGGTTCACCCTACATCATCAACATTAGGGACCTCTAATATGACATCCATTTCATTTTTAGGTAATAGAACTAACTTGTTAGTAGTCGGTCGATCTCGCTCCCAATATCATGCAGGAGCCCTACTGATCATGGTTATATAACTAGTACTGAGGGCACCTCCTAGATGATGCCAAACTATTGTGTCACCTGTTTCATCTAAAATCTCTCATGCACACCTAAAAAATGGTCATGTGTGTAACAACTTGTCTATATCTACTGAAACTAGACAACATCCTCTCTCCAACCCTCAAACCCAAAGTAGGGCCTACATATCACAATAATTGATGATAATTACTCAAAAATATATCAACACTTCATGGTGTTATTATGTGTAACATGCCCTATATTAACCCATCTCCATGCATACATCTAAGGATGGACCCATCTAGGTAGTGCCATCCTAACTGGTTGAATCATTATTATGTGTTTATAGGCTCAATAGTGTAGGACTGTCACAAAGCCAAGTCCACCACCATACCCATCCCATGTAAATATATATAAATGGTCCAACATCATTTAAACCCAATAAATCATAGTATGATGCTCCTCAATGTTTAAAATATTATCTACTATCTTGTACAAAATTACTACACCCTTAACCATTGGTATGTTTAGGGATATGTAGAGCCAAATTTTGGCTTACATAACACTTTTTCATATTATTTTGCATTTATCTATGCATTCATATACTTATTAGGTATGCCTATGGGTAGCACATGTCCTTGTTAGACTATATATAGGACGTAGTGTTAGTTATTCATCATCATATTTGAGTATTCATTCTTATTACAAGCATTTGGGAGGTTGACCCCTCGAAGTGGCTTATCTATTATTCATAATTACTGCTATATTTCCATATTATTGTGTTTATGCTTATTTGGTGAATTAATATCATTCCAAGTACTATCAGAGCATTGATTTGGGCCATAATTAGGTCAAAAACCCTAGATCTTGAAATTTGGATATATATTGCAAACGATAGTGAATTTTTTTGCATTTTTTTATGAGAGTTGAGAAATAATTCAATTAATTTTCCATTAAAATTTCAAATTTATTTAAATTTTTGGAAGCCTTGGAAAAAATTAGTTTGGGTCTATTCTTTGATATTTGTGATTTGAGGCCTAAATATTTAAAAATATTCATGGTCAAAGTTGGGTCAATAGGGTAAAATAAGGTTCACCATTAAGCCTTTATATGGTTGGTCCTAACACCCACAAATGGGGGAAAGGGAAAGACACCCCTAAAACTCCTTTAGGGGATGACATGGATTCTAAATCATTTGATATGATTTATCAAATCTACATGGCCTAATGCAGAAGGATGTGCAAGTCCAAACTCAAATATCAACAATGCAAGGGGAGCTTAAGATCATGACACAATTGGATACCATTTCATATCATTTAGCACTAAACAACCCTCCACTTTTTCCTTCTAGTCCTCCTTCTCTCAATACCAACACTGCCAATATGGGGGTAAAACTGATGTTGCCAAAAGTAGATTTGTGCAAGTTTGATGGTAAGGATCCACTCACTTGGATCACTCAAATTGAAAATATATTTGATCTACATCAAACTTTTAGCTATCAAAAGGTGGTTGTGGCATATTTGTATCTATAACTTGAGTCATTCATTTGGTATTGATACTTTTGTGCTAAAAATAAGAAGATTGGTGCTCTTGTTACATGGTCAATATTCTTTGATAAACTGATATCTCACTATTAGGATAATGTTTCTAAAAAATACTTTAACCAATTATCCAAACTAAGACAAATAGGAATAGTGAAGGATTGTATTCATCAATTTAATAATCTATCCTTACGTGTGGAGGATATCACTAAGACAAATTTGACTAATTTTTTTTTGGGTGGACTAAAAGATAGTGTTCAATTGGAGCTTCATATGTTTAACCCCACAATTGTATCAAAAGTTATACCTAGGGCACGCTTGGCAAAAGAAAAATAGATGATCAAACATCATCATTTCACTACCATTCAAGAACACACCTTACCAACTCCATCATGGCCTCAACATACCAGATTTACACTGCAATAAATTGAGAAGAAGCATGCCAAAGGGTTGTGTTATGATTATGATATCAAATGGAGCAAAGGTCATCAATGTGTTGAAAAGAAGTTATTCTAAGGGGCTGATGAGGATGAAGAAGATGAGGAATCATCTGATGAGGGTTTTGAAGGACCCGATGATGAAGCTATAGATTCTCAACCTATTATCCCTTGTCATGCCCTTGTAGGTATTTCTACTCCTTAGACTCTTAAGGTGGTGGGTTTCATTAATAAATAGAAGGTTACATTGTTGATTGACTTAGGTAGTACACACAATTTAATCAAAAGTAAGTTGGTTTCTCATTTGAATTGTTTCATCTACCCAACCCTTGAATTTCAAGTCATGATTGCAGATGGTGGTATAGTTAATTGTTTTTAAAAATGCCACAGTATTAAGTTGGTGATGGGGGACTATTTTCTAGATTCTCATATGTTTGTTATTCCTATGGGTGGGATTGATAGTATTTTGGAAGTAAAATGGCTCACCACATTAGGTATTATTGAGATGAATTTCTATGAACTGTTCATGTGTTTTTATTTTGAAGGCAAGCTAGTGGAACTACAGGGATTAAGATTTAAATCTCCACAAGTGGTTAGCTCACATCAGATGACCAAGATGTTGAAAAAAGTGTTGAAGGATTTATGGCACACTTGTTTTCCATTGATGTTCAAAAAACTAAAGAGTCTACCCATCTTGATTTATAACAAATATTGGATGAGCATTTCATTATTTTTGGACCCATGCCAAAAAGTCTTCTTCCTAGTTGTACTCATGATCATGCCATCAAACTCATTCCTAGAAGTACACCACCCAACATCAAACCATACAACTATCCTTATGCCTAGAAGAGTGAAATTGAAAAAATGGTACAAGAGTTGTTGGAGGGAGGAACCATTCACCTTAGCTAAAGTGAATATTTTTTTCTAGTAGTCATGGTACAAAAGAAGGATGAAACATGGACGATGTGCCCATATTATAGAGAGCTCAATAAGTTCACTATCAAAGATAAGTTTCCTATTCCTGTAATTGATGATTTGTTATATGAATTACATGGTGTTGTTTATTTTACTAGATTATATCTTCACCCTGGGTATCATCAAATCCATATCTCTAAGGAGGACATTCTTAAAATAGCCTTCCATACTCACGAAGGCCATTATGAATTTTTGGTCATGCCTTTTGGTCTCACCAATGTACCATCCACCTTTCAGAATTTGATGAATATGGTTTTCAGGCCATTTTGGATAAATTTTGTACTTGTTTTTCTATGACATCCTTATTTATAGAAAAAATTGGTAAGAATACTTTCATCATGTGAAATAGGTACTCTTAGTTCTTGAGCAACATCAGTTGTATGCTAAACCATCTAAATGTGTTTTTGGAAGTGGAATATTTGGGTCATATTGTATCACATGAGGGAGTAAAAGTAAATCCTAAAAAAATCCAAGCAATCATGGAGTGGAATATTCCCAAGACACTTAAGAAACTAAGGGGATTTTTGGGGCTAACTGGTTACTATCATAGGTTTGTTAAACACTATGGTAATATTACAACACCTCTCACTTCCTTGTTAAAGAAATACTCCTTTCAGTGGATGATAAATCTACCAAGGCATTTGAACAACTGAAAATGGCTCTATGCACCACCCCAATATTGGCTAATCTAAATTTTTCTAAAACTTTTGTGGTTGAATGTGTTGCTTCTAGATATGGTATGGGTGCAGTACTCATGCAACAGGGTAGGCCCATTGCCTTTGAAAGTCATCAACTGAAGGGTAAAAATTGGCTCAAACCCATTTATGAGAAAGAGATGATGGCTACTCTACATGAATTTAAACAATGGAGACCTTGTCTATTGGGTCGTCGCTTTTAGGCAAACACTGATCATGATAGCCTTAAATATTTTTTAGAACAATGATTATCCTTTGAATAACAACAAAAATGGGTGATGAAAATGTTAGGTTTTGATTTTGAAATATTGTACAAGAAAGAAAAATAAAATGTGGTGGTTGATGCACTATCTAGGCAAGATGAACTAGTTGAGGCATTGCTATGTGCCATGACCATTTAGCAAGTAGACTAGCTCAAAGAAGCAAGGGTAGAATGGGAGAATGATACTATTACCCATGCATTGATTTATAATTTACATTAGGGTTCAAATGGGATTGAAAATTTTACATGTAAGGGGAATGCATTACGGTAAAAAATAGATTATATTTGTGTCAGAATTCTCTTCTCAAACAAAAAATCCTTTAATAACTTCATGCGTCTCCACTTGGTGGTCACTTAGGATTTTTGAAAACCTATCATAGAGTCAATAAGGATTTTTTTTGGAAAATAATCAAGGGGTATGTACAAAAATATGTCATTGAATGCATGGTCTATAATAAAAATAAAGATGAAACTATTAAGACCCCAAGTCTTTTACAACCCTTATCCATCCCTAGTCAACGATGGGAAGAGGTATCTATGGATTTCATTACTAGGTTACCATGATTTGAAGGTAGATATTTTATCATGGTTGTTGTGGATAGACTCACAAATTATTCTCATTTTTGTTCTTTATCTCAAACATCCGTGGCTAGTATATTAGCTTCTACCTTCCTCAATATAGTTCAGAAATTACATGGTACTCCTAAGATTATTATCAGTGATTGAGATCCCATATTCGCTAGTAATTTTTGGACATAACTATTTACATGTTTGGGAACCTAATTTTCTCATATCTGATCATAAAATCCTCAATACGATGGACAAACTGAGGTAGTCAATAAGTGTTTGGAAGGGTACTTTCATTGCTTTGTGTCAAATAAACAAGATAAATGGGTCTAATGGTTGCCCTTGGTTGAATGGTGGTATAATACTTTAGTGCATGGTTCATCCAAAATGTCTCTTTTTATGGCATTGCATATATACCATCCTTCATCCCTCACTTCACCCTTTAAGACCCACCTAAAGGTGTGTGTAGTGGAAGTACACCTTCAACATCAATAGCAAGTCCTTGCTAGTTTGCAGAAAAAATTTAAATTTGGCCCATGTTTGCATGAAGAAATAGGCAGATCAACATAGGAGAGGCATTTTGAAATTGGTGATTGGGTGTTTTTTCACTTGCATCCATATAAGTAGATGTCTTTAAAATAATAGAAAAAGGATAATAAGCTATCTCCCAAGTATTATGGCCCTTATTAGATCTTGTAGAAAATTGGTAGTGTGGCCTACAAGCTAGAATTTCCTCCATCCACTGGTATTTATCTAGTATTTCATGTATCTTGCCTTGAAAATTTCATTAGATAGATATTTACCACTCAAACTAAGTTACTAAAATTAGATGAAGAAGGGAGGGTTATTCTTGATCCTAAAGTAGTCTTTCAAAAGCACACTATGCAGCTATGGTCTAGACTGATTATTGAGTATCTGATCAAATATAAGAATATGCCTTCTAAATATGATACCTGGGAGGATGAATAATTTATGCAAAAACATCTGAGATTGCTTCAACATTGAGATAATAATGTTGTTTTGAAAGGGAGGGGCATGATATACCCTTAATCATTGGCGTGTCTAGGGATATGTGTAGCTAATTTGTGGCTTGCATAACCCTTTTGCATATTATTTTACATTTATATATGCATTGATATACTTAGTAGGTTGGCCTATGTGTGGAACATGGCCTTGTTAGACTATATATGTGAGGTAGGGTTAGTTATTCATCATCATATTTGAGTATGCATTCTTATTACAAGCATTTGGGAGGTCGCCCCCTCGAAGTGGCTTATTGGTTATTCATAATTATTGCTATATTTCCATATCATTATGATATTTTATTTTATTTTTTTCTTATTTTGTGAATTAATTTCATTTCAAAAATCAAAACTCCCCCACCATCCATAGTAACAAATTCAACTAATAATCCACACAAAAAATAATACAACCATGGAACATTCGAAACTACAATCTACAATAACAAAATAGTAGTGTCTAAGGTTATATACCCTCTAACTTTATCATTCCATGTCATATATATATGGGTATAACCAACACTAATTACAATCTATGCAACAACCTTAGTGCCCACTATATGTAGTCATAATATCTATCACATGTCCTCCAATGTCATAGTCATCTCACCTGTGGGTAACCAGAGTGCAATTATATGAGTCCCATCACTTAGTTAAATCTATAATCATATGAATATCATATAAAATTAGGTTTAAATGACCAACATCTCCCATTCCTACATCATCAATAATAACAAATTCATCTATTGACAAATGAAGCCCACACATGGTCTATATGATATGGTCATGGTAAAACTCCTAAACTCTAAGATCTCCCTACAACCATAAAGATAATAAAAAAACATGTCAGTAATTAAAATTCATACACATCAGATACTATGATTTTTTATTTAAATTTTCATTTAGACATTGATGTATTATGTAAGACAGCATTAGAGACATGGTCACACTGTCCGGGATAAAGATGCATACAAAACTACAAAACCTAGACAAGATTGTGATGCATTTAGACATAAATGCATATGGTGAGATAGAGAGATAAAAGATCATAAAAAAATACAAAAAACTAAATAAAATCACATGTCATATTGGTTACCAGATCTAGCTCCTCATCAGCCTTGACAATGACTCATACTCACTCGAAATGTGTTGGCCTAAGTGGTCTCCTTTATGGTATTTTCACTCTTTCTTCACAAATTATCAATAATTTTAACTACAATGAAAATTAATATTAAAAATAATTTAACCACACAATTTATATTATTTACCTTCCCTAAGATAATAACAATGCACATAATTCACTCATTCAAATCACTATATGCAAAACTGAAATGGCAATGTCTTGAGCAATACTTATCCAAATTTTTCCTAGTCATATTTGTTATAATCTTGATGACATCACCTTACACATACTATCACTTCCAATAGTTATCATAACATTATCAAGACTATCAATAATTCACAATATACCTATCAAACACTCTTTATTTTCATTATTACTCAATTCATGCAATTAAAACAAGCTATTTCACTATTCTCTTACTCTCATTTCAATGAAAATAATTCATTGCTCTCATCCATGACTTATAAATAAGGGGAAACATAAATTATTATGCACTTAAATATTTCCAAAATTTACACACTTGGTGATACATGCCAAATAAAGCATTCACCCCTTAACAAATGCTTCAAATTTCAAATTCAAATCATGTGAACTATGATGTCAAGATGAATATTGAACATAAAAGTTACAAAATTTTGGGCACATAAAATCTATATGTACTCACTCTACAAAGTTTCAAATATTTCAATATAGTAACAATTAAATATAAAATGTAGGGGGCATGATGCCAGTCCATGTAACCTAACCCCCCCTCCCCTGCCCCCCCCCCTCGCACTCGTCCCTTCGCTATGTTGCAAGTTTTAAAATAATATTAATTACAATTACAAGTTACAGTTTTAAAATGATGACAATCTAATGACATTCTATAAAAAAATAGTATGTACACAAGGGACATGATATTCATT
The DNA here is from genome assembly GCA_037957365.1 of Torreya grandis. Classification (NCBI taxonomy): domain Eukaryota; kingdom Viridiplantae; phylum Streptophyta; class Pinopsida; order Cupressales; family Taxaceae; genus Torreya; species Torreya grandis. Next base: position 193,415 of record JARHVA010009389.1, read on the forward strand.
CAATTTCATGTTTCTACATTATAAATTTTAAATTCTCTATTTCAAAGTTCAAAAGTTTTAATTTCAACATTAAATATAGATTCATTTGTAGTAGTGTGATTCGTAAAGTGACAAGTGGACCATGTTAGATTTTAGTGACACTCAACGTCTATGGCTTCCCTTTTAAGAACCTATTGAGTAGTTCCACCTTTTTTTCTTTCTATTTCCTATCAAAGTCTAATGACACTTGATGGTTATCACTTTACTCTTCTTTAGAGTGCTCTTAACAAGTGAAAACATATCCATGTCTAATTTAAAAGATTTACTCATTGAGACATGATCACTCTCAATTTCACCACAAGTTCTAACCTTGAGAGTTGGTATAATTATGGTTTAGTGACACCTAATGGCCTACCACTCATCCTATTACCACTTTCAAAAAAAATTGTTCTCCCTAGCTAGGAAACTAAAAAGTTTGAAGCACCCTATCTTCACTCCAAATTCTCCAACAAGGGAGCACACAGTTCTCCACTTTTCAAGTTATAGGGAAATCAAAGTACATATTATTTTAGGTTTATTATTTATTTATTTTCTTCTAAATTTCAAATTCCAAGTTTTAGATTTTAAATTTTCAAATATGGACTGTAACTACCTTTAGTGGCATTGTTGTAGGTTTGTGCAATGAGGCATCTTGCACAATCAATTTTCATGTCAAAATATAAAGTGTCTCTTCACTTTCAGGTATCAATTTATCCTTTACTCAAGCAATTTCATTTCATTGCATCACTATAATAAAGAGGGGGAATGTAGACACCCAAATTTGACACAAGCTATTTCAAAATATACATGTTTCACATAATCTTGCTTATTAGGACTGTTGATGATGAACGAATGGATATTTAACGTATTTTATTTTTAGTCTCTAATTTGTATCTCTTTTTTATTGCTTTTATTGTCTTTTATATTTATGTTTCACCTTTTCAAATCTATCTCAAGGATCCCCAATCTCATTTTATGTCTTTATCTTTTTGTCTTGTGGCTTTTGGATAAAGCCACATTATGGTCCTATCCAGGGAATGCAGACTTGTCCTAGTGTGAGTTTCAAAATTATTTCATGTTTATATGTCATTAACACACTTTTTTATTACCATTGGTATTTTGGGGTCAATTCCCTTGTGCACCAATAATCCCCTAAATTTAAATTCAAGAGTTTTATATAAGCAAGGGTCCTCTTAGGAGTCAAGGATGAATTTCTATTGTCATAAAATCTATACATAGTTTACATTTGATTATCTTTATTGTGTTATTGATTTATTTGTAGGTTTTAAGGTTAAAAACAACATTTGCATTCTTGTTTCAAGGGTAATCATAGGAGAAATGAAATCTAGCCTTGCATCCACTATTGGAAACATACACCTAGTTGAGAGAACTATATCAGCCTAAGGCCTTTTTGGGCTATGTAGGTAGCACTCAGATTATACGACATTTTTTTAGGATAGTTCAACTATTCCCTTGCTCGATTCCCCCCTATACATTTAATGTCTATTTATTTATGTGTTGTAAATTAGGGTGGGTTATTTTAGGAACTTACACATGTCTAATCAACTCCTACAGACGAACAACAATCCCTCACAAATAGGTACAGGTATATGGATAGGAAAATCATCTATACAGTCAACCCAGACATGACTATGGTCAAAAAACAAGGTTACAATTTGTTCCTATCTACCCTAGTGTGGTCTTATCTTGATGCATCACATAATTCTATTTTAGGACATGAAAGACTTCAGATATTAATTTAGTCAGTTTCCCAGCAGTAGTCAACCCATATAGTTAACATAAATCATGATTTAACTAAGTTTATTTATTTACTTGCAAACTTTCTATTTATATCTCATTTCAACTTCTATAAATTATTGTATTTTACATTCAGATTTTGTATATTCTATTTTCTAATTAATCATTCAATAGTTTAATGTTTATTAGAATTTAATTATTAAATCAAAATAAAACACATTAAATAGGGAGGTGTCTTGACTATAGTCATCAACTAAATAAATGAGAAGAAGGTTATTTGAGCATATACATATACATGAAATCTATAACATTAACAATAAATTTGACAGCTTAAACCTTTGAAAAATAGCTTAATATAAGTAAATGTAGGACAAGTTACACCAAAACATGTGCTAGTGGATGGTCCAAGATCTTTTTTTAACATATATTCATTCTTTGAAAAATCAATTTTTTTAATAACTTGGAATTTAAAATTAATTTATATTGTTTTATTTAGAAAATTTACATGTGAAATAAATGAGGTTGTAGGATGTGTCACTTGAGTGATACTAGGTGGAGGACTGTCGGATGTATGATGTTGGACCATATAAAAAAACATATTTATTTTTATTTGTACAAATTATTAATTAATTTAAATATATAAATATGTGATTTAATAGAAAATAAAAAATGTTTGCAACATCGAATATAAAAAATACTAAAGAACATGTGGTCATGTCAAAATAAAATGTTTGTCTAAGAAGGTCATCACTCATGACCATGTCATCAAGGCTACTAGATGTACATGTATAATCCTACATTAAGTCATCCTTGTACTTTAAGGGTCCATTATAGATAGCCCCATGAGTAGTATATAAGTGTACGCAAATGTGAGGTATGAATTATCATCACCATGTATACCCTTTCTAGCATCCCTATGGGTAAGTTATGTATTATGTTGGACTAGGGTGTCAAAGTGCAATAAGTGCATGTAAGGTGTCAATCTCCATAGTCTCCTTTGTTGAAGATGGGACTATCAAGGGATGGATGGGATTCTACCTAAGGGCTCTCACAAATCAATTAGGTACACGACAAACACCCTTTGTATCCTATGTAAATCATTTTCCTCTACCATGAAACTTTGTGTGAATAAATTAATTAGGGATATCATTGAGGATAAACTCACAATAGAGTTTCCTCAAAAAATATAACAAGGCCTTGTGGTTGTTACAAGGTAGTTGATCAAACACTATCCACCATCGATCCAGAAAAATATTCTTAAGCTCATTATGATTGCACCAATGAATTGGGACTCTTTTGTAGGTCAACGGAATGGGTGTAATGTTTTCGAGTCGATGAAAAAGTCACATATCTTTTCTTTATTTATTTTCTTGCATTTCACATCAAGACATGATAATTTTATTGTATAATATACTATACATGACCCCTTATATGTTTCCCACATATCTATTTGACTTGTCATAGAGTCAATTTCACCTATTAAGGTTTATAATGTGTTGGCCAAAGAAGCACAATGGGGGTTTGTGGAACGAGAGTCTCTCAAGTTCTAAATCAATTACTCAATTTAATTTAATTACCCTTCTATGTGACCTAAACTATATCTTCTTGAATTTTAGGAGGGTTTAACGAAATTTTAGGAAAGTTGGAGGGCTTGGAGGGCTTGGAGAGATTGAAGGGTTTTCTTCAACATTTTTCAGTAGCCATAATTTTTTCTTCAATGATCTCAAATGGAGGGTTTTTAGATGTTGTACATAATGACATTTAATTTAGAAAAATAATGGAGGGTTTCAAGAAAAATAATAAAATAATAAAATACAATAAGAAACTAAATTCAAATTTGCATAAAAATAGGGTTTTTATCTTTGCTTCTGTATGGCTATGTCGATGGTCAAAATTATGCGCAACCTATAAAAATTAGCAACAAATCATGTCAAATTTCAGCTAATTAAAATGAAAAGGAAAATGTGACTGGAGTAGTTAATAGGCAGCTTGAATTTTGAATGACAAATGGATAAGTTTTTTTTGGTTTATAATTTAAGTAATGTGGATGTATTATAATGCGTACACATTATAGCATGTACGTAATTTGGGCTTGGCAATCACTGAGCCACAAAGTAAAAGTTTGTACACTTTATTTTAAAATCTCATATGTGTTTTGTTGTAAAACACATTTTGCTCAAAAAATGTGCTCTTTTTAGCACCCCATCTTCTTGCACTCCCCTGAATATGATTTCATTGACGTAAACATTTGGACATATAAATCATGAGAAAATTTAACATATGTCGTATAATGTGCCTTTTTCGGAACACAATGCAATGAATATATCAATAAAATGGACCTTTATATTTCAATCTTGGCATCATATAAATAGAGTGCTTGGTTATATGAATCCATGTTAACCCTAAACAAGTTGTAAGTACCCAAGGATTATTATATCAACTTGAATAATATAAGTCATACTCATAAGAATCATACACCAATTGTGTTATAGATTCTTTAGCCAACAAAATCTTTATAAATATAAACACACAAGAATACCACCTATTGAAAAACTTTTAAACGATATCATTAAAACGATTAATACTTACACCATATTATATTACAAAATTTTCAACAAATAATACCTTTATAAATATAAGCACATAAAAATGCCACCTAAAAAAAAAAAAAAAACTTAAAAATAATATCATTAAAACAATTAATACAACTACTACATTAAAATAACAAATAAATGATACTTTCTTGAAAAAAACACATCAAAGTTCATCATTAACCTTTTGAATCCACCACCACAAATCATAATATATGATATAATCATTGTTGTTTTGCACGTTATTGCTATAATACTTTGATTTGACATTAATGTGAATCATCTTAGTACTATAAGTAGGCAAGCACCATTAACTTTTATTCAATCTAAACTAATCACATGTTTGCATAGTTAAAAAAGAGCAATATATTTCTTTAATGGCCCCACCCTAATGGAGAAGGGAATATGATTCTCAGTAGTGCTTTATCTCTTAGGTATATGTTTCAAAGATATTTCAATTCATAGAAGCTTGTAAGAATTACCTTCCCCAACTCTTCTCCATCATAGAGGGTATTGAATTTTCTTGTGTAACAATCCATACTTTATTGTAAAATAATAAGAAGGTGTTCCAAAAGTTGATTGATTTGGACCACAATTTACATTATCTCTTTGCTCAACAAGTAGCAAATTATCATGTGAAGTTGCCTTTACTCCTCAAATGACTATTTGGTAGCTTCCTTTGGAGATTTCCCCCCAAAAGAAATATTCTAATAAAAGGGCAATTGGAATCTCTCACTCCAAATATGCTATTTATTTCAAACATTTACCTCCTTTTCCTTGTATAAGTATGTCATATCTCATTCTAAAAAGTCTTGCTGTGGTGGTCCAGTGTCTTCTTCTCTCTTTAAACGGCTATGTAAATTATTAATTTCCACTCACTTTTAAACCTTACTTTTTTTATTTTTATTGGTGAACTTATTATCATACCTTGTCATCCCTTTTGTTTAAATAGTCATTGTTCAATGAATTAAAGTTATGTACACTCAAAACATTATAAATTAAGGTTATATTTATGTATATTCATCATTTTTATTTTTATTTATTATTTATGTGTTAATATTTTATTTCGTATAAAGTTTATGTTTAATTAAATAGGGAAAAAAAAATTGTTGGATATATTAAAGTGATAAAAATCAAATTTTATTGGGTATATATGAGAGTAGTTTTAAGTGATGGACTTTTTACTTCTTTTTGTATAGAATGAGTTTATCTATTATATGTATTTGTATTGGCATGAAAATTATTGATGAAGTATTTTTTACTTATTAAATATTTTATGTCAATCAACTTTATAAAGATAATAAGTTAGTAATGTATTATATTATCATTTTTTTAAGAGTTTCGAATAGTTCGTTGACTACAAACACATGCGATAGTTACGTTGAATTTTCCTTGATATCTAAAAACACATGTAAGTTAGAAACAACTAAAATACTGATACACATTAGAGACGATAAATTATAATGATATCACAAAAAATCCCTTAATAATCGAAATTTAAACTTTAAAATATTAAAAACATAAACATGTACATCCCGTACTCGAAATCAATATCAATATCAATTCTCAAAGATGGAGTATCACTTCTGTCATAAATTATATATTAAATTTTTAAGTTCTTTGAAAGCTACATAAAGTATAGTGGCATCATCAGAGTAGATGTAAGAAAATGATAATGTTAAGTTTGGGTCTATTAGTCAACTATTGATATGCCCTTCTAGTGGGGCAACCATGTACCCAATGATTCAAATTATAACCAAGTTTCCTTTTTTTTCATTTCCAAACCCTAGATATGCATAGGATCCCACTTCCAACTCCATAAAAATAAAAGAGGGACGAGGTTACCATGTTTCCAACATATGCAATGAGTTTGAAGTTAGTGGTGGGGACAAAGGTGAGGGGAATTCTACAAGATATAGTTTTTAATAGAGATTTACCTAATTCTTGTCCATGTGGGATATGCCCTATATAATAGATTTCTTATGATGTTTTATTTGTACCATCATCGAGATAAATATGATTAGAACTAAACTTCTCCAAGATAAAGTGTTCATTTAACTTTGCCTAAATTTCTTTTTAAAATAAAAGTTGATAATAATAATATATAGATTTTTTTTCTTCATAATTACATTGATAAATTTCTTACAATGATAATTCGGTAAGGTGGATTATAATATCTATAATTAATTATTTTAAATTTGATATTTATTTGATTGTTTTAAAGTAGTTTCAATTTTTAATTTGGCATTCATTTGATGATTATATTAAAAAAATTTGACGAAGATGAAGATGGTAACGAGAGGATTTTTAAAAACCAAGTGTGGGCGGGAAGATGCAGGTGAAGAGGGAGGTGGAGATGATGATGAAGATGATGGCAAGGGGCAAAGGTGCCTGGCATTGAGGCTAGTAATGAGTCTGCAAAAAGGTACTAGGGTTTCAGGGCATTCTGGTAGCATTCTAACTCTAATTGAGCTCCCACCGACATTGCACGAGAAGCAGGAACACAGTTCTGAATGGGGAGCAGGTGGGTTTGGCATTGGCATGGTCGAGGGTCTTTATTTTGCAAAAGTTTCTACGGATCGAAGCATGGTGGGGACTTGCAAAGTCTCGCACTTCAGCGATGGTATGAAAGATGAAAAGCCCCTGCCACTCAATGTAGGCATGCGCTTCTTCTGGTAAAATGGCATGGGTTTTTTAACCCAGTATCGCTCTTTGTATGGTGTCTTGTACGGGTTGGAGATAAAGCAAAGTAGGGAAGGCTATCGAGTTTCCCCTCCTATCTTCTCCACCTACAACATGTTGTAGAAGGCCCCCAAACGTGTTCCTTCTTGTAGTGATGATGGTGGCAAATATTTTGGTGGGGTTTGGTCTTGCACTTTGATTGGGTTCATAAACACTCTTTGCAAGGGAGGTGTCTGGTCCTCCACTGGCATGTTCATCTTATATGGTAAGGTTGTTCTTTTGTGGTCTTTGGACCGGGTGGAAGATGGAAGATCCCTCCCCTAGTTTTTGCTTTGTGGTATGATGGGTATTAGAGGAACCCACTCCTGTGACTTGTTATGTTGTAAGGCTATTAGAGGAAGCCATGCTTTGACCCTGCTTGTTTGCTTGGAAAATAGAATTTTCCATTTATTTTATTTGGGCAAGGGTACTTTGGTTCTATATCTAAACTATATGGAAGGCCTTTTGATAGATCTAAGAGGACCCAGTTGTTATGTTCTCAAGGTTACAAGATCCTTAAAACCCCTAGTTGTGGGTTCCTTAAAACCCTCATGTTTCATGTTTTATGGCTATGTGAGCCTCAAAACACCCTGGTGCTTCATAAAGCTTGTGGATCTTAGTGAGAAGCTCAGTCCATTTGGAGGACCCTATCTTAATGCAGTCTTCTTTTGTTGGTTAAGTACAAACAATAGAGGAGTCTGCTTTGGTGTTATTTAAGTTATGGGTTTATGCAGGGAGATCAAATCTAGAGAAAACCCATATCAATTTAAGTCAATTTGGTTCAGAATGGATATTGGAGTTCCAACTAAATCTTGCTTTTCTAGTGTGGATGAAGAGGAATGCACCTCTGTGAAAGCAATGCGGATGTCCCAAGAGGTGGAATACCTCCTTTTTCAGTTGAACTTATGTTCTGTACTTGGTTTCTTGATGTGTTTTGCCAAGCTATGAATCTTAGAGGGAAGAGAAACCCTCTTGCTATAACTCTATTGTTTGAAGGCTGTGCGGAAGACCCTAATGGCAGAAGACCTCCTCCTTTGGGGGACCTTTTGGTGTGTAGTGTAACAAATTCTTTGTGTTCTACAGGTTACGAGACCTCAAAATCTTTGGTTGTGGGAACCCTTAAAACCCTTGTGTTCTCTAGTCTCACCTTGGTTATGGGACCTTTACTCCACTTGTTTAAGGTTGGGGGAGACTCCAAAGCCTCTTTGTTGTACTTATTGGTTAAGGGAGCCTCAAAACCCCTAGTTATGGGAATCCTTAAAACCCTCATGTTCTCTAATATTACCATGGTTATGGGACCTTTAATCTATTTGGTTAAGGTTGGAGGAGCCTTCAAACCCCCTTGGCTATACTTAAAGGTTACAAGATACTTAAAACCCCTGGTTGTGGGAATCCTTAAAACCCTCATGATCTCTAGTCTCGCCAAGGTCTTGGGTGCTTTTACCACTCTTAAAGGTTGGGGGAGCTTTCAAACCCTCTTTGTTGTACTTGGTCGTTAGGGGATCCTTTTCCCTCTTTGTTGTGCTTGGATGTGGGCCCAGTTGTCAAAACCCTCACAACTCGGTTCATAGCTCTAGTTTCAAAAGCATTTTTACCCTATCAAATAAAAAATATAATTTGCTTTTGTTTTTGTTTGGAGAAGTCAAAAAAATGGACATACAATAGAATGCAAACTCTTCCCAATACTATAATGTAACTAGATTGAGACTATTTATTACCAATTAATAAAAAAGATTAAAAGTCATTAATCAATATAATATATAACAAATCCAGAATAAATACCTCAAAAATTAACCTATATTAATGTTTCATTATTAACAATGCACAATAAATAAGTAATAAAATGTTAAGATTTTAGGCATAGGGTATATTGGAATGTTTTTTATCCGCAGCCAGGTCTTTCACTTATTCGATTATGTTCTTAATCTAATCTCAAGATAAAGTATAAAGAATTCATAAAATGGATGGAGGAGTAACATATTATGTTCTTAGTCTAATGTCAAGATAAAATATAAAGAATTCATGAAATAGATGGAGGAGTAACAGTAGAAAAATTATCGCTAATATGTGTATTTAGATTTATGAATGTATGTCCAAGGCACGTATTGTTATTCTAGTGAATTACTGTGTAAAAATATAAGCTATTTTATTACAATAAATAAAATTTGACCCTTGAGTTTGGGCTCTTACAGGGTTCTTTATTACCATTAGATTGACTATTTTTAACATATTGGTCAATTAGAGCTTTAAAATTTATAGAAATGTCTATAATGATGATTTATCTTTAGTAACTAAAGATTGTCATGTTTCTTAAAATGTTTAGACATTTTAGTGGACTATCTTTTTTCTTTCTTTTTATTCTAAATTTTAGAGTTTATATTTAGATTATGTGAATTTTGGTTTATACAACATACATATTTTATTTATATTTGAGTTTTAAAATTTATATAAATGTCTATGGTAATGATTTATCTTTAGTATTAAAGATTGTTGTGTTTCTTGAAATGTTTAGAGATTTTAGTGGATTATCTTTCTTCCTTCTTTTTATTAGATTTTTTTTTTCTAAATTTTAGAGTTTATGTTTAGATTATGTGCATTTGGGTTTGTACAACATATATATTTTACTTCTATTTGACCATGAGGTTCAATGTCTTCCATAAATGTGAGTTTATACAACATATATTTTACTAATATTATATCACAAAGCTCAAGTCTTCCATCAAATTCTCTTATAAAAGTGGGATGAAATACGTATACACATTTGGAGAGTTTTGATCATGGGAGAAGAATTTTGACACTACTCTTCTTACACAATGACAACCAGCTGACCTAAGCCATCTTAGTAGCAAATTATCTTTATCTTTGCCATAGAATAATTTTTACTAGTTTTACATTGTAAGATAATGTCCAATTGACTAAAAAAGGGACTTTTTTAAGTATGCAAATGCAAGACTAAGAAAGTTAGTATCAAGCATTTACCATTTAGAAGGTTGGCTAGTTCTTCCACCAATTAGATGAAATCCTTGGGGCATTACAATTTCTTAATTTTGAGGATAGATGTAATCCTCAGGTCATTGAAATAGTCTTACTTCTAAGGATTGGTGTGTATCCTTTTGTTAAAATAAATCATCTTAGTAAAACTCTTTTTTGCCCACCTCCAGGGTGGACATTCGAGATTCCAAAAACAAGTTCAATGAGCTGATTGCATCATCTTGAGTGTTTGGTAAGAGTTTGCCTACAAAGTGACGCCATTGCCCCTTTATAAGGGTCTTCAATTTGAGATACGCTATACGATGACATAAGATTCCAAACTATGAATTCCAAAATATAAATAGGTTCCATGCTTTAACGCCTTTCTTATATTGAAATATGTTGCCACAACATGGTAATACTACACCATAAAAGTCACCCAAAACTTATGCCTAATCCAAAACACTCTCCTAAAAAATCAAATCATAGCAAACCTCCAAACAAATTACCGTCTTCACTAGTTGATCATCACCTCTTACATATCTCCCCAAAATCAAATTATGATAAGCAACACAATAAATCATCATTGTCACTAGTCAATCTTCACCCACTTTGACCAAACTAAACTAAAATACCCTAATTAAAAATGAGTTATAGATGTTAAATTTAATAATCGACCCTATCCATCAAACAATTTTTTTATAACAACCATCCTTTTAACATTGCCCTTCAAAAACGATAACAATTTATCTTTAAAAGAAAAAAAAAAATTCATATATATATATATATATGAAAATTTTGATAATTCACCCTAAAACAAAAATATTTTTATTTAATATAATATTTACAAAAATTTAATTGTATTTTAAAATTAAAAAACTTCATATAACCATCAAATTTACACCAACACAATCAACATACCTCACATGTATAATTCAAAATGTATGAGAATTACACCCTCCAAAGTAAAATAGCATGTGAGGAGCATCAAAATCCTTTCCCTAAACTCACATTCCCAAAATCCCAAACTAAGAGCATATGAAGGTTATCTTCTTCTACAACTCATCCGTACCTAATCCCAAACTAAGAGCATATGAAGGATATCTTCTTCTACAACTCATCCCTACCTAAGTCCACCCAAAACTTTCATTAAAAAAAATGGTGTCCCTCCCTTTAAATTTACCACCATCCACAATAAATGATCGGACATTGTTTTTTATTAATTAATTGTGTAGATTTATTGATGACATTTCGAAATACATTCTATTATTTTGTTGGATCGAATTATATAATATAATTCGAAATAATATTAAGATTAGAGGTAGAATATTTAATGCATAATGGGTCTCAATAGATAATGAAAGGTTTTTTGTTAAAGCGTGAGAGAGATAGGTTTTAGTTTACAGTTGAGGATCGCAACTCTTTTGGTTGGGTTCCTTTTGATTGGCTTCTGTTTTGATTTCTTCTTTTTGAATTCTCAGTAACGATTTGGCTAAAGACATGCACTTTTAATTTTTTCTGATTTTTTGCTACGTATAAACGGAAGACTTGCATCTTGAAGTTGCTCTTGTCATTTTTTAATGTCTTGTATCTTCGTACAAAGGGTGTCTTATCAATTCAATTCCCTGTTATTAGTTTTTTATTCTTTTTCTCCCTTCTATTAATTATGGGGACTAGATTCTTGATTGCACACCAAATCTGATTCATAACTCTAATAAAAACGTTCACCTCATCTAATAAAAATAATATGAACTCTGAAAATCCCCCTTTAATCAAATCAAATTATATATTTTTAAGAAAAGAAGACGCCACCCTTAGCAAAATGGACCAAGAATACGTATGGTCCAAATTTGGCAACGCAGTCCCCATTCCTAATATATAATAAGCAAAATACAGCTTTTTGCTCAAATAATCGTATGGTCAAGAATACGTTCAGCAAAACATGGAAGATCGCCTCCGTACGAATGTTGCAAAAATTCTGTCCGTTATCGTCACCTAGTCCGTTGACGGCCCCTGTCGTGTTACAAAGGGCGGTTGAAAACTTTGAATCAATCACGTGTGGGCACTCACGAGGACTTTTCTTAAAGGAGGTGACACGTCATGCCAATCACAGCCGTCCGATGTGCCAGGCTGGAAAATTAAACGTTAGACGACAAGCACGTGGCAGCCGTGATTATTCCCAACGTGAAGGGTAGGCGGGTTAGTCCCGAGCCTAACACCAAATCCAAGTAGCTTTTTGTGAAAAAAAAATAAAATTTAAAGTTAATTTTGCTTTTTCCTTTTTAAGTTTTATAATGAACCAATTCCATAAAATTAAAGGACTCTCGGCATTAGTAATGGTAGACTTTTCAAATGACTTTATTAAGAGGGAGTTAGGTTAATGGTAAAAAAAAATTGTGTTTTTAGAGTTCAAAATTTGTATAGAATATGTTAAGATTATGAGGTCGTCTTATATAAGGTATATTATGAAATCATTTTTTTAAAAATAATATAGATGGTGAAAGCCTTGAATTTTTAATGAAAGTTTTTCTTTTTCTATACATGTTTAAAGTGTGAGGTGGTTTCATTAGTTGTAAGTTACATTATGATTTTTTTTTTTTTCATAATATAGATGGTGAAAGCCTTAAATCTTTAATGGTATATTTTTCTTACAATCATGTACCCTCTGTGTATATTGGGAGTACGAGGTAGTCTCATATGTTGTAAGCTACATTATGAAATCAATATTTTTTCATGATATGGATGGTGAAGGCGTTAGATTTGTAATGACATAATTTTCTCACAATCAAGCCAGCATAGTTTGCTACCCTATTTAAAATTTAAAAAAAACTAATAATCTCTATTACAAATCATAACATAACATGAATCATTTCAATAAAAAATTGTATTTAATTATCAAAATTTTCCAAGAAAATACAACTCCCTCTAGGCTATTTCTCCCTTTGCCCTATTCTTCCTTCGAATCAGAGGAAACTAGAGGGAACATATATCGTCTCCCCCCTCTAGCCTATTCTCGTTATATAGTGGGATATTCAACTATGCCTCCGGCGTTTTCTATTTATAGACAAAAAAAGCCCATACACTTACCCCCCTTACCCTGTACTCAAGACGCTCCAAACAATATCACTTTGAAGCCTAGTGACTCTCAACCTCCATATATATAGATAAAACCGCTGAGTGCCTCACCCTCCAAATAATTAGAGATATATATATATAAGACAAGACTTTGGAGTGCCTATAGACTCAACTATAGATAGATAGATAGATAGGCAGTGTCACATTGAGTAAACTATCTATATGTTATACTTGGGAGGCCCAAATATTCCCTTGTGCCATTATGAGTAATATGAACCAGTATGTCGTTAAACCTCGAATGTCAAAGATAGTCAAGGCACTCTTACATTGTGGTAGGCACTCTTGGCCACAACTATCTTATCTAGTCTCCTTAATTAGATTCATTTAACTGTATAAGAAAGATGATATTTTTGTGGTCCATTGAATAAAGAACAAAGTTTTCTACATTCTAGTCACACTCCATGAATCATCATCAAAATAAGAGACCAAGACAATAGTAAAATAAGATTATAGACTTGTATTTCAATTTATAGAAGTTCACTTGAAGTGTTAGTAAATCAGGTAATTAAGAAGGAAAACTAAATAATAAAATATTATAGACCAAGATAATACTAAGATAAGATTATAAACTTGTATTTCAATTTATAAAAGTTCACTTGAAGTGCTAGTAAGTCAGGTGGTTAGGAAGGAAAGATAAATAATTAAATTATTATATATTTATAATAATTTAATTATTTATCTTTCCTTCCTAACCACCCGACTTACTAGCACTTCAAGTGAACTTCTATAACCCGACTTATTAGCATTTCACGTGAACTTTTATAAATTGAAACACAAATAAATTAAACTATTATTTTTATTTATCTTCCTAACCACCCGACTTACTAGCACTTGAAGTGAATTTCTATAAATTAAAACACGAATCTACAATCTTTATCTTCCTACTCTCTTGATCTCTTACTTGAAAATGGCTCACGAAATGTGATCCAAAATATTCGATCCAAAAATCTTCCACAATTTAAACCAGAAAAAGATTGTTCTTCATTTACCGGTTTGGCTTCACCAAATTTGAAAATGGAAACATATCGAAATTATCAGAAGCGTTATCATAATAATGTCCACTTTCACGAGGGTGAGGCATGGGACCGAACATGAGGGGCGTGACCGAGGCTGAGGCTCGGGAAATCTACAGTTGCCGAACCTGAGGACCGATAGTACGATTGACTGAGCCTATACAGAGAGAGCATGGCGATGAAAGATGATTCTTTAAGCTCAATGAAAGCTCTAAATATTCGGGTTTCGCCGTAGAATCGCTGTTTTTGGCAGGCTTATCGCCTTCCTCTCGAGATGACGAGCAGATCGGTGGTTCTTCGGCGAAAACAGCTCGAAATGACCTTTGAATCGCAAATGTCCAAAATTCATTTTTTGTAATGCTTTTGAGTTAAAATTGAGGATTTTCTGCGTTCAATGGCGTCAGAAAATCAACTTTCGTTCAGTTTTGCGGTGAATTCGAGCTTGTCGGAGAAAAACTGCGGAAATTCAAAGAAATTGAACGACCAGGAGGCTGTTAATGGCGAAGAAGGGACGCAGAGCAGGCCTAGCTATGCTGTGTTGGCTTACAGGAAGGCCGAAGAAGCAGGTAAAATGAAAAAATAAGATTTAATGAGTTTTCCTGGTGAAATGTTTATAATCTGCTCCGAAACGAAATGTTTGTTTTCTATTTCAAATGATGTAGTAAATTTCTGCTGGAATGATTGTAATTTGTTGCAAAAGATGTTAAATTTTCTAATGAAACGCCTGTAATCTACTTAAAAAGAACATTTAGTGGTAGCAAATTGATTAAATTCTTTGAACTGTTTCAAAAGAAGATTTAATGGCTTACGATTTGAGATTTTCGCAGTGCATTTATGTTTCTTTATAAAATTATTCTGATAAACTATCTGAATGTTTTTTTAATTTATAGGCATCTTACAAAAAGATGTAGCTTATATTTCTTTGTAAAATTCTTCTGATAAACTTCCTGTATGTCTTTTTAGTTATAGGCAGCTTATCTATAAGAGTTTTATAGAAAGATGTAGCAAAGTTTTGATGATATGGCTGGAATCGTGTAGTCAATCCCTGTAATCCCTTCCCTTAGAAGTTTAGTAATTAAAGATATCCCTTCCCGAAGAAATGCTTATGATCTGTTTCAAAAGATCGGAAAAAATGTTTGTAATTTCTATCCCCCAAAAAAATGTAGTTAATTTCATGTTGAAATGCTTGTACTCTGCTACAAAATAGAATGTACTAAGTTTTTGATGACATGGTTGTAATCGATTCTTAAAAAAAAAGATGTAAAATCCTGTTTAACTGCTTGTAATCCATTTCGGAAGAAAATATAGTAAATTTATGATAAAATGCTTGTGATCTATTTGAGAAAATGTAGTAAAATTTTGGTCGAATGATTGTAATCCGTTTCAAATGAAAAGGTAGTGAATTTAAAATGAAATGCTTTTATTACTTTGCAAAGAATCTGCAGTAAATTTCTGCTGAAATGCTTGTAATCTGTTTCACAAGATGTAATAATTTTTTTTATTAAATGATTATATGTGCCGTTTAAATATTTAATAGTTCTAGCGAACTTTTGAGCTTAATATGCAACTACAATTTTTTTATTTGAAGTTTTAGAGAACTGGTATTTGTCAAATATAGATGCAACATTTAAGGCAACTCAATCTGTGTGTGTGCTTATATCTAAAGATTTCGGCACACAAGCGATTTGATTATATGTGTTTAGACTCTAGAGCATGGTTAAACCTTCAAGGATTCAATTTTTGGAGCTTGTGTATTCTTTGCTGGAGAGGTAAGTATTACAAGTTTCTTTGGTGCCACGGGAGCCTCTTTGGCCTTTGATATTAGGGATCCTAGGGAGAGTACTTTACTCCTTACAACTTGGGCCTCTCAGTTCTAGACATTCCGGGAGGAATATTATCAGATCTTGCATTAGTCCTTTCACAGTGATAGATAATGATATAGATGATTCCTCTATCCTAGGCATGGTCAGAGATGTTTGATAAGTTTATTATCCAGTCTTTTTGACTTTCGATTTTTATCAGTCCATGCTCTTCAGGGGTTCTTACTCTCCCCGCACATGACTATTTGTATTGTTACCTTAATCACATATGTTATGGGGTTTATTGGGTTGGGTTTACCCCACATTTTACTTTCAGTACTTTTGTTCTTCTTCTTTTATTTAATTAGTCATTGTTCCTAAGGCCCTTTTACCCTAGAACTTTCTATTGTAATTGGGTGTACTCTTAAGTCCCATTGACCTATTTTGGTCATTCATGAATATTGATACCATTTCTTTCTTTTTTTATAAGAAAAGCCTTCATTCAATTGAGTGAATACATTTAAAACCAAATTCAACCTTCAAGATTGAATTTTTGCAGTTTATGTGTATACTTCTAAAACAAATTCTTCATTTGATTGTGTGTTACACACTTAGACCCAGCTTCAACCTTCAAGGATCAAAATTTTGCAGCTTCTGTGCATTCTTTTAAAGCAAATACTTCATTTGATTCTATGTATACATTTGAAACCAGATGTGGCCTTAGAGATTTCACTTTTGCAGTTTGTGTGTATACTTTTAGAGCAAAACCTTCATATGATTATGTATCTACATATATATCCATATACGATTCTTCAACATTTGAATTTTTTCAGCTTCTGTGCATTCTTTTAAAGCAAATCCTTCATTTAATTGTCTACATACATTTTAAGCCGGATTTGGCCTTCAAGGATTGATTTTTTGCAGCTTATTTGTATACTATTAAAGCACATCCTTCCTTCTGTTGAGACATTTTAGCATGTATATTCTTGTGTAGTTATTTATACTGGCATGTGTATGACTCAGCTTCTAGAAGGTACCAAGCCACAGCATGGCTACGAGAAATGGTTGATGTAGCTATGGATTCACTGCCGCATGAGCCAACTGAAGAAGAATTTAGGCTGGGACTACACAATGGCCTTATTCTTTGCAATTTGCTTAACATGGTTAATCCAGGGGCTGTGCCTAAGGTATGCTGCAAAATTGTGCCAATATGAAGGATTTAGTTTTTCGCAGTGACTAGTTTCGTGCTGTGAGCTGTTATGATGGGTGTGTGTTTAAAGGTTTAGTCAATTTTATGTTCCCCTGTTCTTTTAGGGACGGATTTGATCTGAGTGGTAGCTAAGCTGCTTTCAGTAATTGATAAAAATGAATTAAAAGCTGCAGAAAGCTTGAGTAAATCCTATTGTTACTGACTCTGTTCAGGGTCCAGAGAATGCAAATAAATATGTTATTTTCTAATTCTATTTGCATAAAACTTTAACATAACTTTTGATTCAGCATGAATTTTGTTGGTTTTGGCTTGAGGTTGTGCCAGGTGGTGGAAAATCCGGTACCTTCAGTTCCTCCTCTAGATGGGGCAGCCTTGTCTGCAATTCAATACTTTGAGAATGTGAGGAACTTCCTTGTTGCAGTCGAAGAAATGCAGCTCCCAACTTTTGAGGCTTCGGACTTAGAACAGGTTTGTAATCCTATTCCCTTGTTGTTGTTCCAGGTTTGTAAGAGTATGTCATTGCATGAATGTATGCTGTTCTCAGATTCCACAGTTGAAGCAAGTCAGGACCTTTTCTGGTTTTGCTCAGCCACCTCTTCAAACCGCCCTCAGATCAAGGCTTCACTAAAAGCCAACTCCTCTGCCTCATCCACCAAGCAGCTTGGTATAATAGAAAAATGTGTTTTTTGCATGGCCTTTTAAGGCTGCCCATTGTCATTTACAAGCTATACATGGTTTTTCATGAGAGCAGCAAGTGTTGAAGCAAAATTTTGAATGCATCTTGAAAGCGAAATGCTGTCTTCCTTGGCAGCTTAAGTTTCCAAGTTTTCTCCACACTATGTCTGCACAATTTTTTAAAGCAGAACTTTGCATTTTATTGCACATTGCATCTAAAAGTATAGTTTTCGTGAGATAGAAGTATCTTGCACATTTCTTTTAATGCCAAAAAAATTATTTCTTCAATCTGATTGATAATAGCTAGCAAAAATGTTTTCTTTACTTACAGAAATTTCAAGACGAATACTTCATCTTGTAGTGTTATCTGACTTTACCTTGTCATCATTCTTTCAGGGAGGCTCGTCAATAAAAGTGGTCGATTGCGTTCTAGGCCTAAAATCTTACTATGACTGGAAGCAAACAGGAGCACATGGCCTTCTGAAATACGGGGTTAATGTGAAGTTTCCTGATGGAATAAAGCTTCCCATCAAAGGACCAGGGAAAAATTCTGATTTAATGAATAATGTGGCATTGAAGAACAATCAGGAGCAATTCAAACAACAGGATCTGCTTGGAAACAATGTTACAAGTGCGCTTTTAGACTACCTCAGAATCAAATTTCCTGAAGCTCTTTTGGCAAAGGAATACACAAACAAAGATTTCTCCTTGAATTGCAATGGAACAGTATGTAAGCTGTAACTGTTACCGATTACTTTTCCATTTCATCTGATCCCTTGTTCAAAATAATTTCAATTTTATGTACAAGACCTTTTTCATCATTTTTCTCAATTTAAGAAAAATGTTACATGTATGTAAATTGAGAAAACTGAGAGTTTTGGCCAGATGAAGTGCTTGACTGAGCAGAATTCTTTATTGCAGGCACTCACCAATCTCCTCCTTAGAATTCTTTCTGACAAAAAGGCTGACGAATTGCCTATGGTGAGCCCTTGAATACAATGTTTATTTTGCTCATGTTACCAAAAGTTTACACTGATACAAATTTCCTTCTCTCGCATGATGCTTGTTATATATTTAAGATGGATGTCCTCTGTTTGAGTTGTTCCGAGAAGGTCTTTTTGCCATGCAGGCATTGTGATTTTTCAGCCCATTATCAATTTCTTTATTATTTCCTTATGATCGTGTTTGTTTTCTTAGATTTCTGATTGTCCTTTCAGCTTGTAGAATCCATGTTAACAAAAGTAATGGAAGAGTTTGAGCGACGGCTTGCCACTCAAGGGGAGCAGGTAATGCTTTGAGTTCAATGCCTACTTTACAAGAAGAAAGAGAGAAATTATATTAATGTCCACGGATGACCAAAAATAGGTCAATGGGACTCGAAAATGCAACCACTTACAATAGAAAGTGCTAGGGTAAAAGGACCCTAGGAACAACCTACTTACAATTCTTGCCGATTTCATGAATTCGTTTCACTTATTAGCACTCAATTTTTGCCGGCAACTAACAAACATTAGAAACATACAGTGCAAGAGAAAGCTCATGATGTCAACTTAATTTTTTTTACAGTTAAGAATGGTTTTGAAGGACATTCTGAAATGCGATGACGACTCATTACTAAAGTCAGAAGTTTTGGGAGCACTAACCAGAAGTTCATTTCAAAATACTGAAGCAAGGCATGGCATTCTTGAAGATACAAAAGTACAGAATGCCAAACGGTTTTCTCTTCTTTCAAAAGAAGTGAATGGTCACACAAGAGTTGATCCAAAGCAGGAGCTGCAGTTTGATCTTCAAAGGGAAATCGAGGTATAATCTCAAAACTGGACTTAAAATTGACTTTGGCAATATTTATTTATACATCGGAGATCGTGTACTCTTCATAAAGCATAGAAATATGACAGGAACTGAAGTACACCCTCTATACCACAAAGGAAGGCATGGAAACGCTGCAACTTAAATGGAGAGAAGAATTGGAAAATCTTGGTAATTTGTTACAACTCTTTGCTGAAGAATGTCACAATTGCAACAGTTCCTTATTTCCATTTGTTTTCAGGGGTTTGGTACCTTCTCAAAAAGAATATTTATCCCTTTCTCAAATATTATGTTGCAGGGAATCATCTTCAAGGGGTTGTACAAGCTGCAGAAGGTTATCACAATGTGCTAGAGGAAAACAGACAGCTATACAACCAAGTACAAGATCTGAAAGGTATGTAAGGGTGACACAGATAAAACTTTTCAAGCAGATGTATCCAGAAGATTATTACACATTATTACTCTGCGAAGAAACCAGCCTTAAAACTTAAAACTTTATTGAGGTTGCATCTATATGTTTCAAAGTAAATATCTTATTCTCCTGATTTTTCCTTTCTGAATTAGGAAGCATAAGAGTGTATTGCCGAATCAGGCCTTTCTTGCCTGGACAGGCCAGCAGTCACACTACAGTGGATTTTGTTGGAGAAACTGGCACTCTCATGATTGTTAATCCTGCTAAGCAGGGCAAGGAAGCACGCAAGACATTTAATTTCAACAAAGTCTTTGGAACCTCTTCCACTCAAGGTAATACAATTGGATAATATAATTATGTTGCTTTATGAGACACAAGGGCATATTCTAACTGGTGTTTATCATGTCAATTCACAGAGGAAATATTTTTGGATACGCAACCCCTAATCCGATCTGTCCTGGATGGTTACAATGTTTGCATTTTTGCTTATGGACAAACAGGTTCTGGAAAGACATTTACAATGGTAGATCACACTTATTATACTTTCTTTATGCTAAATTGAAGTCATTACTGTCATAATTTAAAATCAAAACATATTCATGCAAACATAAAGTCAAATCAAACCCAAATAAGAGCATATTAACAGATAGACCTATAATCATTCATGATGTGGAAACTAGGATATTTGATAAGGAGAAACCTATGAGACATGAACTGTTTCACCTTTTTGCCACAGTACTATACTAGCCATGGAATTCATATCAACAATTATGATTTCCTTATCATATGCTGAATATCAACACCGCTTCCCGGGGAAGTCATACACAACAGTAGCAACAAGCATTGCCATACTTGCACTGCTTAAAGAGTTAATTTAATCTACACAAATCTTGTCACTTGCAATGCATAGATGGATGTTGAGTTAGGTTCATCAACGAGACTATTCTTGCACTGATTGATCTATGTTTCTTTTCAGAGCGGTCCTCAAGTAATTACAGAGGAGAATTGGGGTGTGAACTATAGAGCATTGAATGACTTATTTGAAATCTCGAAAAGCCGGAAAAATGTGTTTGAGTATCAAGTTGGAGTTCAAATGATAGAGATATACAATGAGCAAGTGAGAGATCTGCTTGCTAATGATGGTTCCGGTCGGAGATATCCTTTTGTCATAATAGGCTTAATCATTCCCTTCAAGTTTCTTGTTTCCTTATCCAAATTATAATTGTTTGAGTCTTGAAACTGAATAAATCCTTGACTTCATGGAACACTAGAAATTCGGAACAATTCTCAGCAAAATGGACTCAACGTTCCTAATGCAAGTTTAATACCTGTTGTATCCACATTTGATGTGATCAATCTGATGCACATTGGACAAAAGAACCGTGTTGTTGGAGCCACTGCTTTGAATGACCGTAGTAGTCGATCACATAGGTAAGTCGAATCCATTGTGTTTGAATACTTATTCCTAAAAATCCTTGCATTCATTTAGATGATATATTTTTGCATTTATTCTCTGCATTTCTTATGTCTTGATGTGAGTTCTGGGTTCATCTCCATGGATTATCTTTAGACCTTAAATGCTTCTTAAACAGATTTCTCTAATTACAAAAGTTTTTATTGCATATTAGCATTATAATTGGAAGCACGGGAACCAATAACAAGAATGGTTTATAGTGTTTTGACAGTGCATGTCCAAGGAACAGATCTGGCCACCGGATCCATCCTTCGAGGATGCCTTCATTTGGTGGACCTTGCTGGAAGTGAGAGGGTAGATAAATCTGAGGCAACAGGAGACCGATTGAAGGAAGCCCAACACATCAATAAATCCCTTTCAGCCTTAGGAGATGTGATCTCTGCACTTGCACAAAAAAACTCACATGTTCCATATAGAAATAGCAAGCTAACACAGTTGCTTCAAGATTCCTTAGGTCACAATCCTCTCTTCTTCTATTTATTGGTAGAACCTTTATCTGTTATGTTCAGGACTCTGATTTTGTGTTTCTTTTCCTTAGGGGGTCAGGCTAAAACTCTTATGTTTGTCCACATAAGTCCGGAAGCAGAGTCTTATGGAGAGACACTAAGCACCCTCAAGTTCGCAGAGCGAGTGGCCACTGTTGAACTAGGTGCAGCTCGATCCAATAAAGAGAGTGCTGAAGTTCGGGAGCTCAAGGAACAGGTCCGCTTCTAATTTTTTCCCCAACATTTTGTTCTGGTTGAAAGGTCACAACATCATTAATGTAAATGGATCTCATATTCACAGATAGTTCGGATTCATAGGAATTACTTTAAAGGGAATGTTTAAGCTGATAAGATTTACCATCTTTACAGACTGGCAATACCTTGTGTCAATGGATTTGTTGAGATCCTCAGATCAATCAGCACGCAAGATTTTGATTCATTCACGTTATACTTGCCCAATAAATTGCTATTCAATCTAGATAGTCTTTGAGTTTGGTCTTTAATGAACTAGACATTGATGTCAATCTGGAAAAATGCAGATTTATAATTTGAAGATTTCACTGGCAAAAAAAGAAGCTGAAGCAGAACAGTCACAAAGCTCCAGAAGCTCTCGGAACAGTACTGAAAGACAGCGGATGAAGGTTGGAGTATCACCATTGCATTTGCAGAGGCAAAGCAAAGATTCTCAAGTACAGTCAAACCGAAGACAGCCGATGGAAGAGGTTGGAAACATTGAGGTATAAGCAGGATTCTTTATTTTCCTATGCTATACTTTCAAAAATATTTTTTGCTGGTTTAGATGTCCGAAGGCTGAAATGGGTGCCTGGAAAACAGTCCCAGGTTAGGAGCATTTCTTCAGGAAGACAAAGGAAACCGATCTATAGCAGGGATTCTCAAGGGGATGAAGCAGATTCAAATTATCCAAGGATAATATGTCGGCCATCTCCAGAGAGGAGATCATTGTCTTCTGACAGAAGATCATTATCTGCTGACAGAAGATCATTGTCCGCAGATCGCGGAAACCATACAAAAAACAAAATTAGGCATGATATGTTAGAAGAACAAGAAGCCAGAAAATGGCAGGACAAGGTGATGGTTAATAGACATCTAACCATTCACAGTGCAGCTTCACGGAATAATGCTGTGAGGGAAGCTTGTGAATTGGCAAAACAAGATAGCATTTCTGATATGTTCTACCAGAAGTATTATGCCAATCCAAGAAAGGTCTATCCAGACAGAGAAGACATACAATTCTTGATGGACCAGACTGAAGCAAACATAGGAATCAGAAGGAATGAACTTGAGGTGAAAGGGAAGCAAGAATATCAATTAAGAAGAACTCCCCCAGTAAGTACAGATGAGTCAGATATAGATGTTTACAGAACAAGTGATTGCTCTGAAAGCGATTTGTGCCAATTTAAGGAACTTAACCTTGTTGACATAGCTACAATTCAACATGTCCCAAGGATTAGGAAGACACAACAGATCTCTGCAAAGAGTTCTCATCCTGTGGAGCGAAGGTAAACATAATGCATATTCCTACACTCCATGAATTTGCTTCCAAAATGATGAACTACTCATTAGTGCTGGTTCTATTCAATTATGTTTGTTTATTTGATAATATGTTGACCTGTCTACAATTGGTAGCGTTCAGTTTCTACTATTATGTTTGGAAAAAGAGTAGAGCATATATTCATGTTATTGTATATCCAATGTTCTTAGCTCATTTATACAACCTTTTTTCACTTGCAGAAGTCCAAGCCAAGCGAAAAGCCCTGCTTCAGCTAGCAGGTTGTACAATGGCAATGGACAGTCAAAAGCTCGAGCAGTGAGGCAATCGGTTGCAAGCCTGCCTTCTGGGGGAATGGAATCAAAGCGAATTTCACCTGGAGGAAAATTTACTCTTGAGGGCAGGGTTACTTCCAGTAAGTAGCCCCTGAACCATCCATTCCAATGAATTATAATCATGTTGGATATTGAGTGCTCAGGGAAAGGGAAAGAAACTTTGGGGAAGAAAAGTTGGTCTAAAAATCACACATTGACTGTTCTTGATTGGACCACAAAACCAGCTCTGACGTATATCCTTCTCCAAACTTTGATTTCATTCTATTTTCACCAGTTTCACCAGAAGAATCATCTCTCAAGCATTATGCAAAGACGACTTTTCACAGGCAGCCATTTGAAGCTCAGATTGGAGAGTCATCATCCACACCATCAAGAAGATGGCATTGAGTATTGTTGTTAAGTATTGCTGTACTATTTATTAGATTTATTTAATTCTTATTTTGGTGTATTGTTTATTTGATCCAAAAGAGGCCAAGAGTGTTGATGAATCTATCCTAGATGCAGGATGGAAGAGTGAAAAAATGTTGATTAGTTTCCCAGCTTGTTGTGTGGTGTACATAAATTGAGCAGCAGACGTAGCTGTGATGCTCTTGCACCAATGGGTTATGGTCTTATAGAAGTCCTATTTTTATTTGTTATATAGATTTTTGGGAGGTCAGGTTCAGTATCTCAGCCTATATGTCTTTAAGATTTTGAGTTGTACACATCTACCAGCTTCAGCTTTAGCAATAAAAAGCAGATTTTTTCAACAGTCTTTCTTGTTAGGTTTGTAAATTTCTCATCTTTTCCTGATCATTTGGATTTTTTAAGTTTCTTTACCACTTCTAGTTTCAATTATATTCTCCAAAAACTTTAATGAGTATAAATTAAACAACAATGGAATTGATTATAGCCTTTTCATTTTCAATCCGGTTCCAAAGGGCAGATGTTGGCAGTGTTTATGCTTATGTTCTTTCTAAACCATGAAACAGCAATGGTATAGACGCAGACATTAATGCTTTACCACTTGCCTATGATGTTTCTCATTTGTGCACATTAAGCAGTGTTTGTGTGTTTTTCCCTACCATTGTTGAGCCATCTACATTCTTTATAATATTGTATGCTATACATGCAAGTGGTAAAAACCAGAGGCAGTATGTCCAAGCCAGTCTATTTCTGAAGGCCAAAGTTGAACAAGCAAAGAGAATAGTAAGTGTGTGTGAGAGAGAATGCAAATGTGTTCCTCAACTATCTACCTTTTAGACATTGTCTTCCCTATACCTGCATGCAGATGGAGATAGAAATCTCTGCCTAGACTGGTACCATGCAATGTCAAAATCAAGATTACCTATTTAACATATCAATGGAAGAAATGATGCCCGCCATTGTAAAAACAGTTATATCCTTAATAGCAATAACCTTTTAACATTCATGGCACCCTTCTCATTGAGAATTTGCATCACTAATTGGTAGCTCCAGCCAACCTTCCATACTCTTCCAGCCTGTCTTTAATAATCCATGGAGGTTGCCTAGCTTCCCTGACTCGTCTTCCCCGGTCATGGACATGAAATTTCTTCATTTCTTATAAGTCATCTCCGTGGATGCCAATAATTGGGCTCTAAATAATACAATCCTGGTTCAATAATTCAACCGGACTTTACCTGCATGGTTATTCAGATTTATTCAATAATGTGTATTCAAGATACAAATAAAGAAACGAACAGGAAAGTGAAAAGACCAAAAATATTCAATTAATTTCAAAAACATGGATTGAATTGTCTCTATATAAATTATCTGCTGCAACAAGATACGCCTATTACTGCTTATCAGCTGAAACTGCAATAGTGAACATGTCTTCGAGGAATACATTTTAAAATGCCCTTTAAAGACGACAGCAATAATGCCTCTTGTTGTCATCATTCACAGGTTGCTTATCTCATAATTGGCCTTTCCTGCAACCATTCTGCTGCACGAATTCTTCTCTTCATCATGTTTGCTGCCCCTGCTTCTGTTATAAAAACGTGGTTTGAAATTTTGGTTTCCGCTTATACAAAGCCTTCAATGCGTCTTTGTACCTTTAAAGCTTGAATCTTGTCAGAGCCACTGATCACACCAAACACAATTTCTACTTCAAATCTCTACTGCTTCTCTCAAGCCCATATACTCTTTTTATATTCGTATCATATGTTTATTTTCTTGCCCTAAATATTTTTCATTACAAATTTGACATGCCCTTGTAGCCAACATTTTGAGGACGCCTTGCTATTTGTGCATGATAATGATTAGAGGTAGCATGAAGATAGGAATCGGTGTGAGTTGCTTTCTTATAAGCATGTCTAGCCGGAGTCCTATCTAATTTCCTTGAGAAGAGGACATCAAGAAAAGATGATTTACCCTCTACTCAAACTCTTTTTGTAAATTGTGTGTTTTCCATAATGTTTTTAATGCACTTATGGAACTCCTCTAATTTATTCTTACAAAAATATTTTTAAACACTATTTTTAATTGTCGTCAATATTTTTATGGACTATTTTGAAGAAGTAGCTCTCAATTCATTCTCACTAAAACCAAATAGTGGAAAAGATATATTGATGATCTAAATTTGAGTTGGAAACATGGTAAGGATAAATTAGATGAAATTCATGCCCCCATTAATAACATTATGGATAACATAAGGTTTACAAAGTGGGTAAACTTTCTTTTATTGATATCCCCTTGAAGAAATTGAACGAGACTCTAGCTCGACATGTTTATATGAAATAAACTCATCGATCTCCATCTTCATGTTATTTCTCATCATCATCTTGCACAAGGAGGTGTCCTTAAAATGTTGGCCACAAGGATGTCTTGAATTTACAATAAACATTTAGAGCAAGAGTTTAAACATTTGACAAAGGTTCTCTAGAGGAATAGTTACAAAGGTAGGCATATTTATAAGGCCTTTAAGCAAGAAAGAAGGTAAGAGGGACAAAATGTGTGACAGTTTGCCGTGAATTCTAGTGGTTTTTCTCACCCGTATTGAAGGAATCTCCAAAAATATCTCAAAACTTTACAAAGAAAAACATCAAATCAACCTTTTTACCTCACGTGTATATGTGAAAATGTGGACGACTAGTGAAACATAGCAATAAAAACCAAGGGTTTTCACATAGCCTTAATGGACAAAATATGTTGTGACGGGATCCACTACCATAGACTAGAGATCAAATATTTCATTGAGAATAGAATTGAAAAGGTCGAGCTAGGGTTTTGAAGGTTCTAGGTCCCACAAAATATCCTTTATTTAACTATACTACTTGCAATGGTAAATGAAATTAAAGCATGCAATATAACAAGATGACAATAACCTCAGGAATTCAACTAGAAGAGCTAGCAAATGTTTTTTTATTTTTCAATATTTTGAAATAAAATAAGGGCTGAAGACAATGACTTCCCAATTCTCACATGAAACATTATGAATGCCATATGGAAATGTATGCCCTAATGCAGATTTAACCTGTCAAAGACAATGCATGAACCCAAACCCTCAATATGCAATATAAATAACTTGTAACTTACTTAGTAAGGTGCCCTCATAGTTGCTCCATAAGAGGCATGTATGGAGACTATTGAACTATTTTCATAAATTCTTAGATGCATGACATTATTGTGGGAGGAAGGATTGTGTTGAAAATTTAAAGTAGATAGTTGAAAACTCCTTATGTTCCTTAATGGTGACCTGCAGAATGTCCATGCATATGTTGTGAAATAGTGTGAGGTGCAAGCAAGAGCAAGGAAAAATTCCCTTATTTTGTTGGATATATAATAACTCTAATGTAGATTGTTGTAAGAAGCAATGAAACCTAGTAGATTGAGAAATAGTGAGAGTAAGAGTAGCTTTTCAAGACCTTGGTAGGAATAATTTAGGAAGGGTAGGACAAACCTAAAGTTTAGTACTACACCAGGTGAAGGTTAGATAAATTAGTCATTGACAGTGCCCCTAGACTAAAACATGGTCACAAGTAGCAGTGCCATGAATTTTTAAAAATGGAGCAACGTGCCCTATAACAATGCCAAAAAAATATCACAAATATTTGGAGGTGACACGTGTGGCTCTTTTTAGGAGGGCATGACAACAAAAAGGAGAGTGATTGAAAAGAGGTAAAATACCTTTGTTCAAAGTGGACCACAATTATCGGTGTTAGTATGAAACCAAAATAGATATTAGATTTTACCTTGAGGTATGACAGTATGTTTGTTAGAAGGAGCGATATTGTAAATTACCAGTAAGGCATACCAATAAAAAGGCATAGAATCATACATATACTTACCTGTGGAAACTGACAAACGATTGCTTGAAGGCCACAATGGATGAATGTACATGCTCTAACTATTGTTCTAGCTCCAACTCCATCTCTAGCTCTAAGTAATACTTAGCAATGGGGAAAAATGTAAGGACTGAGTTCTAGCTCCAACTCCATCTCTAGCTCTAAGTAATACTTAGCAATGGGGAAAAATGTAAGGACCGAGGTGGTAGGGTAGATAAAAGGCCAGGTCCCAAAGACAGCAGAGAAAGATACAAGATATTAACACAAGGGGACAAAATATATATGGCAAAAGAAAGGAGGATGCCCTCAAGTACTGAGAACCAACATATGATATGTACTATGAGAATCAAGGCAAAGGAATTAGTGATTGATTAACAACTATGTCAAAAATTTAGAGATCACATGACTCAACAGAGTCGGGTCTTGACAAGGAGCTTCACCAAGGTGAAGATGAAAGGGAAACATGAAGATACGTAGGGTATTGATTTCATTTAGCCCATGGATCATAGAGTAAGAAGGGGTAACTCAAAAATAGTCACCAAGGGCAAGTATAAGATTAAACCAAAATAGTCACCAAGGGTAAGTTTCATCCAATTATCGGGAGTTAGTATAAAAATAAATTAAATATTAAATTTTCCCTTGAGGTATGGATAGTATGTTTGTTAGAAGGAGCAATATTTCAAATTACCTATAAGGCATACCAAGAGAAAGGTGTAGAATCATACCTATACTTACATATTGAAACTAATAAATGATTACAATGAAGGCCACAATGGATGAATGTACATGCTTCAACTCTAGCACAAGCTCCAACTATAGCTCTAGATCCAACTCCATCTCTAGCTCCAAGTAATACCTAGAAATGGGGAAAATCCTAGGGACCGAGGTGTTAGTGTAGATAAAAGGCTAGGTCTCAAAGACAAGGGACAAGGCTAAAAGATATTAACACAAGGGGATAAAATATATATGGAAAAATCAAGGAGGATGCCCTCAAGTACTGAGAACCAACATATGATATGGACTATGTGAACCAAGGCAACAAAGTCGATGATTGATCAACAACAATGTCAAATAGTTAGATATCACATGACTCAGTGGAATAGGGTCTCGACAAGAAGCTTCACCAAGGTGAAGATGAAAGGGAAACATCAAGAGACATAGCGTATTGATTTCCCCTGAGCCCATGGATAATAGAGTCAGAAGGGGTAACTATAAAATGGTCACCAAGGGCAATAACCTTAAATTGGGAGACAAAGGCAAGTAGAAGAAGAGGTAATAAGGCCTTGATTGCCTCCAATCCCATAGCGAGGAGATGAAGCTAGAAGATCTGAGAGGGCATTTGAAAAAGGTTCCAAAAGCCATAGACCCAACTCAATAGGGACCAAGAGGTTGGGAAAAGGATATGATGCCTTGAACACTACAAAAAACAATGGAACCTTATCCCAAAAGATGATCACGAGGACCATGCAAATGATGGTGGTACCTGAGGGAAACATGCCTTCCATCACCATAAATGTGAGGGACCTAGGGTGGTTGATCCCTAGGATCGACCATGTCATAAAACCACTAATGCAAAGGAATTTCCACCCAAAATACTAAGAGAGAAGGTGGAGCCTTAGGGTGAACACCTCACAATACCACCATTACAAGGGTCACCTCACATCACCACCTTTGCAATGGAATTTCCACCCAAAGGACTAAGGGAGGTGGTGGATCCTTAGGGTCAAGAATCTCATACCATCATCATTGTGAGGGACTTTTCTCCCAAAATACTAAGAAAAATCAAGGGTTCCTTCGGATTGAGACCCACTTAGGTGGGGGTCCAACATTAGAGGAGTGATTGTAATGAGATGACCAATGAGTGGATACTAGTGTTCAATTTTTCACTGGGTAATCTACATTTTGTTGTAATTGATCTAAATCCTTGAGGTCCTCGATTATTCTTGATGTATCTGATTCCTCCTCCAACCAATCTGTCTTTGAAATGTCCCATAAAGATGGTGTTGCTACTTTTCCCCCATTTTTTTTACCATTTTAAATATTTTTCTTTGTCAATTCAACATTTGAAATAGGATTTCTTTTCCTTCCATTTTATCTTCAACATTATCAAGTAACATTGAAGCTTGGGTTTCTATACCTGTGGGTGCACACAAACTTTCCTACATATATTTTGATAGTTCTCACTCGTCAGTGAGCATCAACTTGCAAAGAATTCAACATGACAAATAAATCAATAATTTTCTACCAAGATACTTGTTTGTGTACTTTGATAATGTAAACAACCTTCCATATAAACCACTCTTTTTACTAATTTTGGCTTATTGCACCCATATCCTTCAAAGCAATATCCATGAATTCGCATTGCAAAATTCCCATGCTCATAAAATCCAACT
This sequence comes from Torreya grandis, assembly GCA_037957365.1. Classification (NCBI taxonomy): domain Eukaryota; kingdom Viridiplantae; phylum Streptophyta; class Pinopsida; order Cupressales; family Taxaceae; genus Torreya; species Torreya grandis. The sequence continues at coordinate 224,009 of JARHVA010009389.1, forward strand.
CATTGAACATGAATTATAGACAAGAATCTGAGGTGAGTTTCATGATGACCACCTCCACTTCTCAAGTATTATATTTTTGTCAAACCTTAAGCATCTTATTTGGCCCTCTATATTTTTTTTAGGTGCCTCTTTTCTCTTTGCAAGTAGTTCTTGTTCTTGTGCTTTAGGTGGTGGTATTGCTCTTAGTGGCTACACATTTTTCAACACTCTCTAATTGTCTTTTTACCTTTGCTAATATCATGTCCTTGGTCACAAAATAATGAAATTTTATAGAATTTTGCTTCTTACCACTCAATGTTCTCACAAGAACATCATCCTCAAGTATGGTAATGGAGATTAAGCCTCCCAAGATAAAAAATTCATCCCTCAAAATCCTTGGGTTAGCCTAAATAAGTCTTCTTATTTATTCTAGTCAATATCCTAGCTTCATCTCTAGAGGCTTTCTTTTCTCTCTCTTAGAGAATGTCCATTTATTAAATGTGATGTATGGACAAAATGTTGGGTCAACCATTTCTTCACCTTAGGGCATCTTCCACTGAGTAAAACAAATAAAAATAACTAAAATGGAGTGAAGCATGAAGGATGTGTATGGTGAGGACAAAAAATACTATAGTGGGCCCTTATGCATGACTGAAGTTAATATTGAGTCCGAGGTAGAACCCAAGATTACAAAAATTGGAGATTATCAATTAGATATAGAGATGGTACACATCATAGAGCCAGTGAAGGAATTTCAAGATTTATTTTTGAGAGGATACCATGAGATGAAGGGAGTGCATCACTCCCTAGAAAAGATGAAAATAAAGTTATGTGATGGTGCTAAATTAGCAAAGAAGTGACCATATAGGATGAACCCAAATCTGCACACAGAAGTAACAGAATAGATAAATAAGATGTTTATCACAAGGGTCATCTTTCTAGCTAAATATTGTGACTAGGTTAGCCCAATGGTAATTAGCATAAAAAAGGATGACAATGTCATGATCTGCGTGTATTTTCACAAGTTGAATGAGGATTGTGTCATGTATCCCTATCTAACACAATTTACAAAAGAGATATTGGGAGGAGGAGATGGATTCAAATATTCATATTCACTTATGGATTCTTTGGCTACCATCAAGTTCAAATCGTAGAGGAGGGCAAGGAAAAGACTACATATGCAATAGAGTGTGGTTACTTTAGATACAATGTGATACCTTTTGGGTCAAAGAATGTTGCATCCACCTTCTCTCACTTAGTGGCAGAGTCACTCAAATAATTAATTCATAAGTTACCCAAAGTATACTTAGATGACTAGACTATATATGACATGGTGAAAGAATGCCATCAAAGTTACATTTGATGTTTGAAATATGCATGCAACTATGAATTTCATTGAACTTAAAGATGTGTGTATTTACTACATCTTTTTAAAATTTACTATGACATGTCATTTGCAAAAAAGGAATGCACTTGGACCCAACACAAAAAATTTATTTTATAGTTGAGTCTCCATGCATAGATAAGTAGATACATGCATCTCATAGACACATAGGGAATTATCACAAGTTAATAAGGAATAGTGAAAAAATTACATGACTCATAGAGGATATGTTGAAAAAAGATGGCCCTTTTGTGTAGACCATAATAAAAAAAGATTAATTTGGGACACTTATTAACAAATACACCTATAATTTAGTTCCCAAACCAAAATATTCCCTTTCGTGTCCATGTGGATGATTTAGGGACTACCATTGGTTTAATCCTTGCATAAACAATTTATGGGAAGGTAGATTAATCCATCTATTTTTCAAGTATAAATTTGTCTCAAATTGAGAAAAATTATATAAAAATTGATGGATATACCTTGGTAATGGTGTAGATATGCTACAAAAGCATTGGTGGTACTTTTTGGATATACCATTTTTTTATATATAGACCATGATGCCTTGAAGTACTTAGTGAAGGACTCAGTGTTGCATGGGCACATTTGTAGATATTTGTTAAGAGTTGCATTTCATAGTGGTCATTGTTATAATCAAAAGTTACACCCTTGAGGAGGTTGTTCAAGCTTCCTCCCTTAAGTGATAGCATGGAAACACCTCTATGTTATGGGTGGCCTAATCAATTAGGTGAATATCTAGATAAGGCTAGCTCCCTTGATGTTATCACCCGGCACTACTACTATACCTATTGACTGAAATGAAAAGGGTAAGAAAACTAAAACTAAACTAAACTAGGGAGGTGATGCACTAAATTAACACCCTTCACTTGACCATACTACACTAAGAACATGAATGAGGCTTGAATCTGATCAAAATACTCAACAAGGACCTTCAAACATGAGTATTTCAACATGGAGGTCATAGATATTGTATTGAATATAAGGGATAATTAAGAAGCCTAAATAAGACACTAATGACTAAAATCCACTTCTAAACTATGCAAAGCTATCCAAACTCACCATGTGACCTTCAATAAGATAATCCTTTTGTAAAAAGGTAGGAAAGGACAAATGAGAGAGAGTGAAAACACTACTACTAACATTCATCAACAATCACACAAGTAGACTAATTACAAGAATTTGAGAAGGTAAGAAAGAAATTTATTTAACATTCAAAGGCATAGTATAAGTGTTTATTTGAGCAAGGATTCACCATAATCTGCCAAAGGATCCATAACAATCCATTCAAGGCAACATATATAAGAGAGTGAGAGGAGGAGAGAGAGAAGAGGTGTAAGAGATGCATAGACAAGTGCCATCTCAATAGAAATAAGTTACAAGCAAGAAACATATTAAAGAGTAGTCTAATAGCATATTCCTCACAAGTGTAAATCTGATGTGATCTTTTACCTCATCAAGGGTGGCATGGAATGACTCTTCACCTTCTAGTATGACTCAACAACCTCATTTAAAACTACCCATTCTTGGTCTAGAAGGAGTTATAAGTCCATGTTTTTCCATGTATCACTCTTGATCATGATTATTTTATCTTTATAATTCCATCCTAGGCCAATTCCATGTCTCTCTCATCTTGGTGGAGTCGAGGATTAAGGATCAAGTGTCTTCAAACTAGTAGAACTTGCAATTTGATTGAGAAACTTGCTTGGTTCGAGTGAAGACCACCATAGTGAGTCTATATATTCAATACTAGGCCTAGTTCTTAATTAAAAACTACCACCACAACTTGAAAACCTCTAAATTACCCTATAAGGAGTCCTTCTACCTCCATTCAATCTCAAAAACATCTTCAAGATTGAGGGACATGTGCATTAAGTATGATAAGAACCCTTGATAGTAACTTGCCTATCATTAGGTGTCTTAAAGCCTCCAAATAGTGTTGAAATCACTGTAAGATTATTCATAAAGCCTTATAAGCATCCTCCACTACCTTATCTAGGTCACATATGGTTCCAAGAAACTTTTTTAGGTCTCACTCAACCAATTTCCATGAAAAGCCCTTAAGAACTACATTTTTAGGCCTATAACAGTCATTCTTAGGGAAAATTATGTACAACCATGCATCACATGGGAAAATAATGACTCATTCATGTGATTATAGGTGTGTATGGGTTTTTAAAATAGTATCTAGGCTATTTAAATCCATTTGGATAACTTAGGAGGCCAATCTTCTCCATCGGGTCTCTTACAGGGTTTAAATAGGGTTTAAGAGTGTGTAACTTTATTAATGATGGTTCATAAAGTTCTGGGCCTTAACCTCCTAATAAATGCCAAAAATTTGGAGGGAATATGGTCTATGAACACCTCATAATACCATTTTCTCCCATTCACTTGTTGGTTGTCCATCCCACATAAATAAAATGACTATTTTTTACTATTTAGGCCTACTCCAATAGGTTAAGGGAGTGTTTTGGTCCAAAAGGTCACTCAAGTGTTAATTTTATACTTGGGAAAGGTTCTAAGATGTCTAATAAACCTTCCATGACATCCTACAACACTTATCCAAGTCATTTTCCATCTCAAACATCTTAAACTTGATCTGAGCACCAATGAGGGTTTAAGAGCCAGTTTAACATTCTACTCCTAGTTATCCTTCTATGAGGTTATCTCCTTCTTCCAAAGGTTTCAGACATTTTAGATTATTATGAAATGAACCAAAAAATATCTCCTAACCATCTATACCCCATATCAATACAAAACATAGGCATGTTATCTTCCTAAATTGAGTACAAACCTGTAGGTTCTAATTAGACATGTAGATGCTTATTTTTTGGTCCTTGGACTAAGTTTGCATTGGAATTAGGTCCTATTTGAGTTGATGATAGATTTATAATAATCTTACTTAGGATATAATCCTTTATTTTCATTCTTATTACCCCTTCAAATCTCCTTGATCCCTTCCCAACACTTATGTGTGTTCTTTATCTCAATCTGCCTATGACAGGCTTGTAGATTCCTTCTAGGCCTAAAGTTCTCCCTTTTGTGCTTTGCCACTAGATTGGTCATGCATAGTTAGTTATGAAATTATAATAAATGTCCATTCATATTTCATAATTTCTTCCACATTATTTTTATTCATGTAGACTAACTTGATCAACCAACTTAGTCTTTACCTTGGTGTACATAGTCCACTAAGTGTTTGATCTATTCATGATTTCACTGTATTGAGATGATGTAGACATGAACTGTGACCTATGCTTCTCCATCCTTCCCTCAGGGTCTTCATTATCTCTCTAATATCCTTATGCATTTCACTTAACATAAAAGTGTATCTTTTTCCAATTCTACCCATGATAGGCCTGTAAGTGATGGTATGAGTTTCTTGAGTAGGTGTTTGAAATTGAGCTCTTTCTCAGTTGGTTTAGTATTCTCAATGGTCCTAGTAAGGATGAAAACCTTACTCAAATTATATTTTACCTAGGTTCTCCATCCAAAACCACACAATCAATATTTTTCTTATTTAGGCATATGGTAGACCCGTAGGTTTGTATTTAAGCTTCATGACTGCAAATTTGAAGGTTATCTTCATGGAATTTTAGTATTCTGAACAATGTTGGAAAATTTATTCATGTTCCTTATACTCTTCCATAAACTCTCCAACCTTAAATTTGACCTTCCACATATGGTATTTGATTACGCTGCCTACAAAAGGTTATAGGTGGTCCTTTAGGCCTTCTTGGCTACAAATCACCAAATATAGAGTTTTTTGAGTTGGTCTAGCCTTCATGAAGTGCTTTGACTGAATGACCCTTTCATTCATTTTATAAATGACCCTTTCATTCAAATATCCTTTTTAATCTCATCACTTTGTCAAACCCTCAAATATCCATCACAAGCATTATTTTTTGCCTTCTATTTGCTGACAAGTCTGTAGGCAGTCAATTAGGCCTAAATCCCCTTTTCCCCCTTTGTTTGGTATTTTTGATCTTAACTTGACCAATGATGGTATATGTAGTAAAGTGAAACATGGTTTTGAGTTTTCTTCCTTCCTTCAAATGTGTTCCAAATGCCTTGAACATTTACCTGGGACCCTCAAGTTGTCCTTTTGAGCTCACATAGTTCATTGAGAAGCACACAATCCATTGAGAAGGCATAATGAATGAGATATGGACAATCAAGTATCAAATGATTTAAAAATTTGGATAATTAAATAAGGACATTGAATCATGTTTTCAAAATATCATGTGCACTCTCATGAGCATATATTTGGTGTCAATAATGACCTATAGGTCTGCATACTTGTAGGTTCACAAAACCTTCCTTTTCCTTGGCTTGAAGAGGGACACTAGAGACACAAATATAATAGTTGATATTTGAAACATCCTTTAGAATGATTCTCAAGGCTTATATGAATAGAGTAAATCTCCTTCAAGGATCTTGGATAATGAAAATGCATTCATGTTTGACAAAGATTCATCCACCATGGCTATATTTTTCAACTAGCCCAACTATGTATGCAAAATTATCTATTTTCCTTGAAGTCCATGAATCCAATAGTACTTACATAAGTATGATAATTCCTCATGAGGTTGGATCAACTATTGATCACCTCATTTCATCTATTAAATGCACTTAAAACATATCATAGCTCTTGCAACTTGTCTATTTTATCCAAACTAGTAAAACAAGGCTATTAAACACTTACACCAAACATGAAAATGAAGAAACCTGATAAAACATGGTATTTTAGGGGTCAAGGAATGTTAAATAGGCCATTAAAAATAATTATCATGCATTCATATGGTTTTATGACTTTGTATTTGGAGAAAACTGACCCTAGTGGGGTTTTGAGTCTCTTCCCTGCTCAACTTTTTAACAATTGTTCATAAAGTTAAAGAGCTTAACTAGACAAAAAATACCACAAAGTGTAAGGGAATTAGGGCCCCCTCCTATAGACAAGATATTTGGATCTAAATTTCTCTCTCCTAAGAGTACCATCCATAAATTGATTGACTATATTGAGCTGCCAAGAAGATCGATGGAGAAATTGAGTTATTTTTTACACTATTTGGCTCTACACCTCCACTTATTTCATGGATTTGGGTCTGTTAACACCATGGAGACATCTAGGAGAGTTTTTACCTTACCAAGCATTGAAAACCCTCTATAAAAGACCACTAAAAACATGTTTTTTTGAAGATTATGATTGTTCTACCCTTTGGAACTATTGGAGATGGTGAACCAGGTGACTTTTCATCTTCCCCTAACCTGTACAGATGTGGAAGAGAGTGACAAAATACATCACACCCTTCTTTGCCTGTAGATCTCTAAAAAAATCTTCATTTATGCATTAGAAAATGATAAATTACAGTTATAAAGAGAGCCAACATTATAAATTAGTTACATAAGACATCTAGAGGATGTGTACGGTCAGATACAACATGATTTCATAACATAGATGTTAGATGACTTTAAAAAACCTCTATCCAAGGATAAAACCTTCATATTTACTCATGACTAGCGAGTGTCATCTTTAACATTAGAAAAAATAATGAAACTAAAGTAGTAGAATACTTTAATATTGTCAAAAATACCTTAAACTTTCCAAATTTATTTAAAAAATAATGTATTTAACTTACTAGTTTACTTCTTTCACCAATTTGACCTGATTTAGACCACATTTATTCCTTTCAAGGTTACCACCTTGTCTCTTGGGGCATCCCTCCACATTTACTTGATTTCTCACTTACCTTAACTTTGCCAAACTTACCTTAAACAATGCTAAACACATAATGAAGATCATAAATAATGACCATTTGATGACAAGACAACATGACTTAACTTAGCTACTAACTAGACCACCCTAAATGACCTTGTAAGCTGTCAAGGAGGACACATTGCTTAACAACTTAGATCATTAATGACTACCACAAGACCTTCATAATGTCTATCAACAAAGTTAAGATCAAGTTCATCAAAGTTTTGAATGATCCTCATTCATGGTAGCTAAATTTTAGATAACAATCATCAAGAAAAAAATAAAAATGCAGACCAAATTACATATCCAATATTAACACAAGGGAGAGAGTATGATTAATTAAAGATGATATGCCTAATATGTATCTCTTCAGAGTCTAGAAAGTACTTGAAGACTTGGTAGAGATAATTACATTTTTTACTTCTAGATTTACACCAAATATTTAAACGGTGAAACTGAAGAAGCAATGTGTGGTATGGGTTACATCTTACTAATTTATTAACCAATAATTATACTAACTAAGATGGGTTGAAGTGACGAGGATATGGGTTATGGAGAATGAGTGCAAAAAAGTGTTGTATGAATGTTATGAAGGAATCACAAGAGGCCATTATATAAGATAGGCAATTGCATGTAAAATATTATTTGTAAGACTATTGTGACCTACCTTATATAAGGATGAAAGGACTACACACAAAAGTGTAATGTCTGCCAAAAAGTTGGCAAGCCTAACATAAGGAGTTGTTTAAAAAATAGGTGGTCAACTTTAATATCCCTATCAATCTACCTACATTTAGGAGTGGTGTGTGATATATCATTATGAGCACTGACTATTTCATTATGTGGGCAAAGATAAATCTAACAAAGGATTTCATTACAACTACAACAAGCATGTACTTATGGGAAAACATCAGGAGAAATTATGGATTCCATCTAAGTCTCACAAGTGATATAGACACTAACATTCTAGTAGAAACTATTCACATATTACTTAGTGAGTTCATGATAGTGCAACACAAAAATACCCCACATCACCTATAGGATAATGGAACCATATAAGCATCCAATAAGATATTGGGAACTACACTTACAAAAATTTGTAATGTTGGCCTCAAGGATTGGGATAATAGGGTCTCAATAATGTTATGTGATTATAGGACAACCTACATATAGTTGAACAAGAAAACATTATTTCATTTCATTTTTGGGAAGGAAGTGAAATTACCAAGGGAATTATTGGTTCCATAATTGCATATTGCATGTGCAAGATAACTAGATGACAAGGAATCATTATAAGAAAGGCTCAATGAGCTAATGATGTTGGATGAGAGTAGATTTATGTCTAGATGATGTTGGATGAGAGTAAATTTATGGCTAGATGGAACAAATAGGTCTAAAAGAATAGGGAGAATTTGTGGCTTGATAAACACATCAAGGGGAAGGTTTTATAGGAAGGAACTAGGGTACTTCTCTCTAACTCGTATTGTGAAAAACACATAAAAATGCATATCTGATGAATGGGGACCTACATAATCCACTCAATCTTGGAGATCGACACATGAAATCCATGGCAATTAAATGGAGAAATATTGCCAGTGTATTTCAATTGAAGTAGGTTCTAGACCCTTCATTTTCATACACCCTCTAGGTTGAAGAATGTGTCATCCATATTCTCTTGATTAGTGGTGGAGTCACTCAAATAATTCATTCATAAGTTACCCCAAGTATACTTGGATGATCAAACTATATATGGTATAGCTAAGGAACACCATCAGAGTTTGTGTTTCATGTTTCAAATATGCATGCAACTACAAATTTCACTGAAATTCAATAAGTGTTTATGTGCTAAACCTTTTATAACTGATCAAACATGTCCTCTACAAAAAATAATTTTCTTGGATCTAACACATGATTTTTTCATTTTATAGCCCACGTCCCCACACACAAAATGTAGATACGTGAATTTGATAGACATATGGGGTATTATCATAAGTTAATAAGTAATAGTGAAAAAATTAATTGACCCATATTGGATTTGTTGAATAAATATGGTCCTTTGTTGTAAAACAAAGTAAAAAAAAATTCATTTGGGGTACTTAAGTGTAATTGGGCAAGTGCAACTATACTTCAGCTCCCAAACTAGAAGACTCTATTTCACATCCCTGTGGATGATTTAGGGACTACCATTGGTGCAATACTTGCATATCCAAATGATGGGAAGGTAGATTAACCCATCTATTTTTCAAGTATGATTTTATCTCAAGTTGATCATAACTATATAACAATTGATCAAGATGCCTTGGTAATGGTGTAAATGTGTGGAACATGTTCTGATAGTACCTTTTGTCTATCCCATTTTTTATATATAAATTGTGATGCTTTAAAGTACTTAGTGAATGAATCAATGTTACATGGGCACATTTATAGATGTATAATACTTTGTTAAGAATTGTAGTTCATAATTATTTTCAACACAAAAATAAATAAAAAATGTGACCCAAATCACTTATCCAATATCAATACAATGGAGAGTGCACGATCAATTGAAGATGATATGCCTAATGTATAGTTCTTAAGGATCTAGAGAGCACTTGAATACTTGGTAGAGATAATTACATTTGTGACTTCTAGAGTTTCAAAAAGTAATTGAACTGTGAAACTGAAGAAGTAATTTCTGGTAAGGGTTGTGCCTTACTAATTGATTAGCCAAGAATTATACAAACTAAGATGGTTGAAGTGATGATGAGATGGGTTATGGAGTATGAGTGTATACTAGTATTGTATGAATTTTAGGAGGGAATTGTATGAGGCCATTATGTAGGAAAGGCAAGTGCATGTAAAATATTATTTTTAGGACTATGGTGGCCTAACTTGTATAAGCATGCCAAAGACTACACATAAAAGTGAAATGTCTACCAAAGAGTTAACAACCTAACATATGGAGTTATTTGAAAAATAGGTGGTTGAATTTTATATCCCAATAAATTTTCCTATATTTGGGAGTGGCATGCAATATATCATTATGAACATAGAGTATTGCACTAGGTGGGTATAGGTAAATCTAACAAAATATTGCATTGAAACTACAATAACCATGTACTTATGGGAAACCATCATAAGAAGGCATGGGTGCCCTCTAAGTCTCAAAAGTGATATAGGATAGGAAAACATCATAAGAAGGTATGGATTCCCTCTAAGTCTCACAAGTGATAGAGGGACTAAATTTCTAGTAGAATCAAATCACATATAAGCATTTAATAAGATATTGGGAACTGCACTTACAAAAATTTGTGATGTTAGCCACAATGATTGGGATAATAGGGTCTCAACAAGGTTATGAAATTATATGACAACCTACATATAATTGAATAAAAAAACACTATTTAATTTTTGTTTGGGAAGGAAGTGGAACTACCAATGGAATTATTATTTTCTTTATTGTGTATTGCATGTGCAAAACACTAGATGGCAAGAAATCATTAGAAGAAAGGTTCAATGAGCTCATGATGCTTGATGAGAGTATATTTATGGCTAGACTATGCTGTATGAGAGTATATTTATGGATATATAGAGCAAAGGGGTCTAAAATAACAAGGAAAAGGTGTGGCTTGATAAACACATCAAGGGGAAGGTTTTATAAGAATTAACTAAGGTACTTTTGTATGACTCGCACTATGAAAAAAACCCTAAAATGATGCACATCCAATGTATGGGGCCCTACATAATCCACTCAATATTGGAGACTGACACATGAAAACCATGCCAATTGAATGGAGAAATATTGCCAGTGTATGTATAAGACAATGTTATGAAGTATGCAATAATTTGAACATATGAGGGGAATTATGCAAAATATAATTTTGGGTAAAAAGGAACTTGTTGGCATGAAAGAAAAAAAATCATTTTTAGAATGAAGAGTTATAATCTTCTAAGCTATGATTCATGCAAAAATCAATTGTAAAAGTCTAGGTTTTACTAAATTCACAAATTTTAGGGCATAAATAAGGAGTTAGGGAAAATAGTCATGGTCATAACAACATGAACACAATAAGAGCATGAGGAAAAAACATAACCAAAAAAAGAGGGAAAAGGTTAACATGGCATCGTTCAAACCACTATTAATGCAATCCCTATAAGAGATAGGAGGAGGAAAGACATTAAACACAAACATTGGCTACTATGACATCATCAATTTTAATCATCAATAGACAAAGTTCCAAACCTAGTTGAAAGGGAGTTCTACTACTGTGTAAGATTGTTAACACCATCTTAGTTATTTGCATGAGTTATTTAGTTATATGAAAGTGACCTCTTGATCTTCATGTGCTCCTAGATTCATATAGATAGTCCATCATGCAAGTTATGACCTCTTTTGCTTGATCAACAAGTGCTTGATTCTCTTCATATGCCTTGTGTAATCTCTTAATTGATATGTTGATGGATACTGTATTCTTTATTTTTTGTTAATGCACAATCTTCCCCTAAATATATAAGTTAACACAAATATAACAAACATCCACCAATTATATTATATAGTTCATGTGATTTATTTCTTTCTTTTGCGATCATTTATTTTTAAAAATTGGTTACTCTGTGTTACTTATGCACATTTCTTATCCATAGATGGGTTTTTTAGATATTATATGTTTGTAAAAAATTAAAGTGTTTTAGTTTCTATTTCAAACGTCTTGCAAAGCATTTGGTATGATACCACCTAGATCACCACCTTGCATGAGGAGGGATGTGGTGGTGCTTGTATTTTAGTTTCCCCTAAGGTTTCCCTTGGTATTCTTATCATGGGGGATGACCTTTCACATCGAGCAATGTGGATTATTCTTGACATTGATGGCCATATTTTTGGCATTCTTAACATATATGCACCTAATGATAGCCTTGATTGCTCTTACTTTAGCAATTTTTGACCAATAGGTTGCTTGCTACCACGTGACTAGTGTGTGGAGATTTAAATATGATTGAACACCTTAAATACAAGACTAGGGCCCTATCCATGCATTGGTGTGTTAGTGAATGTGAGGCTTGGTATTAGTTTAAAAATATTGGGTTCTGGTCAACTCACTCCTTTGACGGTAGACATTTAACCCCATTTTTTGGTTTACGTAGTCCAACTACCAATTTGGGGATCACCACATGCTTAAATGGCTTGACCACTTTATATTGTGAGAGAAAAATCTTTTTTCCTTTTCTAGCATTAATGGCCAGTGTGTCAACATCCATTTTGGTATTATTTTGTTAGACCACTCCCTTATTTCCTATAAAGTAGAATGGACTTTGGGATAGTACAATGTGACACATAATAAATTTATCCTTAATACTTATATGTTGAGTCATGCTAGAATGATCCAACTCATTTTATGGATCTAGAACCTTGCCTTATGGCCCCCACATCCCACCAGCTAGATTGAGTGGTGGAATGAGACTACTCTGTGCACCACCACCTCCTTCCTTCACCACCATGGCAAACATGTTTCTCAGATCAAAAAGTGGTCAAAAGAGGCCATGCTTAATGATTTATGATGAGTCTATGTCTCCCTTGAGCTTGTTCATTTCAACATGGAATTTCAATGGCTTACAACCTCTCTCAAACACCACCTTAAGGTAGCAAACAACCATGTGGATAGAGGCATTCAACTTCATGCTCAATTACATTAGCTAAAAATTAGTGACAAGGCCTTCAAGGATTTTTTTAAATCACTAAAAGCCAAGTAAGTTCATAGGTAAATTAAATCCATTTAAGTGGATCAATCTCAACTAACCTCTCAATTTGATATCTCTTCAACTTTCCTTGAACACTACAATATAGTTTTTCAAGCTTAGCCTTTCATAGATGAGCGAACCCAAGTGCTTTAAAATTGCCTCAATGTGGTGCCTCACAAGCTCATGCATACTGATCAATGAATTTATGATTCCATGCTCACCTTACAGGAGCTCATAGAGGCTCTACATTACATGATCAATGATAAAGCCCCTGACCTCGATGGGTTCTACTACAAATTTTACAAAGCCACTTAGGAGTTTATTGGACCTGATTTATTGCAAGTCTACAAAGAATCCTAGTAGAATTAGTGTCTTAGACCCATGATCAACCAAGGTAATATCAAATTCATTCCTAAAGATGGAGATCCTGAGTTTCTTTCTAGTTGGAAGTTGATAACCCTACTCAATGTTTCTTACAATATTCTTGCTAAAGTCCTCGCCAACTATGTTTGACACATTTTATCTACCATTGTTATACCAAAGTAAACATGATTTATTTGATAGTGTTATATTTTGGATAATCTTATTGTGGTCTGGGAAGGCATGGCTTGGGCTCATTCCTATCTTTAGAGAACTATTTTTATCAAATTAGACTTTGAAAAAGCTTATGATAAGATTGAGTGGTAATTTATTCTTTCCATGTGCAAGACTCTCAGTTTTGGCCCCTATTTCATTTATGCACGACATACATTACTTCATGATGCCTCAACCTACCTCACAAGGACTATTTCAAATAATTTAGACTTATACCTACTAAAGTGGAATGGAGATTTTTTTTTCCAAAAATAATTTTCTTATATTCCAAAAAAATTAGACTATTTCAAACCATTTGGGCATAGATCATTTCAAATGAATTGGACTATTTTGAATAATTTGGACTTATACCAACTAAAGTGGAGTGAAAGTTTTTTTTCTCCACAAATAAATTTTCTATATTCCAAATAAATTGGAGTGTTTAAAACCTATTGGGCATACATCATTTTGAATAAATCGGGCTATTTTGAATAATATAGAATTATAGCCACTAAAGTGGAGTGAAGAGAATTCTCTCCAAAAATAAATTTGTTATATTTAAAATAAATTGGATTATTTCAAAGCATTTGGGAATTGATCATTTTTAATAATTTAGGCTTATACCTATAAAGTGAAGTGAAGAAGATTTTCTCCAAAAATTAATTTTGCATATTCCAAATAAATTAGACTGTTTCAAACCATTTGAGAATATATCATTTCAATTAAATTGGGATATTTTAAATAATTTGAAATTATACTCACTAAAGTGGAGTGGAGAATATTTTATCCATAAATATGTTTTTTATATTTCAAATAAATTAAATTATTTCAAACCATTTAGGAGCAGATCATTTTGAATAGATTGAACTATTTCAAACTGTGGCACCCTTCTGGGATTTTAGACTGATCATTGATCCTTTGAAGTATATTTTATTACTGGGAGACATGGTACCATTTAAATGACCAAGTTATGGATGAAAACATAATAAACAATTACTAGTTCCTCTTTGTAATAAAATATCTAATGAGAATTGTTTGTTGTTCATTGGGAAGAACTCCATGAGCAGGTGTCAATATAATAATGGATCAACTTGGTAAATTTGAAGATAAATCAATGGAGTATCCACTTTTAAGGGGATTAACTTTGAAACTTGGACCTGATTCAATACTTTCAAGGAATCTCCAACTATAAATCAAATTGCACTTAACTAGATCAAAGTAATTTAAAATTAGAATCGATTAATTTAAAATTAATTGAACTATATTTAAAATAATTTAGAATTGGTTTATATGAAATTTATGATAATTTTTATTACTATAATTATAGTTTATAATCAATAAATACACTTGAAAGAATCATAATATGGTGAAGTTACATCTTTTAAAACATTGGTTCACAACTTTTGGCAATGATTTTTTGCTTTCTCTTAAGAATGTGATGATATACGTCATTTTTATTCTCAAATAATTTTCAACTTTTCGACTTCCATTTTTAGTATATCTACTTGATGTAACATAACTCATTTTCAATTTTTAATTTATAACATAATTCTGAGAAGTATAATCAATAAACAACATGTTGGCAATTGAAAAATTGTCTCCAAAGGTTCCATTTAAAAATAACTTCATCCAATTTATTTATGTTTATATTGAATGACTTAGAATATATTTTACCCCAAACAAACATGGAATTTGAACTTGTGTAACCCATGGTTTGAATGAGTATCCTCTATCATTGACCAAATGCCAATGTGAGAAAAAGACTCTAGTGCCACCTTCAAAATTTATTTGGAATGATATCAAATGTAGTATGACATATTTTATATTTTATAATCTTCTTTTTTTCCCATATCATTCATTTGCATATCTTTTATTTTGTGCAAAATAAATATTAAGTCATCCAACCCCAAAATCAATAGTTTTTTAGAAGTCAGTTTTAGCTCCTCTTTTGAACTGTCTGTAATTTGTTAAAAAAGAAATGAATCATTTATTAAAAATATTATATTATAAGAAATATAACATGAAAATTTTATAAGAAAATGTTTTACATGTTACTAGATTGGTCGTTGATGTGATTTTGACTTGCATTTCTTATTGTAACATATAAAAATAATGCATTTCATTTGATGCATTTTTATTTTATATTTCCTTAAATATTATTAAGATTCATATAAACATGTATAAAAAATAAACACATGCTCAGGAACATTGTAACTATAATCATTATACATAGATGCACCATTTCTATTGCTAGTTTTGTAACATACATATGCATATAAATGTTCATATTGAATCCTTATAACTTGACCATAACTTTATCATATTCTAAAACAATCTTGTTTTTTCATAAATCATTTCTCATAGAAGTTGATAGAAATTTAACATTGATAAACCAACATATATATTCTTACAGTAATGAAAGTATCAACTATTGTTATGCATACCAATACATATTTATATGTTTATACAACCCATCACAACAAACATAATAGGATTTACTCTTCTAAGCCAAAGTTTACTACCACTAATTTCAAATGAATATACACCTTAATAGTTGAACACCCTTCATATACTTCCAATAAGACACATCAAATTAAAAACTATTTAAATCAACAACAATACAATTATTTCTAGCACAATCTACTTTATTGTTTTTTTATTGATAAAGAACACATGGATACTCTGCATCAAAATTTATTGTATTGAAGACATAGTATAACACATATTGTGTTATTTTAAACTGGGTAAATTAAACATGTAAAAAACATTTTAATGGGTGAATTAAACATGTAAAAAACATTTTAATGGGTAAATACAACCACATTCAAGTCTACACAACAATAAAATGAACCCACACTTCCAAATCCCAAGCTGATGCAAGTCTATATTTTATTGTCTTCTACAATCACATGTCCATGAAAAAAAGATTAATTGTAATGTGTTTAAATAAATAAAGATAATTAATATATTATAGACTTTCATGAAATTGTATAATTACACATTTATTCAAAGGGTTTTTCAACTTTTTTTTTTCTTTTTGTAGTTTGTATGGGTGCACTCTTTCATTGAAATTTTGGTTTTTTATTCCCTGCAAGGTATTATATAATATAGTAATTAAAAATTCTCATCCTCAATTGATTTTATATTTGTATTTTAAAAATGTGTCTTGTTGTAGAGTTTTACATTATGTTGTTTTCATGGAGGTAACAACCTTCAAAGCTGTGTCATGGGTTGTTGTGTTGGAGACATAAAGTTCTAGAGTTATGTTGTGAACTATTTTAATTGAGACATAAACAGATGAAATATTTTGTTAGTATTATAAATAGTTGACAAATAAAAAAATATATAATTAAAAAAATATGCATGATATTATCTTACCTTTTTCAACTTGCAATGTGTCATGTTCATTGATATGATTTTTCACTATTATTTTTTCTTCACTTGCATGCAATGCCATTGGTGCTGCACATCAAAAGATTGCTAAGTTGTTAGTTTGAAAAACAAAGCATATGCACTAAAATATTGTTAAGATGTTATATTTAGAAAATGAAGCATGATTATAAAGTAAATTAAAAATGTTATGCACATGGTACTAATCAAAATGGTTGTTCTTGTATTGGTTGCTCTGACTTTGTTAAACAATTTTGAAATTAAACATTAAAAATTGTTTGTTATTCAATTTTTGTAATGTAAGATAAATTTATTTGTAATTTTGTACAAGCACACACCAATCCAGCTCCTATATATACCCCTAGCTTGTCACATGTATCCAAATTATTAAAAATAGAGACAAGTCTCTCCCAAAAGTAGTTATCTAGTTTATTTTTGAATGGCCTTCTTGTTTTGTGTGAACCAATATTTAAAATATTGGTACATATTTGTAGATATCAAAAACTTCCTCTAATTTACTTTATTATGAATGAGGATGAAATATTGAAGATAAAAATTAGTGGGATCCTGATAAAAATTGATACCTATAATACGAGTCTAATTAAATCCATCACTATCTGGACCCCATAGTATGACACCCATTTATTGCATGGAATGGAAATCACCAACACATATATTCTTGACGGAGGTCTGAATGCCAAAAAAATGTTCTAGTTTGTGGATGATGAATACATTGAAGGCCACAAAAATAAATTTATCAATCAATGCCTAAATAAAAAGGTGAAGATGTTCTTATTTAAAAACTTCAATGAGATTCAAAAGATAAATAATTATCAAATCGACGTTCAGACCAAGAATAAACATTTCACTAAAATATTCTAAAATGGATGGCCAAAGACATGGGGGCCTATAATGGAAGTTGAATATTTATATATCTATCCCATGAAGCTAACCTCCATCATTAAGTAGATATTTTTTCAATATGATTAATGAATCTTGAGATGATGCTTCCCAACCTTTTTTATTTTTTGAAATACCTTCATTCAGGACACACAAATCATCAAACCTTTTCATAGAAACTATATAATGCTCCATTACCTCTTCAGGTGTGATTTTTTTGTCTGGTGGTAGTGTTGAATCATGGTTTCTATAATAATCTATAATTTTTGATAATATGTTACTTTCTAGCTTCACCTTTTTTCACCAAGTATCCATGTTGTTGTACCTAATGGTTTTCAAGAAAGAAATATACCCTTTTTCTAATAAATCTCCTAAAATTATTTTTTGTTTGTCTAAAAGCCATTGAATATTTCTAAGTACTATTGTACCAATCATATTTAAATCTTGTTTATCTAAACTAGGTAAATTACCACTTTCAAACAAATCAAACACCTTATCAAAATAATCTCAAAGGGGGTTGTTTCATGAAAAGAAGGCATTTTCTCTCCTTTAGTTGTTGTGCTGAATAGTTCATTTGTGTGAACAAGTGTCTATCTTGTTCATGTATTTTTTCCATCTTTTTTTGACCTATTTAAATATTCTTTCAAAATTTCAGTTGGATAAGGTCACGTGCAGATTGAACTCTTTCTAAAAATGAAGCCTTATAAATTGTTTCATTGGCTTCATTATATTGGTTACATATTTTGTGCATAATATGGAATAGAGTAATAGTTTTCAAAAATATTGCCCTTTTAACAAAACATTTTTTTTTCAATGATAGTGAATTGTATTCCTCCTCTAAAAGCATTCTCTGTTGTGTTATAATTGTGTTGGCCATCTACAATTTTTGAACCTTACGGTTTTTTTCTTCATCATATCTTCTAGGACTTCTTTTGATTCGATAATACATTGAGGGTAGCTTAGATCAAAAGGAATTAACAAAGCATCCTTCATTGGAACCTAATTATGCTTTAAAAATTAATGAATTATATCATTCACCCCTCTTTCATTTAGATTTCTTATTTTGCTATTAGCATCCCCCAATTCACAAAGCTCTACAAAAATGTTCAAGGCGTAATTGCTATAGGAAATATACCATGTAGAGAATTTAATTTGTGTTTGATCAAAAGTTTGTGTCAAAAAAAGTGTTTCAAATTTTTGTTTGATTTTATTTTTATCCACTGGTGTGAGTACTTGTATGTCCTCTTTCAAATTTGCATACAAATATATTGCCCTTGCTTATCTTGTTTTCTTCAATATTTTTTATATCATGACTATAGGGTATCTTAAATACATGTTTACATGGTGGCAAGTAGAAGAAGTTATTTCCCCTTATTCATGTTTTTATTTTAACATATTTTGTATTCTAATGACCAAATTATCTCTGTCTATCAACCTGGACATTTGAAGGTTGTCATAATTATTCAAATAAAACCCAAATGTTTCACAATAAGGAGAAAATTTATTTTTTGTCAATTTTATTTTATTGGGTGTAAATTTATTGAAATTAGTTGTAGCTCGATGGAGAGTTCTCTCTTCTTCGTTCCATACTTCCAATTGAAATTGAAGGGCATCTTCAAGTTCATCCTTATCCTAGGCAATTATTATTCTAATCGAAGAATATTTTTTTCTTGATGTAGTGCTAAATAAGTATATATATACATACATGTTTGGTGTACTAAAAAACTCAAAATATCAATCAACAAGAGGAATTTCATTGCCACCATAAAATGGAAGATTTTGATGTGGATTTAATTTTAGTTTTGGTAGTTTAAAATGTACTAGATATGAATTCTCTTGGAGTGAGGCCTTCTCCTGCCTTTTATCCAAATTCTCTTGGAGTGAGGCCTTATTCTACCTTTTAAGTATGGAAATTCTTTTTTTGCCTGAAGATATTTTGTAAAGCAATTGAAATGATTCAAATATTGATCTTTTGTAAAATACAAGTTTTATATTACATGAATTCATGAAATTGTTTTATGATTAACTAAAATATAAAATACATATAAAATATTCATAATATGTACATTAACTCACATTTAAACTAATAAGTTATGACCAAACAAAAATAAATTATATGTGCACCAACTAATATAATCTGATAGACAAAGGAATCCACAAACATTTGTTTCAAATGAGAAAGATGAGGGGAAAGTATGTTTCTAATATGTGTAAAAACACACATCGATAGGTACATTCAAGGCATCTCCTAGGAGATACATTTCAATCATGCACAAGAGTGAATTTTTATTACAAGACATCATAGGAGATACCTTCAAGTTAACCATGATGGTATTATAAGTGTATTTCAAGGTCCTTGAAGGACTCTCCTAGTAGACACATCGAAGGGTGGTGTCATAATTATGAAAAGGAAATTTTTTCACAGAGTAGGTAAACAAACTACAAGTACTGCACATAATTATAATTTCATCTTCATCTAAGGAATTTAGGGGAACACTTTCACCATCACCATTTTCTATTAAGGATTCAATCAAATTCAAGGACACAATTTATGATGCCATCATTATCGCAATAGGTATGGGAAATAATTTGAATCATGGGATGTTGTCGATTCTATTAACATATTTTCACTGGATGGAAATCTATCTTCTTCAGAGTGACTATTCATCATATACTTTCTAGCACTTAAGAGATAGGGATTGCATTTTGCTACAACCAACCCCGAGGTGATGCCATGCATCGACCTCCTCTGAGACTTATTCTTCATAGACAAGGTTATGCATGATTTTTTTATACATGATACATGTAACTAAATGGTTGTGGCATGCATATCTAGAGTATATTTTTAGAAGTATTTGTCACTACTTGTACTAGATACTTATTTTGAAAAACACATGATAGTTTCAAGGAAATCAAGATTATACTATAAAAAATGTGTTGAATTCATGGATTCTCCCCAAGGAAACCATGACATACCAAGGAAATAATCCCACTCTAATCAATAAGTTTAGGATGGGAGTGTGAATTGGCATGGCAATACTCAACAAGCTCTATAGAATGCCTAACATCCATTTCCTCAATTTGGACTGGGTACCATATTTTTCATATGATGTTGACTAGTGATGTAACATTTGCCCTAGATGAAATTATAAGATATAATCTGAGAGAAAAGATCATTCATAAAGACAAATGACCCACATATGATGTCATATATTTTAGATGTTGTAATGGAAACAATGTATAAATTCATCGGTGAGCTATGGACCCTGAACACTGACTGTATCAAAAATCACATTTATGATTATTTTTAATTTGTGCATATCTATGCTTATACTGAGAATATAATGAGGATTGTTGAGGATGTTTATCCTCAAGTCTAGAAAGTAAGATTATATTTACCCTTCAAGGTATCTCCTTGGAGATACCTTTTAAATAGGCACAAGAGTGGATTTCTCCTTCAAGGAACAAGTATAATTTTCCTTTACATAGAAGGCACTTTTGGGAGTTATTTTGAAGGCCTTTGTAATACCTTCAAGGTATCTCGTAAGAGATACATTTAAAACATTCACAAGAGTGGATTTCAAATTCAAGTTATCTCCTAGGAGATACATTTCACCATCAAGCCTTGATTGAATGGCTCAGGTAATGCCAGATGTCTTGCTTGAAAGTTCTTATGAGCTTTAGATGGATGCAATGTGGTTTGGACATGAGTTGATGTCAGATGGACCTAAAGGGAACATGCATCAAATTAGAGGGATACTTAGGTCTCATTTCTTGTGAAAGTTATGTATGCCCCCTTTGGGCTACATAATGATGCCACATGTCATCCCCATGAAGCTACATCTCAAGATTTATGAGATCATCTTAAAAAGAGATACATGTCTTCATCTGAGCCACATAATTAATGCCAAGTTACTAAAAGTTCTCTAAAATCCTTTCAAAGGTGACACATATCAAGGAAAGCTCCAATATCCTTTCAAAGGTGACACCTATCAAAGAAATCTTTGATAGCCTTCTAAGAGAGCATCCAGAGGTGACACCTATCAAGGAAAGCTTTGATGGTAGATCAAATTCAAATTAGAACTAAATTTGAATTCTAATGCAATTAAATGTCAAAATTAATAGCTTGAAGTTGTTCCAAATGAATGTAGCATTGATGATCTCACCATTAAAAAGACATGAACCAAAATTTCCAGCTATACTGCATTAATCAAAGGAATCTCTCAAAAGGCTACTCAACTCAACTATTATTACGTACATTTGCATTTAAAGCTATACACATTTTTGTTTCTCTACTAGCTACCTTCCCCCATTACAAAAAATACTCAATCTATTCATAGGTTGTACCCCACTCAACATTATTAGAGCTAAAAAATTATAGAAAGATATAGAAAGATGTTGGTTGATACCTAGAATATTACAAAAATGTCACAAGGAGGTCCCTCCACCAAGGGTAGGATCACCTTTTTCGTAAATGATGACTTCCTATTCTAATAGGGTAATTCAATTATTTTTCAAGACGTAGAATTCATCCTCGAGGCCATAAAATCAGGGGACATACATTACAAAAACATTTACTTCAATATAGAAGTAGCTAGGGTAGTTGATGAGGCTGCGATAATGCCTCACATAATCTAATTAACTTCAGACTTCCTTGCAATCAACACTGTCATTCTCCACAAGGTCACAATAAAGCTAGAGGTTATGCCATGTGTATCTTTAGAAGGATGAGATGCGAGGATGGGCTACTCAAATTAATGAACCAAAGGCTCCTGATCACCTTCATAGCTATTGGATGTACCTAGATTGCATAACCATCCAAATGGAAGGGGTAATGGTGGCTTCCCTTAGGTTGCCAAAATATGTACCTATGAAACTGGTTGAGGAATATATGGCTTATCAAATACTATATGGAGTTGATTACATCTTCAAAAAAAAAAAAGAAGATAATTGCACATAAGACTACTTAAAATATGGAGAGGATTAAGATCACAAAGTGGTATGATATCATTATTGTTTTAAGGCATAGGGACTCATACCTATTGCCTAAGGATGATTTCAGACCTTAAGACCCAAACAGTGTCATTACCAAACATCTGTTCAGGTTTAAGAAGGATGTGGAAATGGAATATAAGAAACAAGAAGAAGTGAATTCCTTTCCCCCCTCATTTTTAATAAAAAAATAGTTGTTATAAGAATTAATACAATAGAGCCAAGAATTTAAAAGTTTGTTTGAAGTGCTTGTTGTGTATTTCTATAGTTTCTATTCCTCATGCTTTTAGATGACTAATAATTTCTTTCTTATTGACTAATTTGGCAACATCACTCAATATATGCATTTGTTAGCTTGATTTTAACACTAGGATGATAACTTTGTTAGTAATTTTTCTCTATTTTCATCTTATTTTCAACTAAATGTGCTAAGCAATTTACTGTGAATGAGTAATTTTATGCAATATATGCTTTTAGACATATGAATTTATTTTATTTTGAAGATTTAAATGTGTTTATTTAGCTTTAAGTAATATGCTAGAGTTGGTGAACATTAGTTTTATGTGTTATTTTCATATAAATTATAACAACTGGTATTTTGATTATCTTAAGCACAATCTCTTTTCTGCCTTACCCTTCTCTCCTTTAAAGCCACCCATGAATCACTTTAGTTTATTTCATTCTATAAATATCTATTGTTTATTTATATTTTGGGACATAATTGGAAAATATTGAAAGTGGTGACCATATCTCTATACTATTCCTAGTGGTAGTTGTATAAACAACTCAAGCCCTGAGTTTTTCAGGACTTAAAATTGAGAGATCTTACTTTCCCCCCATTCCCTAATGACATAGGGAGCACATTAAGTGCATAAATAAGTGGAATCTCCTATTTTGGCATTATTGGGTGATATTTTGAAGGCCCTTGTAATACCTTCAAGGTATCTCCTAGGAGATACCTTTCAAACATGCACAAGATTGGATTTTCCCTTCAAGGTATCTCCTAGGAGATACTTTTCAAACAGGGACAAGAGTAGATTTCTCCTTCAAGGAATAAGTGAAATTTTAATTTACATGAAAGGCATTATTGGGTGATATTTTTAAGGCTCTTGTAATACCTTCAAGGTATCTCCTATGAGATACCTTTCAAACATGCACAAGAGTGGATTTCCCTTCCAAGGTATCTCCTAGGAGATACCTTTCAAATAGGCAAAAGAGTGGATTTATCCTTCAAGGAATAAGTGGAATTTTTATTTACATGGAAGTCACTACTAGATGATATTTTTAAGGCCCTTGTAATACTTTCAAGGTATCTCATAGGAGATACCTTTTAAACATGCATGGATCTCAATAGCTTTAAAATGTTGTAAAGCAGGGATCTTTGTGATGGAGGTTAGGTTGGCAGAATTGCTCAGCCTCTAGGAAGCAAGAGAATAGGCTAGTGATGCTAAGGTCATACAAAAATAGGTAGTCAAATTATGGTTCAATAATAAGGCATCCAACCTAGGTTTCAAATTGGTAAACTTGGTTCTGAAGTATGATAAAAGAGCTGTAAAGCTAGGTCAACATGCAAAGTTTGATTCCCTATGGAGAGGACCTTTTCACATCATTAGCAACAGGTAGGGTAATTCATTCGATTTAGAGGATGAAGAAGGTAATGACTTAGAGATTTTGGTTAATAGAATCCACTTAAATCATTTCAACTAAATTTTTGGTTCTCTTTGTACATAGTTAGTAATTTTCCCTTTTTGTTAGTTTGTTTCCCTTTCTTTATTGCTATTTCCCTTGAAATAAGTGCCATTGGCACAAGTTGCCACTGATCCATGCTAATTGTCCACTCCTTGGCTCTTATTAATTTTGAATAATATATTGATAGATGGTTATCTACCCCATTCCCCTTGAAATTAATATCTAGGTGCTCCATATTGCACAATCTCCCATAAGGATCACCATAAATCTCTTGTGAGACACTCCCTAGCCATGTGTGTCACCTTTAGCATTTATGGGCACCCAATTTCAAAAAGGTTTCATGATGATCATACTAAAAGTATAGGCATATAAAAAACACCCTCCTAAACAAGCCAAATACTTAAATATATTAAGAATTCCAAAGAGTAGTGAGTTGAGTTGAGTAAAGAGTCTTTGACAAAAAAATTATTTGCAAGATTGTGCAAAATTGGGTATTGAATCATAAGCAGAAAACCAATATTCAATATTTTCCTTGGAGCAAAGAAAAAATTATTCAAGGATTGAAAAATGGAGACTTCCACATCTTCATCTGGTTGTAGAGGACACCCTATTAGGTAGAGAACTTGTGGATCGAGTGGTCATGAGAACCCTCCACCATAATTTGTTGAGAGTAAATCATATACTTCCACCCCTGCACAATTGAGGCCTAAAGTGCCAAATGTCAAGAATATCACCAAAGGGTGTTACAAGGACCCCTCACTGGTCCTTGATTATGTATATGGGATCTTTGATCCTAAATTAGCCAAGAACCCAAAGAGCCTATAGGAGAGCACCCATGCCTAAATGCTCAAGAAGATTCAAAACAACCACTTTGAGTCATTTGGGTATAAGATTTAGAGATCCACATTGGATCAATACATGGTACCTTATGTGCACCTGTGGCCCAAAATTATTGCCTTGTGTATATAAAGTTATGATGCCAACATTTGTGTTATTAGAGGAAACAACCACCTAAGAGTGGATATCAGTTCTAATGTAACACGGGAGATGATCCAACTCCTGAGTAACCCCATCATCAACATATATAGTATGAAGAGCTTATAAATTGTATGGGACACCCATGCCCTAAAGCAAAATTTCATCAACATAGCCCTCTATAGAAATTACATGAAGATGCCTCCTTTACCTATTGCTCTTTTGAGCTTTACAACATAGGATATGAAGGATGCCCTTTCCATGCTGGCATTCATCTTTAGGATGGACTCAGATGCTAACATCCATAATTTACAATTAGGTATGGTCTCTATTTTAAAGATAGTTAGCAAAGAAAAATCTTACAAGATAGACTTTGGAGATGCTATTGCCACCAACATTCACAATGAGATGGTGAATTTCTTAGCACAAAATACCTTTGGGCATTCCTCCTTCCTCCTCTACCTAATCATGTACTAAAACTCTAGGTTCTTCTCCTCATATCTCATTATAAATGCCATTGAAATAGGCACCCATCCTAACATGGTGATCCCCATCTCTGCATGGATGGACCCACATATTGTCAACCATGTAGGATTACTATGAATTTTTAGAGTATTTTCTATCCCTAGTTCTGATCAACCTTAGCCAAGAGGCCAACACTTTTAGATTAATAAATTGTCAAAGGTCATGGATTATTGGTGGCATAATTCTAGTCGACTGGTTCTTTGAGGCCTATTTTACATTCATTCGGGTCCACAAATTCAAAGATGAGCCATTTTAGCTCCCACACTTACTCATAGATAGGACCCTAACCTTGGAGTTAGCCTACCAACTCGACATGGTGGACTTAATATATAACATGGGACAAAATAATAAGGCCATCTATGATGCCCCCTTATTAAAGGTAGGCATCATAGTGGTGAAGAGGTCACAAAAATGCCTACTTATGCTCAAACTAGTAGAGCTTAGCCTTGATCATATCAATGACTAGTGGAACTATGACCCAATTGGCCACATATCCACCTTAAATATTGTCACCATGTTCAATCACAAGCCTCAACCATAATTCAAGGAGTGAAGGTCATTGGTGGAGGATGATATCAAGTATTACGTGGATCTGTTTAAGATCTCGTCAGACACCCACAAGCCATGGGAGTCATTTTTTAAAGTAGTTCAAGAGTTTTACCCCATGAAGAAAATGATAAGGGGTATAAAAGAGTAGATCATAAAGAGGGGCTAGAGCCAAGAGAAAATAGATGCCTATTGGAAATATAGGTAGAAAATCAATAAGTGGGACATGAATTTTGGAGACCTACACATAAAAAATCAATTTGAGGAACTTTGGGATGAACACCATGAGGAATAATCTCAAGAAGGAGAGGTCTCGATTAAAGAAGAAGAAGAGGATGCCCCTCTAGTGAAGGATGAAAAAGTTTCCATAACATAGAGGCCTATGAATTGGCCACCTCCTCTATATCCATATCTAGCTACCCAATAATAACAATAGGATTTTTTAGGGTAACTTGAGGTAGAGACATCTCAATATAGGTATGAGACATAAGCTTCTAGCCCTCCACTAGAGCCCCCATAAAATAAGGTGTACTTTTTTCACCCCCTTCTTCTCACTTCTACTACATTTTTCACTCTATCTTCACTCTCCATAGTTTTCATTAAGTTTGTACCTCTTTCTTCTGCCCAACCAATCACCTCCTTTGTGCCACTTTTCACTCCCCCAGCTTCATCCACCATAAGCACATCCATTATGGCGTAATCACCCACTACCCCTCTCTATAACCTTCCACCTTTCTTGCCTTCCATCCTAACTCTTCATCCACTCATCTCTAGGGGAATAACATTTACTGCTTTATAACAACAAATGACCATTCCTTTAAGCTTACCACAAAGATCCCCCTTCATGGGGGAATTAATTCAATGTCAAGAATAATTATACCAATATTTGGAGACTACTAGAAAATCCTGAGAGGCTTGGGTAGAGAAAAGGAGAGGAAAATTAGCCAAGGCCTCGATGGTACCTCACATACGATCATTCTTCAACTCGATATAATAATCACTAATGATTACACACATGATGCCACAAGCAATCAACCCCCAAGAAAAGATGCAACTGGGGGACTAATAGATACACACCATCAACCTCAACCTCAGCTAGACCAAATCGATCGATAGGGTTAAGTTGATGGAATAAACTCAGAAGTCTATCACTGTGGACTATATCAAGGTAAGCCAACATTTGGAAAAGAAAGAGCTAAAACTCATGAGAGTGAAAGTTACTATAGAATGCCTCAATATAGAGTCCAAGGCCAAAGATTTGGAGATCACTAAAATGAGGTCTAACCTATAGATCTGCATTACTAATGAAAACTTCCAAGCAAAATCCAGTCAAACTAACTAGCTATAGATTTAAGTAACTTAACTGGAGGCTAAGATAGATGGCCTAAAGAAGGACAATCAGTCCATAGAGAATAGTCTTCATGAGAAAGATATTAAGCTCACATAGACCCACAAGAGTCTCTTGGACTCTACAGGAATGTAACTATGATTATAATAATAGATGAAATAGGAGTCCTAGGCAGAGGACCAAGAAATTATGTAACTAAAGAATGACCTTGCTACCCATTCCTAGACCATAGGTATCCTCACCATGGTCTCGTAATTATATGTATCCTATTGGGAGAGGATAAAAAATATGGACACAAACTTGAAGCTAGCAAGGGTGGTTAATTGAAGATAGGTAGTGGTGAAAGTGAATGAGTTTTTAAACTGCAACAAGGCAACATAAAAATGCAAGGCATATTTATATGCCTTAGATGAAGTGGTCTGGGATATAAAGGAGCACATTGAATAGATGGTCCAATTTGGAATCCCTTCCCCATTATTTATAGATGACATGGTCCTCTCGGAGGATGAAATAAAAGATCTACTAGAAAATTGGTAGGATGACTAGATTTATTTATGGATCTTGATCAAACACCGAGTGTCTTTGAGGTGGAGACCATATTTTAGCCTCTTAACCAACTAGAATTTTAGATACTGGTAGTAGTACATGGCTTGAATATCATTTCCTTCAAGGAGATGATTAATGTGGATAGAGCCTTTGAATCTATAAAAAAAAGACTTAATCCAAATAAGAAGAGTGGATGCCTTTGAAGACTTCTCTTCTAAGGTTTTAAGTTTGGTGGGCCTCACCCCTTTTGTAGTTTTACCTTGACTAGTTTTCAAAACTAGAAAATTTTAAGTTCTTCCATCCACAAGTAGAATCCCCTATAAGTCATCAAAAACTATGGATCATAATCCACATTTTGAAGTTTTGGGGTACTTAGCCTTTTTATCATGGATCGCTTGGCAAGTTTGATAGATGGCATGTTGGCCTCCTCTTTCGTAGGTTATCTTTGTTTATTTTTGGTTGAGTCTTAGCACTTCCCACTACTACCACATGGCATCCCAATGCTCATTATTTATGAAAATATTCCTAGATCACCCATGAGTAGTGATAACTTGACACATGGCCTTATGGTGCTTGTCCAAGACAAGTTTATTTTTTCAAAACTTTAATTAGTGTCATTGGTCAAGGATATTGGGCCCCCATTTTCTAGTAAGAATTCTAGAGGCAGTTTTGGAGATAGATGCATGTCACTATGATGCTCCTTCTAAGCATCATGGGGGATCATAAAACATTAATTATAGTACCATATGTAGGATTTTAAAGACTAACTACACTCATGAGCTAAATCTCCCCATTTAGTTACAATGACCTCATCATGAGTATGAGTTACAGGTTCCATGTGTCATTTCCTCATGAGGCCTCTATTCCTATAAATTTAGGGTTGGCTATTAGTTTATTAATTATTTTTTATATATTAGTGATAAGCCATTATAATAGTTCTAGTTTAAGAATAGGATTAGCAATAATTATTAGTTTTTTATTTCATGACCTTAGCAGGTGCCCCTCACGAGTAGGATTGAATATTGTATACTATGCCTTTAAGGCATTTTGTATTTTTTTCTCTATATAAAAACAAGAGGATGTGGCATTATATGTCAAATTGAGTGGAATATACTATTGTATATTGTTTTTGATTGTCTATTTCTATAATGTTGGCTTTTGCTTATGTTACGGGATTTAAATCATGCACATGCTCTTTTAGTCATCTGTTATGTTTAGAAGTTCAATCTATTTTATACAAATTTAGGAATAGACACTTTAAAAATTATATCACATTGACTTAGTTTATTTTAGTTTTATTTTCATTCCTTCTTACCCTTTTCCTCCCCCATCAATTTGAAGATCTAGATTCTAAAATCTTAGAGGTTGCTCTACAGGTCATAAATTCATCCCACATTTGTAAAGCTTACCATAAGGGGTTATTTTCCAAGAGAAAAAGTTTTAGGCATCAAAAACATGCACAAGAGTGTATTTCCTCTTCAAGGTATCTCCTAAGAGATACTAGGAGATACCTTTCAAATAAACACAAGAGTGGATTTTTGCTTCAAGAAACAAGTGGAATTTTCCCTTACATGGAAGGCACTACTGGGTGATATTTTGAAGGCTCTTGTAATACCTTCAAGGTATATCCTAGGACATACCTTTCAAAAATTCACAAGAGTGGATTCCTCCTTCAAGGTATCCCCTAGGATATACCTTTCAAATAGGCACAAAAGTGGATTTCTCTTTCAAGGAACAATTGGAATTTTCCTTTACATAGAAGGCACTACTAGGTGATATTTTGAACATAGGGGATACCTTGAAGGGGAAATCCAATATTGTGCATGTTTGAAAGGTATATCCTAAGAGATACATTTCAAACATGCACATGATTAGATTTCCCCTTCAAGGTATCCCCTAGGAGATACCTTTCAAGCAGACACAAGAGTGGATTTCTCTTTCAAAGAACAAGTGGATTTTCTTTTACACAAAAGACATTATTAGGTGATATTTTGAAGGACCTTATAATACCTTAAAGGTATTTTATAAGAGATAAATTTAAAACATGCACAAGAGTGTATTTCCCCTTTAAGGTATCTCCTAGGAGATAACTTTCAAACATGCACAAGATTGGATTTCTCCTTCAAGGAACAAGTGGAATTTTCCTTTACACGGAAGGCACTACTGAGTGATATTTTGAAGACCCTTGTAATACCTTCAAGGTATCTCCTAGGAGATACCTTTAAGACATACACAAGAGTGGATTTTCCCTTCAAGGTATATCCTAGTAGATACCTTTCAAATAGGCATAAGAGTGGATTTATCCTTCAAGGAACAAGTGTAATTTTCCTTTACACAAAAGGCAGTACTGGGTGATATTTTCAAGGCCCTTGTAATACTTTCAAGGTATCTTGTAGGAGATACCTTTTAAACATGCAAAATAATGTATTTTACCTTCAAATTATCTCTTAGGAGATACCTTTAAAACATGCACAAGAGTGGATTTTACCTTCAAGGTATCTCCTAGGAGATACCTTTCAAACATGCATAAGAGTGGATTTTTCCTTCAAGGAACAAGTGGAATTTTCCTTTACATAGAAGACACTACTGGGTGATATTTTGAAGGCCCTTATAATAAATTCAAGGTATCTCCTAGGAGACCTTTGAAACATGCACAAGAGTGGATTCCCCCTTCAAGGTATCTCCTAGGAGATACCTTTCAAACAGGCACAAGAGTGGATTTCTCCTTCAAGTAAAAAGTGGAATTTTCCTTTACACAGAAGGAAATACTTGGTGATATTTTGAAGGCCATTTTAATACCTTCAAAGTATCTCGTAGGAGATACCTATAAAACATGCAAAAGAGTGGATTTACCCTTCAAAGGATCTCTTAGGAGATACCTTTCAAATAGACACAAGAGTGGATTTCTCCTTCAAGGAACAAGTGGAATTTTCATTTATATGAAAGGCACTATTGGGTGATATTTTTAAGGCCCTTGTAATACCTTTAAGGTATCTCCTATGAAATACCTTTTAAATATGGAAAATATTGGATTGTCCCTTTAAGGTATCTCCTAACAGGCACAAGAGTGAATTTCTCCTTCAAGGAACAAGTGTAATTTTACTTTACATAGAAGGCACTACTGGGTGATATTTTGAAGGCCTTTGTAATACCTTCAAGGAATCTCCTAGGAGATACATTTCAAACATGCAAAAGAGTGGATTTACCCTTTAAGGTATCTTCTAGGAGATACCTTTCAAATATGCACAAGAGTGACTTTCTCCTTCAAGGAATAAGTGGAATTTTCCTTTACATGGAAGGCACTACTAGGTGATATTTTGAAGGATTTTGTAATACCTTCAAGGTATCTCCTAGGAGATACCTTTCAAACATGCACAAGAGTGGATTTCCCCTTCAAGGTATCATAATTAAAAGGCATCACCTAAGAGCTCATGATGAATTGAGAGTCACCACATGGTGAGATACAAACGAGTCATCACACAAAGCTACATTCTAAGAATATATGAGGCAATCAAAAGGTGTCACATGTTTATATTTTGAGCCAACTAGGCATCTTAGTCATATTCAAGCCACATGAGTACTTAGCTAGATCCAAGGTGGCAACCACATGTCGAAAGGTGGCAATATTTAGTTTTAAAACTAAATTAATGGTAAATAAAATTTAAATTAAAGCTAAATTGAATTCTAATGCAATTAATTATTAAAATCAATAGTTCAATTTTTGACAAGAATACCATTAATACGGTATAAACCAAGATCACCATCAACATTACATTAATCAAGCTTGCCAAAAAAGACTTTCGTGTATTCATCCAAAATTAAGACAATATAGGATCTCATCAATCAAAATTTAAAATCCATGGTCAAAGTAGGAACATTTGGAACCACCAAGTCAGAATAGGTCCCATTTCTTTATTCATATGGGATAAAAATAGTCTTTTGAGACACTAGTTTCAATACCATTGCATTGGCCATGAATGACAAACATTAAAATTAATTATTCTACCATGTGGATAGGTTTCCTCCATAGATGTCTGCCTTCCAAGGGATAACTCTAGCTCAACCATTGCCTCCATCAATAGATCCCCCAAGTGGTTCTTCAAAAAAGACATGGATTAAGCATATGGAATTAGATACAAATATATACAAACAACACCATATATATAAGGTGCTAAATATATATAAGGTTTTTGTAATAAATTAGGTGATTTTTATATAAGTTGCTTTATACTTTTATAAATATTATATATAAACAAAGTCTAAATTGACTATAATTTTTCTCCAAAGACTGAAGGTTTAGCTTTGAAAACTATTGACTTAGATCCAAATATTGGAAGCTATGCTCTGAGGACTGATTACTATACTCCTAAGATGAAAAATCATGAATGGGAAGAATCCACCTCCATCATTGAGAATCACTAGAATGCCTTTAGACCACCAATGCCATAACCATAATTTGATGTGATGGTGTTTTCAAAAAATCTCCTCCAATAGATTATATATGACAATATTTTTAAGAGATCTCCTCCAATACATTTGATGTGATGATGTTTCCAAATGGTTTTTTCAAAAAAGATTGATGTGACTATATTTTAAATAGAGGGTATTTCAAAAATATTTGGTATGATGCATAATTAATTGTGATTATTACTCTTAGTACTGCCAATAATGATCTTTAGGACACATAATTAGTAATTGACCAGATAAAACACCTTCCCATTATATCTCACATGCTTCAAAGAGATAACCATAACTACCACCATCGTTCTTGTCATAATCACATCATATAACCTACTTTGATATTCATTATTACATTGTTGCTACCATCAATTGTTATGTTGTATCTCTAACCTCTTGCTTCCCCTATTCATTATGTGAATTTGAGCTCTGTGTTTTTACAATATAGTCAGATTTGTAATTAAATAGTGCTTGCTTTGAAGATGGGTGGGAGAAAGAAAAAGAGTGAACCAAAATCCTCTGATGCATTACTACAAGATGAAATAGCCAGAGATGTCTTTGAAACAACATGTTGGTTGAATTTATTAAAAATGTTTTAGGGGTTCCATGAAGAATTTGTGCAAAAATTCTATGATAATTTTGATGAATATCATTTTATTATCAAAGGGAAGAACATTCTAGTAAATCCCTCTATAATCAATGCTCTTTCTAGGATTCCTAAAGATGGATTAGTTGTTATTGAAAATATTAGTTTTTCTGACCTGATATATATGTATGCTGAAGGAAATGAGCCACACCCCAGACTGGCCAAATCCCCCTAAGGAGTGGCTAAGGAAATTCTAAGAGAAAGTCTTCCTCAACCTTGGCAAAATGTTATTTTCTGGATAATGAAATATATCACTTATGATGGTCAGTTTATATTAGTGGGTGGAGATGATATGAGACTCATTCTTCACTTGAGGAAAGGAGATATTTGAGAAGAATATAAGATTAATATTCCCTCTTTCCTTCATAATTCTCTAATTAATGTTTCTTGAAATATAAGACAACCACTGGGTCTACCACTATCATGGGTTGGTTACACTCATTTGTCACCATTATTTTCTAAGAAAACCAAGGGGTGAAAAGGCTTGGTCCTCTTTCCTCCAAAATTTTTCTCGAATTCCTACCAAAAAAACACCATACCCTACTTCTCTTCTTTCGACTACAATCTAGATTAAAGAACCCATAGTTCAAATTTTAGAACAAGCATCTCCACCATCATTGGTTCCAAATATACTGTGTTAGAGATAAAAGTGAGAAATGAGAATTTATTCAGACCCCTCTCATACTTCTCCAACTAAAATTTGATGCATTCATCAGCTTATCTTGAAGGAAGAAGAAGAAGACGTGAAGGCCACAAAAGAAGTCATATTTATATAGGGAACCCTAATAGAAGAAACTGTACCTCAAAAAGTAGAGCATCCTATGCCCTCTATTGTTGATAAGGGTAAGACATCCTTGATTGAAGAAGATTCATCTTCTACACATTTTATCAATGAATAAAAATATTTTCATCATGCCATGGATTTATGATGCCATGAGGAAATAATCAAACTACAACAAACAGAGTTAGATGTTTTCCATTCAACTTTGAAAGGTAAGAACTTAATGATTTTTAATTTGAAACAAAGGTGGGAAGAATTTGTTACTAGAGTTAGTGAAAAATAAATAATTCTTCAAATAATACAAGCTTAATAGACTAGGGTCAATAATGTAATTTTTTTATAAAGCCAGGAACTGAGTAATTTACAAAATTCTCTTGATATTAAGGACATTCAAATTGCTGATTTACAAAATGCCAATGTTGATAAACATAATCTAATTAATAATCTGAGATAAAGTATTTCTAATAAAATTAAAATGTTTCCTAACATAATAATAGAATGATATATCTCATTGCTCAAAATTCTGAGTTATGAGCATCTATTTAGGCCATGCAAAGAGAAACACAAGAAATTATAGTTCAGAAAGAGGGTCCAACAAGAGTTGTTCCCTCTTTCCTTGTTCTATTACATGAAATAATCTCTATCTAGTATAACACCTAGAATAAAATTCAAAAATTGGAGGATGAAAATGCCAAACTTAAGGAGGAGTCTAAGAAGTAATTGGCAAAATCCCAACTGTAATTACAGAAAGCTCATGCTTCTATCTAGCACATTTATGTTATTTCTAAGAAACTATTAGCATGCATGCAACCTTCATCAATTTATGTTCTTTTCTTACATGAACTGCTTTATAAATGGTATATTCAATTAATTTCCCTTACTTTTTCATATATCATTGAAGATGAACATGTATTTGTGGACATTTTTATAAAGATCAATAAAGAAAGGTAGGATGCCATTTGTGAGTTCTATACATTTAATTTGTTGTTAGAATATCAATATGATTTTTTGATAAATTTATTTGTTGGAGAGACACAATTGCATGCCTTTATCTCCACTCTAAGGAACCAAATGGTATGAAAACAAGCCAATAATAGATTTATGGAAACATAAAATACCATTAGGTTATGAATGAGACCATAATTTACAAAAACAAATAAACTCATTTCTTCTTTTCAACCACTGTATCATATGTATATGAATAATAAGTATCATGAGCTATTGAGATCTAATATTTTTGATTTTAGAGCCTTTCTAAACCACCATTATGTCAATGGTTTGAATGAAAGTCTTTCTAGGTGGGAGACATTACTTATTGAGTTGAAGCATAGGGAAGTCCTTAGCCCCACCAATATTAGATGGAGTCTAAAAAGAGCCAAAGCAGTTTACTAGATAATCACTCAGATCTTAGAGGAAA
Source organism: Torreya grandis (assembly GCA_037957365.1). NCBI lineage: Eukaryota > Viridiplantae > Streptophyta > Pinopsida > Cupressales > Taxaceae > Torreya > Torreya grandis. The sequence goes on from JARHVA010009389.1 coordinate 259,649, forward strand.
GAAGTTCAAATGTCTGGATTGGGATGAGGTTTATGCCTCCTATCATTATATGTCCTCTATCTCCATGGTGGTGTTGGAATTATCAAGCAAAATTTGAATTTAAACCTTGGGTGCATATAGTTATCAGAGATTTTGGATTCTTGTCAAGGGTCCACCATGATTAGGGCCATCATTTTAAAGTTTATGATCAAAGTTAGAGGTTTGAATTAGGAAATTTGGATTACGGATCAGTCATCCCACTTCTTTACAAAAGGACTTACAAAAGGTAAAGTGTGGGGGAGAAATGATGAGCATTTCATATAGCTAATCATAGTTATATAAACTATCCATAAAGTGTTACCTTTCATTATATATTGTATTGCATTTAATAGTTAAAGTTTGATCTAAGTAAGATATGAATGCACTTTGTTCTTTATTTGTATGTAATTTATTGTTGATTCTTTACCTTGTTATTGCGTCTAACTTGGATGAGTAATGTATTTTTGAGTACAATAACACATTACAAGCAGAGTAAATTTTGGTGGTAAATATTTTTTAATTCATGAATATTCAGTTTTTAAGAAATTATATTTGATGATTTTTTGGGAGTAGTACAAAGGACCCATTCACCTAAAATTTTGAAATGTAAAATTTTTTAGGGATCAGCTCATCAATTATTTATAATAACTATGGTGTAATCCATGTGATTTGTCTTATATATATAGTACATATGTTCATAGGGGTTACCATCTAAGTCTCATTCTTTACCTCATTGCCATGTTGAATATTGAGGCCACCTGACATATAGGTTATGGGATAAATGAAAAGAATTTAATTTTTTTTACTAAACTTTAATATTATTGCATATTTAAATTCATCTGAAAGAGACATGCAATTTAAAAAAAATCATCTCAATCTGAGTTCGTATACAAAATTTATAGCCTTAAGAAATTGGCATTCGATGCCACCTGAATACATCATGGTGCTATCACCTAACAACATCATGATGCTTCACTCGATAACATGCTATTACTCGGAAACATGCTATCACTCAGCAACATGCTATGATGCAAATGAAAAAATTCTAGAGGTCATGACTTTTACATACAGACTCAGTTTGAAAATTTATTTTTTAAATTGTATAAATTTTTGAGAGGAATCCAAAAGTTTTTATGATGTTGGGCGAAAAAATGCTACATGATGTGATGCAATTTAAAACTAACTTATGGAGGCCATAACTTTTACATACGAACTCAATTTGAGGCAATTTTTTTTGAAATTATATAGCTCTTCAAGAGGAATCCAAATTTGTTCATGCTTCTAGGAGACAACATGCTACCAAGCAGTAGCATGTTATCGAGTGGAAGCATGATGTGATGCATTTAAGCACCAACTTTTGGAGGCCATAACTTTTGCATATAGATTCATTTTGTGATGATTTTCTTTTTGAAATTTCATAACTCTTTAATAAGAATCCAAATATATAATTATATTAAGGTTTAGGAAAGCTTTTACTACTCTTTTTAAATTTATCTCATAACCTATATGTTTTAACTGTGTAGACAGGTGGTTGTATGAAAAACTTAAGAAGGAAACTTTATTTTTTTTGAAATTTTCATATCTTCCAAGGATATGCATCGAATTTGCCTAAATAAACCTAAGGGGGTTTATGGTATGGTCTCTTAAAATAAACCCTGATCTCAAGGATGGGTAATTTTGAGTACAACACATCCTAATGATGGGGTAATTTTGAGAAGGCAATGCATAATTTTGACAACTCTTTGGGCTATAATTTTGAGGATTCAATAAGTGAATTTTAATGATTTAATGCTCCGAATACACTCTAAATATTTTCTATAATTACTTTAAAGATGATCTAGGCGTGCTCTGAAGACATACATAGAATGCTCTAAATAAGTTTAGGAGTGCTCTGAAGACCTGTACAGGGTACTCTAAAGCTTGTACAAGTTAATCCTAAGATACCTAGATGTGGTTTGAAGACTAGATGGATCCTACTGATTGAAATAGTAGTTTTGTGGATATCTATAAATAGACTTTCTATATTTATGTCTTATTTTATACATTACCATTCATGGTAATGGCTTAAAATAGTCTATTTATATTTGTATCTTTATTTTGTAAACCAGATAAGTATCTTTAGTTTATATTAATTATTTGATGTATATGATTAGTTGAGTTATTTCCAATGCCTTCCTAGAAGTATGGGATCTGACTCCTATATTTTCTATATTTTAACTAAATATATTTGGGCATGAAGATTGTAAAGATTTTATTCCTATGAATAGATGATGAGATGAGTTTAAATATACATATCCTTCTCATTCTAGGGAGTTATTAAGTTCCTAGTTAAAAGTTCTGGATGTTGATAGTGTGAATGATTAACAAACAATTTAGATTTACTTTCCTACAAACTAAAATAGAGTTCCATTTACTAATTTTAGGATTTAGAAAGCACAAAAAAGTAAAACCCCCCAAACAATGAACTATATAACTCCAATACCAAATGGTCTCATTATATTATACCAATCTATTGATTGATTAAATGAAAGGTATAATGACAACCTATTACTAGGTGTATCAATTAGGATCTTAGAAAAATAATCTAAACTACTGATTGCTATGGAAAAGGGTTAGAAAGAGGAGAAATGGATGACTAAAAAAAAAAAAGGTGATACACCAATCTTTGACACTCCTCATTGCTTTGAGACAAATACATATGATATCCAAAAACTCATACACTCACACAATTTCCATAACTAGCTCATTGCATAAGTGTTTATTAAGAAGGCTCAAGTAAATAAGACAAAGGAGGAAGGGACGATCATATCCATAACCTATCTTCACCTCATGATTGATATAGCACATCCTAAGATCTATAAACATAAAACTATCTTACATAGAGGTAAGAGAGAGAGGATAAACACCAAGAAAGAGAGATCCTTCATAAAGTATTCATGCACAAACTCAACTAAACCCAAGATGAAAGCATATAGAAAGGTAAATGAACTCTTATATTGATACCAAGAGGTAATTTCATTATTAAATGGGTAGGGATAAGCCATACCCTAAGATAAATTAGTCTCTTACAATGAGGAAAATGATATATATATATATATATATATATATATATATATATATATATATATATATATATATATATATATATATATATATATATAGAAGAAAATGAAAGACAAAAGAGGGGAAAATGTATGATGACTTGAGTGATGTCATCCTACATGGAAAAAGTCTTAATTATTCTATAAGTCTTACTAAATGGTTTGAGTTTCCTCCTCTTTCCACTTAACCACTCTTTTCAAATTCATCACATCTCCCACTTGGTCTTCTAGAAGCCTCTAAACACTCTGTGAAGGCTTGTCAAATCAACACAACATTGCATCTGTGATACTAACCAATTTTGATCATACATTTTGTCAATTTAAATTCAATATAATTATAAAAAGGGAAAATTTATCTTTTCAACGCAATAAAAATTATAAAAAACATAGGTGTGGATCAAAAGATATGGCTAAAAAACCAACTTGTAGTTGCACACAATCACATAAACACCTTCAAAACATGGAAATATAGAAAATCATAGAGCAATATATGAACAAACCTATCATATCTTATATTTACAAAAATTTCTTAAAAATATGCTCAAAAGGGTTTTTTTATTTTTTTAAAAGATCAAAATAACCCTTGTGACCCTTCCTCTGAGTGTTTTCTAGTGAAAATTTGGCAGAGTGATAAACCTTCCCAGAAGGGTCACTTCACACCATCATAAATTTTCACTGGAAGCTCACACAACTATAAAAAAAATTCATTACCTTCTCAAACCATCAGGATACAATCATACAATTTTTTATAGAATTTATACTCTATTTGATCCTATACAAATGGGATTAAAAGTGCTCATTGAGCATATTTAGTAACTGGGAGATGTAGAAAATGACCAAGTAAAAGAATCAGTGCAAAAGCTAATTTTTATAGATGCGCATTCCACATATTATATCTAATATGTGTGTACTATATTTTTTATTTCACTCTAATTACATTTAGATATTATTATGAGAAATTTGAACAAGATTTAACCTCCTTTACCACTAAAAAAATGAACTTTAAACATGCACACTTTCCAGATTTAAAAACTGAAAATATAAAAAATTGATCAAGTAAAAATCAGCTCAGAAGCCAATTTTTATAGTTGTGTATTTTAAATGTGAGAGAGAATTTATGATACTTGTTTGACCCTCACATTCTTCTCACATTTGGATACCATCATGTGAAATTTGAAGGTGATTGGACTTGATTTGATCATGCACAATGGGGTTTGAAAAGTGTTGTACCAATGGATTTAGCACTTGGAAACACACATAAATATGAATGCTAGGTAGTTTTCATGAATACGATGTTTTCAAGCCAATGTTATCAATGCAATTATTTCCAAGTGGGAGTCATTACCTTTTGAGTTGAATTACAAGGAAGCCCTCAACCCCACTAATATTAGATAGAGTCTAAGAAGAGCCAAAGAAGATTGCCAACTAATCACTCGGTTCTTAGAGGAAAGAGGTTTAGATGTCTAGATTGGGATCAGGTTTAGGCCTTTTATCATTCTGTATCCTCTATTTCCATGGTGGTGTTGGAGTTCTCAAGCAGAAATTGAATTTTAAGCTTAGTTGCATAAAGTTATCATAGATCTTAGATTCTTGCTAAGGGGCCACCATGATTAGGGCCATCATTTTGAAGTTTATAATCTAAGTCAGAGGTTTGACTCAGGAAATTTGGATTAAAGATAACTCATCCCAATAATTTACAAGAGGACTTGTAAAAGGTACAATGTGGGGGAGAAATGATGAACATTTCATATAGCTCATCATAGTTATATAAACTGTCCATAAAATATTGCTTTTGGTTATATATTATATTGCATTTAATAGTTAAAGTTTAATCTAACTAGGATATGAATGCAATTTATTCTTTGTTTATATGTAGTTGATTGTTAATTCTTTACCTTATTATTGTGTCTAATTTGGATGAATAACACAATTTTGAGTACAAAAACACATCCCAAAGATAGGGTAATTTTGAGTACAAAAACACATCCCAATGATGGGATAATTTTGAAAAGGCAACACATAATTTTGACAACTCTTTCAGCTACAATTTTGAGGTTTCGACAAACAAGATTCAAAGATTGAATGCTCTGAAGACACTCCAAATACATTCTATAATTGCTTTGAAGATGCTCTGGGTGTGCTCCGAAGACATACACAGGATGCTTTGAATAAGTCTAAGAATGCTCCACAAAATTATACTGGGTGATTTGAAGACCTGTACAGGATGCTTTGAAGATACCTGGATGTGCTCTCAAGACTACAAAAATTATGTGTAATACATACAACTGAGAGAAATTAGGATCATTTTACTACAAAACTTTTGTTTGAAAAAAAAAAAATTGATTGGATGCAAATGATAGCTGGAAACCAAAAAAAAAGGAGCAACCATATAAATCTTTAGCCCCTACTACTTCCCACCCCTCAAAAACTTCTCACTAAATAGTAATTTCTCCTATTTTTAAGGTGCATATATTTTATAAACAAATTTTTAATATATAATGATGCATGGGACCCCTCTACCCAATAATTTTGAAGTACGAGGGAAAATTTTACCACCCCAAATAATAATATTAGGTGTTATTCAATCATTCATTCATTGAAGTTTATGAGACGCCATGAGGGAAAAGTTCAACACCCCAAAAAATGACTTTTTAACTTAGTCTAAAATCAAAACAATTCGACTCAAATAATAATAACCTAGAATAGGCTAAAAAATAGCTTTTCAACTCAGTTTAAAATGGAAATAATTCACAATATCTTGAACAGAGCTAATAGATAAATGATACGAGGAGATAAAGACAAGGTGGAACCATTAAAACCCTCTCGCATCATGACACTTTTTTACTATGATTATTTATTTACAGTTAATAATTTTTTTTTGTTTTCCCCTCACATTCACCATTTGGGTCCTTATTGAGTATAAGTAAGTGCTAAACAATCATAATCTCTATCATTTCATTATCTTGGCCATTTCATTATTTACTTACAGTTAATAAAAATGTCTATTTTCCCCTCACATTCACCATTTGGGTCTCTATTGAATACAAGTAAATGTTAAATAATATTAATCTCTACCATTTCATTATCTTGATCATTTCATTATTTGCTTACAGTTAATAAAAAATGTTTGCTTTCCCCTCACATTCACCATTTGGGTCCCTGTTGAATACAAGTAAGTGTTAAACAATCCTAATCTCTGCCATTTCATTATCTTGGTCATTTCATAATAAAAATCTAGGTTTATTTGAATCTCAGTGATTTCATAACTTAAAGCGGTAAAAAATGAATAAAAGGGTCATGTCAAGCCAAACAAATCACACATTTTAGATCTAGTAAAATAATACATTAAATAGATTAAATCCCTGACAAGAAGAACCTGTAGAAATGACAGTGAAAATGGGGTCAATATTTCCACCACTGATGCCACAGTTAACCTAACAATCAATAAAAGAATGTTTTTTGACCTTCTAAAAGGAGAGAGAAAAATTGAGAGAAAATAATGAAAAGAGAAAAAGATAAACTTAACCTTAATTTTGAAGCGTGTGAGAATTTTTAATTATATAATAATTTAAAATTTTATATAAAAATTTATAACGTATAAAATTATTTTAAAAAAATATTTATATATGTAAACATATTAAACATTTAAACAATGTACATTATTTAATAAATATATTTAAAGATTTAAATATAAACAAAAATAAATAATAAACTCAGGTATTTTTTGAATATACAAATATTTATTGTTTATTATAATTATTCTAATTAAAAAAGTTTATTTATTTATTTTTCATTAAATTACATGATTAAATTATCTAATAGAGATTTAATTCCTTAATTTTTAGCCCCCATAGAATACCTTTGAGATAATTTAACTCACCAATTCAAATCCCTATGAGAGTGAGTCACCTTTCTTGAATTTACAAACTAATATTTGGAGATGAATTCGATCCTAAAATGGTAATTAAAATAAGTGACACAAAATCGTACCTAGTAACTCAAAGACCTAGACTTGGGAAAAGATTTTTTGGGTTTATCTAAATTATGGTTATGTGAGGGCATAAGCACCCTACACCATACCAATCTATAAACATTAAGTTTTAATTCATGACAAGCCATGTGATATCTCAATATAGAATTAGGGTTTCACATTTCAGTGAACAACACAAGTACTTAAACTTTAAATCCCAATATTAGAGTCAAAAATACATGGTCAAATCACATCCATGTAAAATCAGTTAAATTTAAATAAGAAAATGTAAGCCAAACAACTTTACTCCTATTGATTTTTTTTTTCAATACAAGTATCACAAAAACTTCATTTATCAAGATTATATAAATTATATTACTGATAAAACACAAGATTTTATTATATCTCTTGGGAAGCTTTTCAAGGGCATTTTGACTATTAACTAGCACATCCCAAGATGTATGCATCACTCCATTTAAAATCCTTAATATTATTCTTTGTTGACACTAATTATGCTTATCTAATTTATCCCCTTTCATTCTACTAATTTATCACCCCTTTCTAATTATTTATCTAATGTCTCCCTTCATTATTTATCATTTACTAACCTTATCCATCCTCACCAATAAATTAATTAATATCCTAAATCCCCATTATCTTATCCTAATCCTCACTTATTTATTTTCTAAAAATTTTAAATTCCCATGGCCCACCTACATACTTATACTAGCCTATTCCTAGGCTATCCTACACCCCTAGTCCTTAATCACCCACCTAATCCCTATCTAATCCCCTACCTAATCCTAATTAGTTGCTAAGAAGATTTTAGAATTATCTAATTCTATAATCCTCTCTATTCTCACCCCTCCTCTCTTGAAGCCTCTAAATCTAGAGGCTTCTAAGAATAATCCCCAACCTTTGATCTCCCCAAGCCAACTTTGAATCTCAACCATTGATCCTTCCCTCCTCTTTATATTTTAACAACTCCATTTATCCATTGGAGCTAACTACAAATAATCTATAAAATCCATGTCCAACTATTAAAGTGATCAAGAGTCCCCATGCCAATCTAATCCATCATCAATAGTCCATGTTCATGCCAACATAATATCAAAATTTTGAGTCTAAGGCAATCAATCCAATACTCTTGTTTTTATATTTTATTTAATCATGATTTAGAAAATTTAACTTTAAGATTATAATGATGATTTGAATTGTGAATTCATCTTAATTGTATTTAATTCTAATGGCTTAAAATCTTACTTAGGTAGTTTGATGTTTGAGTAGTATGAACTAGGAATTTGACTAAGAAGAGGAGATTATTATTGTGTTAGTGACAAAATACACAAAACAAATTGACAAAGAACACACTAAGATAACATATTCATGCCTAGTTACTAGGGTACGCTTAGTAACAAAAATAAATGACAAACAAAACTAAAATGTAAGGAAAAATAAAAAAATTTCTTCACTTTCCTTGGATGCTCCAAATGCCTTTGTAGTGGTGGCTTTCTCAATTTTGTGCTCATGAAGTCCTTGGTAACGAAAGCTTATCTACCTCCATCTCTCCTTGGCACCTTTGGCTTGTGGCTTGAATTAGCTTAGAATCAATTTGGCATGGTAACACTAGTTACATGAAGCTTTTGGAACCAATCTTGCATTATAACTTTGCACAAATTAAGCTTAGAAATGATGTTCATAGCCTCTTTATTTATAGATTTTTGAGAATGTCTAGAATCAATCTGAACCATCCATCTTGAGATTAAGATGCGTGGTTGAGGATTAATTCAATTATGCAATTAAAATTGATAAATAGGCTCATTAATATTTGGGATAGAGGAGCAATTAAGAGGCATGGAGGGCTTTGATGAGGCATGGGAGGCATGAATCTTGATATTTATGGCATTTATGGCCTAGGAATGTCTTTCCAAAAAATGAGGTCACCTGATGATGCATATATTCAATATTCATTTTAAAAAAATTATTCAACAAGTTTCCATGGAATTATTTATTAGGCTCTAATTTGGCTTAATTAGCTCCTAAGCATGTTTAAGTACTTTATGCACAAATTACTCAAATTGATCAGAATGCCTTATTATTGGTCCAAAATTTGACTAGATTGGAATTGGAAGGTGATGTCAAATGCATTAGATCCATTATCCCATTTAGGATGTTACCAACAATAAATAATAAAGGCATGTGTATTGTATAATAGATTTGATAAGAAAGAGCAATCCAGAGCACCTAGGTACAAAATTGGCATTTTGACTCAAAATGATCTAATCAAAGTTAGTTGGCCCATAAATTGCACTATCCTATTTAATAATACCTTGGCTAAAATTGGAACTTGAATATGTCAATTTCAACTCTTTTAATGCATTTTAGTATTTTAAAGCCAAATTGTGCACTTTAAGTGGAAATTGGTTAAAAGCTTGATTGGAGGTTATCGATGGCCAGATTTAGTGTCTACAATTTACCCCTATTTGGGAAGGCATTGTAAGATATAAGTATAATAACATCTTCTCAAACAATGAAAAAGTCCTGTATGCCTACAACTACAATGATGATAAACTAACTGTATGATGCCCCCTCAAGGGAATGGTTGTCACAAGCAGGTTGATAAATGGTCCCTCAATAAGAAGCAAAATGAGGGGACCAAAGAAAGGAAATATGATGGGGTGAAAACACAATGATATTAAATAAATAGTTAAAATCACTAAGAATGCAAGTGGGATGGTGTACAATGGTTTGCCTAAAGATGATTAAGATCATTGTACCCTGATAGTGGCAATGTGGTATGATAACATAATGATTTTCCTGAAGGAAATTATAATCATTGAGAAGATGGAGCTTCCCCTGTTAGGAAAAAAAATAATAACATGCCCCTATATGGGCATAAAAAGTAAAGTGGTGACAACACAATGATTTGCCCAAAGGTAGTTATAATCATTGAGAAATACAAGTGGGATGGTGTGCAATGATTTGCCCATATGTGGTTATGATTATTGGACCTTGATTATGGAAAACATGATAAACTTGGTCGAGGATGATGATAACTTAACATAGAGGGTAATGATGAATTGAAACAACTTGCTAGTAGGGAGATGCTCATCCAAACTAATAAAAGTTAAAATTCTTTCATGTTTAATTACTTTGTTTGGGATAAGATTAGGATGGAATCCAGATGTCAATGCTGAAGAGATGCAACCATTACTAAATAGACTTCTTGAAGCTGAGGTTTGTTGTAGCACATATTGGTAGGCATCATGGTATAACATCATGAGGACTTAGCCAAAATTTGCATAAGGACTGACTCCCATAATCCAATACTCAATAAAAAATAATGCATTAATGATATAAACCATGATGATAATGTAAACATATGAATATGGATGGATTCAATTGTAAGTGTGGGCAAGGAATCACCTAATGAACACATATAAACTAAATCAAGGCAATAATGCTGAAAGCAAATAAACATGTAAAAAACAAACAAAATAAGCAAAAATAAACAAACAAATAATGCAATAAAAACCATACAAAGATTGCCCCTAAAAAATAGGCAACAACTCAACAAACAAAAAAATGGGGGAATAAAAGAAAAGGAAGGCGATGGCCGAGTTGTCTCCATTTGCACTAGGCAAGTGGATGCTACCTACATAGTTCCATGAATGTGATATCCAACAAAAACTTCAGGTCAAATGTAGTTCTCCCAGAGAATGGGAAGAATGTGATAACTGAAGAGAACAAATAGAATGGATGTAATAGAAGATGAGGAATGGTTTTTTAAAATGGAAAGTATGTGAGAGAAAAGGCTAAAAAAGATGGAGAAACTTAGTGACAAGTGGTTTGCTGGAAACTTAGTAAGGGTTCCCAGAATCCTTAGGGCAAAGAAGTGGTCAAATGTTTTTGGTTTTTTTTCTAACAATTTTACAAATGTTTTTGGAAATTTTTGAAGTATCTCAACTTGATCAAGAATGACAAGACACTAAATGGTTCAAGCTTTCAAATTAACAAGAGTGTTTAAACTAAGGTTACACACAAAATGGTGAGAGCGTTTAAACTTAAGTTTCTCACAAAATAGTGAGAGTGTTTAAACTAAGGTTACTCACAAAATGGTGAGAGCATTTAAACTTAATTTGCTCACAAAACGGTGAGAGCATTCAAACTTAAGTTGCTCACAAAATAGTGAGAGAATTTGAACTAAGGTTATTCACAAAATGGTGAGAGCGTTCAAACTTAAGTTTCTCACAAAATGGTGAGAGCGTTCAAACTTAAGTTTCTCATAAAATGGTGACAGCGTTTAAACTAAGGTTACTCATAAAATGATGAGATTATTCAAACTTAAGTTGCTCACAAAAGAGTGAGAGTATGGTGGGAAGGGTGACTGAGCTAACCTCAACAAGTATCGATTGCTACCTATATAGTCCCAGAGTAAGACCTCTAGTCATTGTAGTTTTACCCTATAGTAGAGGAATTCAACTAGTGTAGCAATCAATTCAAACAAAACAAGCATAGTTGGTAAAAAGGCACAACGTGGCATAAGAAGTGGCAAGTTGGTACATCAAGGATTAATAAACAAATATTTCCCCTATTTTTTTTAAAGGTAGTTATAACTAAGACATAACACCGTAGATTAATTATACTAATTTTCCCAAAGGCGGTTATAATTAGTAACAAGACTGGTGCTAAGAAAGGAATAACAATAAAGGATGTAATTGCTGAAAATTCTATCACACTTCTTCAAAATATGATCTCTATCTGAAGTAATTGAACCAACTAATGAAACTGATCAGATTCCTTGATGCTAAAAATGTGTAATGAATGGAAAAAAACCAAGGTCAAATAGTCTAGGCTTTAGAACACACTGGGTTGATATAATGGAATGGTAAAATGGATACAACTAATAGGATGGTTAAGAATGATATTTATACAAAGAATAATAGTGATAAAATGGCATAACTAAAATGGTCCTTACATATAATACACCTTAGCACTCAAGTATAGTACCCCTTGAGATGAATAATATTCATCAGCTTAGGAAGTTCATCTCCATCTGGTGTGGCAAGCCTATATGCTCTTGATCCATAATCTATATGAATGATGAAAGGTCCTATCCAGTTTGGTTTGAATTTTATTTTATGCTTATTCTCATCCATGGTATTATTTTGGTTTTAATTAAGAACAAGATCATCAAGTTCAAATGTTCTATACTTAACACATCAATTATAGTGGCCTTTGAGTCAGTTCTGATATGCTTGAAGATTGTTGAATGTAGCTGTGCATTTCCCATCAAGTAGGACTAGCTCTTGTAGGTGAGCTACTCGATAGTCATGATCATCTAGGACATGCTTGAAAGAGATTCATAGTGAAGGAAATTCTACCTCAATGGGAAGAATGGATTAAATACCATAAACAAGTGAGTATGGAGTGGCTCCTATGGGGGTATGATGATTTGTATGCTATGCCCAAAGGGTAGGGAATATCTGTAGGTGCCAATCACGATCGACATCATTGAAAATATTTTTGAGAATATTAATAATGGTTTTATTTGATGCTTCAGCTTGGCCATTACCTTAAGGGTAATATGCTATAGAAAAATATTGTGTGATGTTATATTCGATACATAGCTAGTCTACATCCTTATTCTTGAATGATCCTCCATTATTACATATAATGCCAGAGGGGATACCGTAGTGATAAATGAGATGGTTGAAGATCAATTTGGAAATTTACTTTCTAGTCATGTAAGTGAGGGGTATAGCTTCAACCCACTTAGTGAAATACTTAGTGGTAGTAAGGATATGTTTATGGCTATCAAATAAAGTGGGGTTGATCTTCCCAATGATGTCAAGTCTCCATGTAGAAAATAGCCATAGTGTCAACATCAGTTTCAAATTTTTGAATGGGGCATAAATTAGATTAACATACCATTGACATTTATCACACTTATTTACATATGCAATGGTATCTACATCCATCATGGGCCAATAATAACCAATACACGAGATATTTTTGGATAGGATTGCCCTGATAGAATGAGCTCCACATACTCCATGAACTTCTATTAATTCTAATGTAGACTCTACTGAAGTTAAATAATAAAGAAGAGTTCCATCAAAACTGTGATGGTAAATAGTGGATCCAAGTAGAGTATAATGAGTGGAATGCTGAATGAAGGCTTTAGTTTGTTTTCAAGATAGATTAGGTGGTAGAACTTGGTCATGAAGGTAATTGTAAAGGTTTGAGTACCATATAGAATTAGGACTAATAATATCACAAATCATTGCAATGGTTGAAAGTTTATGAGCTGGTGCTAACAAATTCTTGATGAGGAACTGATACTCTAGCTTTATCTATTTGTCAAATTAGATAGCCAATTGTAGCTATGACATTTGCAATTTTATTACTAGCCCTTGGTATGTGCTCAAATTGAATATTGGTAATTTATTGCTTAAAAGTGTCGACTATGGCTTTATATGGAACCAGTTTATCATCTTTAGTCTGAAAATGATCTATAACATGATTGATGATTAATTGAGAATCACCATAAAATTGGAGATGAGATATGTTCCAATGCATTTCTTGTCAAAGTATTTCAATAAGTGCTTCATACTCAGCCATGTTATTTGTATAAGGAAAGCTAATTTTTAATGATTTAGGGCTTAGATCCCCCTGTGGTGTAATAAATAATAGGCCTACCCCTAATCCATGGGTAGTAAATGAACCATCAAAATATAGCTTCCAATGCTACTCCTCAAGGGGTGTGTCAATGATGGTCATTATGGATTCATTAGAAAATTGAAACATGAGTGGCTATGTGTTTGTGAGAGGTGCTTCAGCAAGTTGATCTATAAGAACTTGTCCCTTGATTGCCTTCTGATTGACATACTCTATGTCAAACTCACTAAGAAACATGATATATTTAGCCATTCTACCTTTCAAGTCTATTTTAGATAGTAGATCTACTTTTGAAATGACCATGGTCTTATTATTCAACATGTAATAACATAGTTTTTGAGATACAAAGACCATATCTAGACAAGATTTTTTAATAGGTGCATAGTTATGTTCATATGTGACCAAGGTACGACTTAGGTAGTATATGGCATGCTCTTTTCCATTATCATCATGTTGAGCCAAGAGTGCACCCAAAGCATTGTTAGTAGCTGATAGGTATAACAAGAATGGCTTTCTCAGCATATGAGATAATAAAATAGGCAGATTAACAAGATAGTCTTTGAGTTGTTGAAAATCTATTTGGCAGTGATCATCACAGTGAAATGTAACTCCCTTATTCAAAATATGTGTAAATAGATGACACTTATCTACTAACTGAGAGATAAAACATCATATTGATTGGATCTTACCTTGCAAACTATGAAGTTACTTTAAATTGGTTGGTGGCAGCATCTGGGTTATATCATGGACTTTAGCTAGATCAACTTCAATAACTCTATGAGACATGATGAAGCCAAGTAATTTGCCTAAGGTTAAACCAAACACATATTTATTTGGATTGCTTCTGACTTTGAACTCCTGTAATATTTCAAATATCTTATGTAGCACTGCTAGATGGTTGGCCTTGGTTTTGAATTTTCCTAATATGTCATCGATATAGTCTTCAATAATATCATGCATCATATCATGGAATATAATAGTCATGGCCCTTTGATATGTAGCTCTAGCATTTTTAAGGCCAAATGACATTATATGATAACAAAATGTTCCCCATGGAGTGGTGAATGCTATTTTATGTTGGTTTTCTAGTGCTATTGTGATCTGGTTGTATCCAAAAAATCCATCCATCAGTGAAAGCATTTCATAACCTGCCATGGAGTCAATGATCATGTCAATATTAGGCAATGGAAAATCATCTTTAGGACACACTTTGTTGATGTCTTAGAAATCAGTATAGATTTTGACCCCTTTAATCATTTTACTAATAGGTACCACATTAGAGATCCATTCTGAGTAGTCAATGGATCAAATACATCCTAATTTTAAGAGTTTTTTCAACTCTTTCTTTACCAATACAACAATGTGAGGATACATCTTATGAATCTTTTGTTTTACTAGTTTGGCATAAGGATTTACCACAAGGTGGTGCAGAACCAAGGCGAGGTCCAAACTTGACATGTCAAAATAGGCCCATGTAAAGATATCTACAAATTCTCTCAAAAGAGCTGTAAAGACTTTACATTCCTCCTTAGTGAGGGATACACCTAATTTTATCCATTGTAGGTCTGGTAGAGTCCTGATGTTTATGTCTGTTATATCTTTGACTAGAAGGGTGAAACCATCTTCTAGGATAGTAGGAAATGACTTAAACTATTGGACTATGTCAAGGTCCTCTGTTAGGACTTGCTCTTCAAATTCTCCAAGGCATGATGAATCTAAGTCCCCTAATGGGAGACCTGGCCATGGGACAAAAATAGTTGGAAATTCTTAAAGAATTTGATCAAATACTTGTTATTGTGCAAAACTGAACTTGGATCCATAGATAAGTTCATCGTTGGTGGTCTCTTGGTCTCAATTCAAATAAGAATAAACATCCCCATCTAATAACACCTAAAATAGGTTTTCGCCATTAGAATGGCCTTTATATTTACTTTTTCCTTAGTCAGAAAGTGCCTCAAAGAGGTTTTCACTTTGGGACCTCAGTGTTTTACTTATTTGGTTTTGGCTAAGGGTGTTCACCCATTCTCCAAAATAGGTTTCAAGATCCAATGTAATTGAGAATCTTGACTTGTGATCTCCCAATGAAATGTTGTCTCTAAGGCCTAAGAAGTCACAAAATGCCTCATCATTTTGGAACTCATCAATCGGTAGATTAGATTCTTGTTGGTCCTAATCTATCAATTGGAGATAATATAATGGCAATGGGTTGTAATGAATGACTAGGGTAAGGGTACAAATTGCACTGTTATCAAACATGTTAGTTTTAACTAGGTCATCAAAGGTGAGGCTATGATTAGAATCTGCTTCACTATCAACATCATCATCACTAGTCACTAGTGATGGAGTTTAAATAAGATAAGTGGGGTCACCCCCAGGTGGTTTAAATTTAAGTCCATAAGGTCTTTCATACTTAGTCATGGAAATTGGCTCGATGGTTCCTTACTGATTCGGTCCAAGGCCTCTTCATTCATAATTATGATGCTCCATGATCCTATTAGGAATAATATACTTTACACTTTTTGAACAATTAGCTTGGTCATCATTGTATAACCATGATTCATTCCCTTTAAGAGGGTTGGGTTCTAGGTTAGATGCTGGTAAAAATGTGATAGATCCCTTATCTTTATTCTTTCATTGCTAATGCATATGTGGGGTGATGTTAGATCACCCAAAGGTTTTTGGATTTTGAGAAAGATTGGTAATATGAAATGTATCATGGGTCACATACTCTCCTGGTCCATTATCTAAAATGGTGAAATGATTAGAAGCTTCAAGAGGTGGCATGTGGGAAAAGGACTCCAAGGTATTAAGATCTATGCAATTATCTGGTGAAGGATCAATAAGTATGGCCTTTCCTTTATCCTTCTTGGAACTTGGATTCATGCTGTATTAATAATTGTAGCTTTGAAATTCATCCTCAAGATGTTTTCAGTGTTCATATGGGTGTAAATCTCCTAGAATATTCACTTCCATCCCTGCATGGAAAAATTTGATACATTGGTGTATCATTGATGGAACTACATGAATCTCATGTAACCAAGGCCTACCTAGAAGCATATTATATGAAAAATCAATATCAAGCACATGGTAAAGTGTATCATGGGTCAAAGGCCCAATGACAACTGGTAAGCTATTCTCTTTCTTGATTATCATAAGCTTTAATGGTTATTATTTCTAGCTGGAGATTGGCCATTATGTACCCATGAATCTTGATGAGCTTTAGAGAAACTATGTTGAGGTCTGATCCATTATCTATAAGGACACATTTCACTTTATGCTATTTTATATAAACTTCTATGTATAATGGGTTATTATGGAGCGGGTTAAGGGAAGACATATCACTTTGGTTGAATGTGACTTTTTGGGTTGGAGCTAGGTGTCCAACCAAAGCTTGAAAGTTATTAGGGGATATGTCACTATCAATAGTGGATTGGGTTAAAAACCATTCAAGATGTTCTTGTGGATTAATGACATTCATAGAAAATCTAAAATAGAAATTTATGCTGGTGTCTTCTATAATTACTCCACAATATCAAACTTCTTGTCTTGGTCAATATTAAACATTTTATTCTAATGCTGAATGATAGGCAAAGTGGTAGATGGTTATGGTCTTAGGGTGGTAATATTTGACCTCTAAGTTGCGATTAGAAAATTAGGATTAGATACTAGACCATTATTGCTAACAAATATTGAGCATGGTGTGGGGCCAGATAAAACAAGTCTCGATTGCTGGCGCACTTATATGTGGTCACGTGGTAAGGATGAGTTATCGATATAAGGTCCAAAAGGGGAAATCTTAGTTTGTTGGTTTGCTTATATGCATTCTCAGGTCAAAGAAGGATTATCCATGTAATTTGGCTGAATGTTATTATTTATCAATAATCTAGGCTGATTAGTGCTTGGTCTAGGATTAATGGAGATGGTATTAACAGTACCCCTAGCAATATGACCTACAACCCTATTGTAGTCATGCACAATTGCATGGTAGGTTTATTGGTTGTTACCTTTATGACCTCAATTTTGTCCATTATTCTATCATTTTGGGTTATGCTATTGATTTTTATTGATTCTACTGGTTCGATTGGTTTGGCCTTTGATTTTGATATTGTTGATTTTATTATTACACTGGTTGGTGTTATTGCTGTTGTTGCTAATTATTATGTTGGGGAAAGGGGTTTTGATAAATCCTAAGAGTTTGATTGGAAGTGGAAGCACCATTATCCAATTTTATCTCCCCATTATCCAACATATTCTTAATTAAATGCTTGATTTGAATACATCTTCATAGATTATGCCCATTAACCTGATGATATTCACATAATTCATTTTCATGGTACCAATCAGGATACAAAATGCCTTGTAGATAATGTTTTGGTATAGATCAACTAATCAAATTAGTGATGGCAAGTTTGAAAAATATATATTTAATAGGCTCTCTTAGGTCACTAAAGACACGATGTGTAGGCACAATTCTCCTTGGAGGAGGGGTTTGCAATGGTAAAGGTTGTTGTATTTGTTGTATAGGTCTTGGTTGTTGTGCTTGAAACATTGGTTGGATAGGTTTTTGAGTAGGAGTAATCTAAAAAGGCGGTACGAATGATGTTTACACCATTTATATATGATGTGATTTGGTTACTTCATTTCCCACAACATTCCTATTGCGGTTGAATTGCTTCAGTCTTTCTTGGTTTTTAGCCTATGCTAGTTGTAATATTTGTGCTTGAATGGGATGTTGATTTTTGTCCATTTCCCTGATTGGTACTTTGATTTTTATTAGTTGAATTAATCTTGATGACTCGTTTATTGATGAGTGCTCACTCGATCAACAAACCTTTATCAATGATCTCTTTGAAAGTATGTGCACATTGTAGTTCTAGATGATAAGCTATCTCACTATGCAAATTTTTAGTAAACACAATAGCTAATCATTTATCTAGTAAATTGTGGGTGAATGGATTATAAGAGATCTCTATCACTATAGATAACTTGCAAAACTCTCACCAACTTTTTGCTTTGCTTGTGTTAAGTCAACCGATGAAATCTCATGTTCGAGATTATAGGAAAAGTGCTGTACAAACTTATCAAAAAGATCATCAAAATTTGTTATTAAATTCTTGGGAAACTTTAAAAACCACTCCAAGGCTTTTCCAACCAAGCTCCTTAGAAATAACAACAAAATGTATATATTGCTATATGCCACTGGTTAACATACGACAAAGAACTCAGTTAAATGGGCCTTAGGGTCACCTTTCCCTTTGTATTTATCAAATTTTGGTGGTTTGTATCCTGGAGGAAATGGTATTTGAAAATACTCCACGTTGAATGGATAAGAACACATATCATCCAACTTAAAATTTTTAGTCTATTTCCTAGCTTGAATGACAATAATTGCATCCTTCATTTGTTGCAATTCTTGGGATAAGAAACTATAAGGAACATTGGTTTGAGGGAGAATATTGGTTTGGGTAGATGGTTGGGAGGTCATAAGTGGGATAATGTGACCAGGGTATGATGGAGATATCTATTGGGGTATATTGGTTTGGTTGGGAAATGGACCAGGAAAATGCATATGTGGATTAGGATGGACTTGAAATTACACATTTGGTTGTGTGATATTCTAGTTTGGGTTGGTAATAAAGGTTTAACTTGGAGGATTTTATGGTTGGGATGGAGGGATATAACTATATTGTGCCTGTTGTGGTTTGAAAGGGACATGCTGTTGACTAATCAAACCTTGCTATTGAGTGGGAACTTGTGGACCAAGACCTTGTGTCTAAATGTGGCACATTTTAAACCAATAGTTGTCTAATAGGTACTTGAGAAATATGGGAGCCTCCTTATTGCATGAATCCCTATGGGGAAGTAAAATTAGGTTACATATTTAACATTTATTACTAACTAATATTTACACATTATTGACTAGTCATCACTTGGTTTTAGATTGGCATATTAGTCTGTGACTGAAGAGGTATGTTTGTCATTCCCTGGTTAGGTGGAACATTAGTTTCCCCTAATTGAGGTGGTAATGTATTTTTAATTTATTGCATTGGTACACTAGGCTATGCCTACTGTTGAGACGTGACATTAGACATTTTTTGACTACCTAATCCCATAGGTTGTACACTTGAGGAAGCAATCGGTTGAGGTTGGGATGTAGAAACCCCTACTCACTGGTATGATGATCCACTCATGGTATTAAATATAAACACATGTTATTGGCTAGTTGTTTGTGCATTAGTACCACTTTGACTGGGATTAGATGTTGTTTACACATTGTCCACTATATTTTGCTCATTATTCTATGTAGAAGTAGAAGACACTTCTTCAATAATGGGCATATGCATCAAGTTATCTATCGAAGTGTTTTGCATGAATGGGTCTGAACTCTAATTCTCTTGACTAGTTAACTCTATGAAAACTCCTATTGAAGGAATTGGGTCAATAAGAGGCTTATTCACCATGTTCATTTGATTTAAATTGCACACTAGATTTAGGTAGGTTTGATATGCCATCTACATTTGGTTAAAGTGGTCTTCCATGATGTTTTTACCTCTATTAGGTAGATTAAGGTCCTAATATGTTTTTTAGAATAAAACCAAATGATTGCTATAAGAAGCCTGTTGATCATAATTTATGTTGTGGGAACTCTTACTAGGCTTGGTAAATTTTCATGGGGGAAGTCTGCTGGAAACTTGGCCCCTACCTCTATGGCTCTAACCAAAATCTCAACTTTATTCTCTAACAAATGTTGCTCAAACAAAAATGGATCATACATAGAAGCTGTATTAGTAGAATATGATTGTTGGAGAACTAGATCGTCAGATATGTGTATTGTAGCTAGGTATTGTGTAGTTTATTCTTGGTCTTGTTCTGAATAAGGTGGTGTATTAACCAAATAATTAGCCAATGGATCTTGGATTTGTACCCCTAATTGAGTATTATAAGAGGGATAAGAATCCATCTCATAAGAAATATTATCCACATAGGGGTATTGCACCATTTCTTCCTGTGTAACCACATTACTAATCCCTGGATTGTACATGAGTCCACTACGAGTGTAGGAGTATATGTTGGGATCCATAGTAAATGATTTGCGATAGAAATAGAGTTATATAAAATCTAAAGAGGATAATGTATAAAATAGATGATGTTCAAACTTGGTCTAGATTCATCAAAAGGATCAAAAAGGTTTATGCAAAGATTTTTGAGGAAACAAGCTAGCATTAAATGTCTAGTGTATCACTATTCACACAAAGATGAGCAAGTAAATACATCAAAAATCAAAAAGCCAAAATCCAATGTCAAATCATTTAAAATTAGTCTAATCTAAGAAATTAAAAGTTGCTAGGTCTTTTGGCCAAATGCAACATCAAAAGCTAGGCTCAAACAAGGAATGTGCTAGGACTCTTAGCCAAATGGCGTCAAAAGCTAGACTTTTAAATAGATGAAAGTTTTAATCTAACAAATTTGAAACACTTCTAAGAAACACTAGGCATTTTATTCTTGGATATGAAATCAATCAATTGGGTATAAGGTATGAAACAAAAGGCACTTTAGAGATAGTTTATTTTCTCACAAATAATGGTATAAAACTTTTTGACAAATAAGCTAGACAAAAGTGAATGATATAGCTATGCTAGACAAAGGATTACAAAAGTACACTCAGATTGGTCTAAAAATGTAAAAATAAATTTAAAATCTATTCAAGAAGGTCTATGAAACAATATTTGAAATGTTTTGGATAGCGTGACGATGCTACACTACCCAAAAGGGGTAGCTAAATGTTTGTTTCAAAAAATATCTAAGGCAAAAATAGTTTTCCATAATTTTGATAGCATAACACTACTTGTCTTGACTCAAAATGTTGTGGTGCATAGATTCAAAGTGCAAGTGTTTAGCACAAAATGGATTAAGTCTATCAAGTGGTGATAATGATCTTGAGTCTAAAAACAACCTTTAACCTAAATTGGAAATTGAACCTAAGCTCCCTCAAGTTTAGTGAAAATGGTGAATCCACTTAACACATCAACTTTATAAACTTATAAATGTGAAAATTTGAATTTAGATTATAAATGAAGGACTTAAACAACTTTGGCAAAGGTCTAGATTCAATTGGGAAGCATAACTACACCAAAGTGGATGATATGACTCCCAAGTTTTTGATGGACTTCTAAACATGGAAAATCGATGATTTCATGTGGGCAACATAACACCTCTTTGTTCAAAGAAAAATGAGGACCATATGTTTTGGTTTTTATCATTTGTTTACACCAGGTTTTGACTTCAAACAAGACTTTAATCTAGGACAAAACTCAATTGATTAATTGCTCTCAGACTCTAAACTGACAAGGTTGCTTGGTATTGTTAGAATCTATATATATACATCATTTGAGAGGATTTTAAGTGTTCATCCAAAATTAAATGCACATTATATAGTAGGTTTTTTACACCCCCTTCTCTAAAATGATAGTACTATGACATGGACCTTGAAGTGTACCTTACACCAACAATACTTTCACAACAAGTGGGGTTTTGTCTAAGATCTACAAGTTTTTGAATGCTCTAGGAGAATCAATTATACAATGACTTTCATGCCAAATAATGAAAAATAAAATCACATATTTTGGGTTCGTATCACTTGGATTGTTGTAAAAAGGTCTAGTCCTTTTTTCAACCACTACATTCTACTATTCACTTAGTGTAGTGCGATGTCCAAAGTGCCACTACGTCTTGTGTGCAACTCCAATTAAGAGCCAAATGAAGTGAATGCCAGGATGTGAAACCCTAGGTCAAATATTCCCTAAATAATTCATGGGAGGTGATGAAGTCCCCCTCACAAGCCAAGTTTGCATAAAAATAAAGAAAACATGAAATAGAAAGACTTAGGGTCATTTTCAAGGTCATCCAAACTTTCATGAGTTTTTGGGGAGTGCTTTAGACAAATTTATTTCTAAGCCTTGAACTAGCATATTTGCAATAGGAATGACACTTTTGATTCTAAGGGTTCCCTAAAGGGGACAAATGGAAGAGCATACACGTAACATCCCTCTTTTTTCTAAACAAAAATCTAATTTAAGAAACTAAGTGAATACAAAAAGCTTAGAAAGGTGAGTTCATTTTTAAGCCCAAATTTGAAAAATAAGGTGGTGTTCATTTGACCCCTTGTTCTTAGTTGTAACTGTGAAAACTAATACTAAAAACACTTATTTAAACACCTTAAATATTAATTTAAGCACCAAAATAATGTTTCTAATTCATTTTTAAGCATGCAAAAGGTGATATAAACATGTTTTTAGTAAATGTCAATCTTGGTCTTGCAACAAAAATGTTATCATGTTCTTTAGCCTTGAAGCTATTTTGGGTTTGAAACAATGAACTTCAAAAAATGAGCTCTCAGGTTTGTGTTTTAATAAAAACATAGTGACCGACATTAGTTCTATAACCAATGATGGTCACACTTACTAACCAATGATGGTTATCTAATTGACATCAATTATACCAATAATGATCGATGATGGCTATCCAACCAATGATGATTTTACTAACTGACGTCAGTTATTGTGTAAACCTGTGATAAAGAAAAATGGCAAAATAAAGTTAGAAAATCAAATTGCAAGAGTTTTAATGATCCAAATGAAGATTTTAAAGTTGCATAATGATATTTTTCATGTGTGGGATGTGTCTGGTCCCACTTGGTGTGTGTGAACTAGGAATTTGACTAAGAAAAGGAGATTAGTATTATGTTAGTGATAAAATGCATAAAACAAATTGACAAAGAACACACTAAGCTAACATATTCATGTCTAGTTACTAGGGTGAGTTTAGTAAAAAAAATAAATGATAAACACAACTAAAAAGTAAGGAAAAACACAAGATTTCCCTCACCTTCCTTGGATGATCCAAATGCCTTTGTAGTAGTGGCTTGCTCAATTTTGTGCTCGTGAAGTCCTTGGCAATGGAAGATTATCTACCTCCATCTCTCCTTGGCACCTTTAGCTTGTGGCTTGGCTTGGAATCAATTTGGCATGGTAACACTAGTTACATGAAGCTTTTGGAACCAATCCTACATTATAAATTTGCATAAATTAAGCTTAGAAATGATGTTCATGGCCTCTCTATTTATAGATTTTTGAGAATGTCTAGAATCAACCTGAACCATCCATCTTGAGATTGAGATGTGTGGTTGAGGATTAATTCAATTATGCAATTAAAATTTATAAATAGGCTCATCAATATTTGGGATAGAGGAAAAATTAAGAGGCATGGAGGGTTTTGATGAGGCATGGGAGGCATGAATCCTAATATTTGTGACATTTATGGCCTAGGGATGTCTTCTTAAGAAATGAGGTCACCTGATGATGAAGATATTCAATATTCATTTAAAAAATAAATTATTCAACAAGTTTCCATGGAATTCTTGATTAGGCTCTAATTTGGTTTAATTAGCTCCTAAGCATGTTTAAGCACTTTATGCACAAATTAATCAAATTAATCAGAATGCCTTATTATTGGTCTAAAATTTAACTAGATTGGAATTGGAAGGTGATGTCAGATGCATTGGATCCATTATCCTATTTAGGATGTTACTAATAACAAATAACAAAGGCACATATCTTGTGAAAGAGATTTGATAAAAAAGAGCAATCCAGAGCACCTAGGTGTGACATTGACATTTTGACTCAAAATGATCTGATCAAAGTTAGCTGGCTCATAAATTGCACTACCCCATTTAATAATACCTTGGCCAAAATTGGCACTTGAATATGTCAATTTCAACTCTTTTAATGCATTTTAGTGTTTTTAGGCTAAATTGTGCACTTTAAGTGGAAATTGGTCAAAGGTCTGATTGGAGGTTATCGGTGGCCAGATTTATATGTCTACAAGTATATTTATATTACTAAAAATTTGTACATCTCAAGATGATCAATTTCATTTTCAGCTACCTCAGAACACTTACTATATATAGTATTTCTATATATAGACTTTCCATCTATAGATTGTATCTAAATGTAGATTTGTATGATTTATGAAATTTTATTCTAATAAAATAGCAACATACTCATTTGGAAAGGCTTTCAAGGGCATTTTGATGATTAACTAGTACACCCCAAGATGATCAATTCCATTTTTAGCTACCAACTCTTTTGGAAAACATTTCTAAGAAATTATGATGACTAATTGGTCCATTCTATGATGACCAAGATCATTTCCAGCTATCATAAGAACACTTTATATTTATATAGTATGTCTATAAATAGATTTCCATATATAATTATTATATACTAGACTTAAATCTTTTTATAAATGTCTTTAGATATATATTTGTATTTGAGACAAAATCTTGTAAATCAAGGTAAAGAAACCAAGGTGGGGCTTTTTCACTATCCTCATTGTAAATGATTAAAATATTAGAGGAAAAAAAATCTCTCATTAAGAATAACATCTAAAAGGCATCCAAATTATGATTCACGTGCTTGATTCACAATATGTTTTGCATAACCTTCTTGTATTAGAGGTATGATTTCATCCCTTAACACTACACTTTGTTAACTGAAATTTACTACTTATGAGAAACAACTGGGTGACCCTAAGCATGATCAAGAAATGAAACTCCTTGTATTAAAAAAGTTAATAAAGTTTTGAGATACTACATTAGCCTCATCCAATACATAAAAATTTAAGATCAATATATCTTATAATGTTAATCCGAATGAACCAAAATGTGATATCAATCAAACAATGAACATGATGGTATTATAATGAGATATATTAAAAAGTGCATCACATAAAAAATTACTAGATTCACAA
Source organism: Torreya grandis (assembly GCA_037957365.1). NCBI lineage: Eukaryota > Viridiplantae > Streptophyta > Pinopsida > Cupressales > Taxaceae > Torreya > Torreya grandis. Next base: position 285,227 of record JARHVA010009389.1, read on the forward strand.
AGCCTCCAACATTTTTTATTAAAGAGTTGGCTGAGTATCAACTCCTATCTCCCCCTACACCTGTAATCAACCCCTAAGCATATTTGGTCAATCCCTGACTTTTACAAGTCCCAAAAATTAGTACACTTGATCGGTCTCCTACCATGGGTTTTGGATCATATCTAGGGGATCATCAGAATTAGAAAATATTCAATAATACACTACAAGACATACAATGAAAATTATATAAGTTCAAATATGGAAATAAAAGTAAAATTATCATCATGAAACTTTGGAATCGATGGTAATGATTTAGAAATAATAGGCTCTTGTATAATAAGTCGAGTTTTAACCACATTTTTTGAAGATGTAACATAATCAAATTATCTAATAGGGATTTGACTCTTTAATTTTTAGCCTCTCTTGGAATACCTTTGAGATAATTTAATTTCCCAATTCAAATACCTGTGAGGGTGAGTCACATTTCTTGGATTTACAAACCAATATTTGGAGATGAATTCGACCCTAAAATGGTATTTAAAAAAGTGACACAAAAACGTACCTAGTAACTCAAAGACGTCTCAAGAATTTTTTTTGTGTGCTTATCTAAATTATGGGTATATGAGGGCATAAGCAGTCCACCTCAAAAAACTTACTATATATAGTATTTTCAAATATAGACTTTCTATTTATAGATTGTATCTAAATGTAGATTTGTATAATTTAGTGAATTTCATTTCAATAAAATAACAACAGACTCATCACAACAAATTAGATTTGATGGGTCTCCTACCATGGGTTTTGGATCACATCCAGGGGATCATCAGAATTATAAAATGTTTAATAATCCGTTACAAGACCATACAATAAAAATTATAGAAGTTCAAATATGGAAATAGAAGTAAAATTATCATCATGAAATTTTGGAACTGATGGTAATGATTTAGAAATAATAGGCTCTTGCATAATAAATGGAGTTTCATCCATATTTTTTGAAGATGTACCATTATTAATTATTAATATTTTTAGGAGAAACAAGTGGTGGTGGTATAATAGTAGGAATACACATTGGAATAGATGTGTTGGATTATATTTTAATGATTCAAATGTTTTGTTAGCTTGTTATTCGAGTAGTTTTTTACCCGTTCGTTGGTTTCTCAACCAACTCATCTTTTTGTAAAGATTTTTAAATCTTCTCAATATAAAAATAATTTAATAGATTTTTTTTGAATATATTTCTGTATTTTCCCCCATATCCTAGCAAATAGTGGTATTAAAGCCATGATATGGAGAATTAAAGAGGGGATGAACAAGTTAAGGGAGTTATATACATTATCCACATTATTTTTATAGTCAACATAGTTCTATACGGTATGATGGTAACATAAACTATATTATGCAATTTGATTCGATATAATTTTTTTTTGCTTATCTATTTACAGTGTGTATGTTTGGGATATCTAAATTTTTAAAGAACAAAAGACAACAATATGGCAAATATAATTTCAAAGTAGTTTACAGTGCCCTATTTCATTATGTAGTAACGTTTACACCATGTGAAACCATTATGTGATAAAAACAAGTGATTTTCCTAGGGATTAACTTCAAGAAGAAGCCAACTCTTAGCACCAGACCACTCAGACAACTCCATAGGATCAACAAAATTACTTATAGAAATTTGGCATCAACATTAGGGTTCAAACCTACATGAGTTATGTCTAGAAATCTAGCATCAAAAATAGGTTTATTCTGATGTAGATCAAGTTAACTATATAATTCATGATTTGATCTTGATGATCACACACTTTTCAAAGCCCTAAAATACAATGGGCTCCACCACTAAAAAAAAGGTGAATTAAAACATTCCATAAAGGTTTTTACCATCTTTGTTTTTACTATCTATTCATTAAAAATTGATGGTTTTATAGAATTTATTGTCATTTCATGCTTAGATTTATTTAAGGGGAGATGGACAATGAATGTTTTGTAAGTCACTCATAATTGTGAAGTCTAGTTTTAAAACTCATTGAAATTATTTTTGGTCAAATTTATTTTTTGACATTTGTAAAAGGAGTTATAAGGATATATTTTTCAAATTGGAGAAATAAGGGAGTAATAAGATTAATAAGGTGTAATTTTTTACAATTCCCAATAATTTTTTGTATTTAGAAACTATTTTTGAAGGTAAAGGCAAAACCTCAAAATAGTATTCCCTTGTCTTGTTTTGACTTGATTTTTTAGCACCATGGCAAAAATTGTGAGTTTGATTTTTGAAAATGGTAAATTGTCACCTAAAAATTATAAATAATGGAGTAAGAACATGGATAATACACTAATTTTTAATGACGTATGGGAAATCACTGAGAAAAAAATCACACCATCTAATGAAGTTACAAAGTTGATTGAATATCAAAAACATGATAAACATGCACTCGCACTTTTGAAATCATCTTGCATTGAACATATAATCATTCATATTGAGGCAGTTAAGAGAGGTGCATGAAAATCTTAGAAAACATTAAAATATATGTATGAAAAGCAACTACATACAATAAGATTGACCTTATTATGCAATTGTTGAATAATAAACTGGTAGATAATGAAGATGTCTCTGAATATCTTTCTTATATGAAAACATTGAAACAAGAATATTGCACAATTGGTGGTAAAATTGATGATGATATGTTGATTTATATCACATTAAATGGTCTTAATTCTACACACACCAATTTTTTTGAAATGATATAGCTTAGTGATAAGCTTAATGGTGCCACATTTGACTCTATTTGTGAGTTATTAACTCAAAATGAGAGATAGTTTGCAAATAAGAAGAGTACATCCACAAAAGAGGCTCACTATACCAAAATAGGTAATCCATTATATTCACATAATATAAAACATTATTTGAAGCACTATCAGAGACAAAAACACTCTCCATGACACACTTCCAAACATAAGCATCATTCTAGACATAGGGATCATTCTAGTTCTCCAAAGAATAAACATGATTCTAGTTCTCTAAAGCATGGACATAATTTTGATTCTCAGGAGCATAAACATCACCACAAACATTCACATGGAAACATGCACAAGCATAGGCATTCTTCTTCATGTGGCTATTCTTTCTCTAGTTCCAATGGATGTGAGAGAATATGATACAATTGTGGTGGCATAGGACATCTCTCTACAGAGTGCCCCTCCAAAAGGAGGTCCTCTCGACATTGAAAAAAGGTAGAAGCAAACATTGTTGGTCACTTCAGTCACTCTGATCACTCTTTTGGCTATTATTCTACATATTCTTCTGATGGATGAGATGACTGTGAGGTTTCTTGCTCCATAGTTGATGACTATATATTTTGAGATGTTAACACACCCATCTTGTGTGATTTATTAGGCTCAAGATTGAGATTTGATGTAGTAACATTTTTTTGGCTTGTGTACTTTGCTTTCATAGATCTAGTATTGATATGATCTTTGATGTGGATAATTTTAGTGGTTTGTACTTAGTTTATTTATTGCATGGATTCTCACCTCTTTCCTAATAGGGGGAGAGGATACTGTATATTGGATTTTGATCAATCATCGGTGGTTACGGTACAAGTCAATATTGAGTTTCTAGCATTGTTAGTGTTGAGCAAAAGCCTACAAGAGATGTTGGTGATCATTGAGAATCAATTTGAGACGTGTCATACAAATTACTAGGAAAATCAATTATTGGGCAGATTTTATTTGAAGATTGATGTAGTTGGATAGAGTGTGATCATGTTCTACTTTAGTGTAGGGATGATTAGGGTGTTGATCAGTTTAGGATGCCTAGTGTACTAGTTGCAGTTGCAACAAAGTCTACTTGGATGACTCATAGTTCATTTATCCAGTCTTTTTTATACCCCTTTGGATCAAGGGGAGTTTGTTGGATTATTTTTTAATGATTCAAATATTTTTTTAGATCTGTTTAGGTAGTTTTACCTGTTAGTTGGTTTCTCAACCAACTCATCTTTTTGTAAAGATTTTTAAAGCTTCTCTATAAAAAAATAATTTAATAGAATTTTTTTGAATATATTTCTACATTTTTCCTCCATATCCTGGCCAACAAGATGGTGTCTTTTGAACATATATGTCCACTTCAAAATTTTATCATATTTCTAAACCCAAAATTCTTCTTGGTCACCTCTAATTATTTGAGTGCCATTGTAACAAAAACAATTTATCCATTGTAATCACCAAAATATAACCTGATCAACCATAACTGAGTTTCTTATCCAATGAATATAGATACCCCTGATCAAAACCAAGGGAGTTGTAATTTTGATGTAGAGATTGTACTAAGAGGCTATCTCTTTACATGAAGAATACAAGCCATCATAGACTGAAACATTGCATGGTAATTTAGATCTCAATAGGTTTACACCCACAATTACTTTAGATGAACTTATTTTGACATTATCATGGGTTTATAGGAAACAATAAGTTTAATTGTCGATTTACACTTTCACTTCACATAACCCCTCTTACCAACACACACAAATTATATTGGTTATTAAATAAATACTGGCATATAATATATATCATAATATTTTTATATATTAAATTGATTAATTATATATTAGTATTATATATAAATTATGTATTTTGTAAAATATATTTTAATATTAATAAATACTATTATATCATATAATATATATGTTAATATAGGTTATAAATCAATATTATATATTATATATTTCAGTATAATATATTTCAATACATCTAGGTATTGTTAATAGTACATAGATAATATTATATTTTTAATTATATTAAATTAATTTTTATGCCTTTAACCTATTGTATAATGCTATGTAACATAAAAGTAGACTGAATTTTTGCTTCATTTAACATTACAGGATCAAAAATGCGATAAAAAATATGGATTTAAACTCTGCAATGCTTCACCATGTATGCAATAGATGAAGAAGATTACTTCGAAGAGCAAATATATCAAACATTAATAGTGTTTGTTAGGAAATGGGAATTAAATTTAAATTTATAATCACGTATCATGAAGGTTAAATCATGTATCATGGAAGATTAAATTTGCTGTTGCAGATGACACTTGGCACGGGACATGGGGCAGTAAAGTAGATGGACAATCAATTAATTTCAAGTAATGCAAATGATTAATTTAATAGGAATTCAAACTTGGTTACAAAATGATAATTCAAAAATACATAACCAAATTACATCCATGTAAAATCAATTAAATTTAAATAGGAAATTGTAAGCCAAACAACTTTACTCTTGAAAGAAATATCTCAATACAAGAATCACAACAACTTCATTTATCAAGATCATAGAAATTATATGTCTATATATTGTTAATATTACAGAAATAATATTAAATATTTAATAAAATTAAATGAATTTTAATGTCTTTAATGTATTATATAATGTCATGTAACATGAAAATGGGCTAAGTTTGTACTTTATTTAACATTATGGGATCAAAAATATGATCACAGGTGCGGATTTAAAACTCTATGGTGCTTCACCATGTGCACAATAGATGAGATAGATTAATTCAAATAATAAATCTATCAAACATTAATGTTTGGTAGGAATTAAATTAAAATGTTCAATTACGTATCATGAAGTTGAAATCATGTATCACAAACATTAAATTTGATGTTGCAAATGACACTTGGTACGTGACAATTGGAAATAAAGTAGATGGACAAATGATTAATTTTTTATCCCTTCAAACTTGGTTATAAAATGTATATGAAATATTAAATTACATACAAATTATACAAAAAAATATTTGTTCTACTTTACAAAATGACCATCAAATTTCAGTTAACTACCAAGTCTTTGGAGCTGCAATTTTAATTAGTGATACACAATTTTTTTATTGAACATATTCAAATTAAGATAAAATTTATTTATCACCAATTAATATATTTCTTAGTGAGTTTATTTCTCCACTCAAATTCTTTGGTTTATTTCTCTAGTTTATTAAGATGTGTTTCTTGGTATTTTTGACTACAAGTGCCACAAAGTGAGTTAGAGATGTGTTCATCAGTTTTCACGGACAAGATTGGTTGGAATTTTTGACTCATGTATAATGTAACCTTGTTGATGATTTTTTTTTTAATGGATATTTACTAAGATGCATGTATTCATGTACCTACAGTCAACTGTAGTTTTTGTAATAAAATATTAGAAACTCTTTATTTTATATAGTATGAATTCATTGTTTTCAACTGAAGTTTTGTATCCAATCATATTTATTTATTTATTTTTAATAGTTTTAAAAGTAAAATACTCCTAATTTTTCATATAAAGGTATATTACATAAATTTTTAAAGAATGTAGGACTAAAAATTAGGAAAAATAATCCTACAATTTCTCAGTAGCACCCCCTCAAAAATAATCAATAATCTCCCAACACAGGACCCTACTTTATTGAAGGTAAATTTGATTAAATGGTAACATGTCAAATTGATAGATGAGAATATTATATAGAGAGATGTAATTCCTAATATGATAATATCAAATTCTTAGCAGTTAGTTTGAGATATAAAAAATAAAAAAAATAAAAAAATAAAAAAATAAAAAACTGCTCATTATTCAGTAATCCCAAAACCAATGTGCCACTTCTAATGTAATTCAAATATTTCCCAATACACTACTACCACCATTCATTGATGAGAAAGAATTTTTGGGAATAATGGTAGATGGTTATGATGTCCCACCTTCTAACAACAATGAGGTTCCTTCATATTTTTTGAGGAAAATTTAATGCAAGTTTAATATCCTGAATGAAATTCTTTATTAATTTTATTATTAAGAGTTTTTAGGGCCAATAAAAAGGATTTTGATAGGATAAATTAGTTGCATATCATGTGCCTAATAAACCTATGAAAATCTCTATCAAATAAACACTATAACATGAGATAATCCCCTCTATAGTGAAGGATGTTGTAGAGATTGACAATTTACATGTACTTAAATCACTTACTGATATCGTTGTGTAATAATATATGAGCCAATTTTCTCATACTGATGTTTATGAGAGTGGACATGGAGATGGTCCAACTAACACTACTACTCAACCACACTAATGCAGATCCTATGGTGCTCTAAGCACTATAACTTAAATTAGATGAGAATAAGAATTTGATGTAAACCAATTATGGTGGTGTTTTTAATTAGATAGATGATATTATGGTTTTGACCCCTATTATAAGAAACATGATATGTAACTATCATTACATGTTTTCATAGCCTAAAATGTGGATGCCATAAAAATGGCATTTTAGGGCCATCTTTGATGGATTTATTACTAAGACTAAATTTTGGGGTCATTTTTGGAGGATTAATCACTCATACAACATTTCTGGGATGTCATTGAAAGACACATTAACACAATACTCAATATCATAAGCTCAACTTCTATAATTTTTAGTATTTGGCAATGATAGATATATGGGGCTTAATTAGTATCATAAGCATTGTATTGATCATAATTTTAAATTGGATCACTTCTTAATATAATTGCATTTACTGCTCATTTTTGATTTTTTAAAACAACTTTTGGTTTGGAAATCTCACCTACACCTTTGCAAGTATCTTTTAAATTTGACTTGTATTTTTTTTGTTGGAACTATTAAATTATAAATAATGTTTAAAAGATAATAATTATTTTACATAATAATAAATTAAAATAATATATATGTAGTTTTTAGGTTGTAAAAGGAGATAATACCATCTTTTTCCTAGCCAGATTGTGAACCATCTTGTAGCTCATATATTGCTACAATTATTTAGTTGATGTTTATATATATAGAGGTAATTTTGAATGTTATAAGTTGTCATTTTTGTAGATGCATTAATTTTATATATATATATATATATATATATATAAAATCAAATAATGATGATATTTTGTTTGTTTCATTGTTGACCTCATTTGAGACTCCTCCATCTATATGGGTAAGAGTAGACATAGGCATTGCTAATGTGATTTCATTTGTGCAACAACTTACTAAGGTGTGAGTTGAGCTTATAAATTTTCTTAAGCATAAATATGGATTTATTTTAATAAATTTCTTGATAAAATGACTCCCATGTTCAAATTTTATATTCATTTAAGAATTATATATGTACATACGTACATACATACATTTGACCTTGTTAAATTATTTTGTATGTATTATTATTTTAATTTCATTATTTTATTGAAACTTTGCACATATATATAATAATAGCCTCAAATTATTTGATCATAAGGCACATGTTATCAAAATAATCCAATCACACCCTTCAATATTTCTATCTCACTATGTCACTAATCATATAGAATATGGTTGTCCTTTAGTTTATTATCGATAATTTTTATGGGTCACATATGTCCACCATATCTTCTTCTAGTAGTATTGAGTAGATACAGTAAGATTTTTAATGCCTAACTAATGGATTTCTATCATAATTTGAAATAACTAGTGATGTACTTCATATATAATTTATACGTGTGTTAATTTATTGTATTCGTATTTATGGAGAGGCATGGAAATTGGATGGATGCACTATGCAGTGACACTATGATTATTAATAATTTTTATATCATGTGATGTATAGTTCATTGTATTATAATAATAATGCAAATGGATAAGGTTTACTAAAAAAATTAATTAGTCAATGCTACACAACCATTTGGCAATTATTGCTATTTTAAAATTGATTTAGAGGTGGACTTGTATACAAAAATTAGCATGGTTCATTTTGGTAAATGGCATAGGTTTTTTTTTTATTCCTATGGTTGGAGGATAAAACCTTATCTAGATTTAAAGATATTTAGACTTGTAAAAAATAGTCAAAATATTTACAATGGAATTATGACAATGTTCAAATCTTAAATTATCAGTATGGATTTACTTCTTATATAATTTATCACCACTTGAATATGAATAAGGACATTCCTCTTTAACATCCATTAATCACATCAAACATTGAGCGTACATCAAGTGGGAATATATATTCATCCCCCTTGATGTCAACTTCAATGAATACTTTAAACTACGGTGGGGTTTTTTCACAATCCTCATTACAAATGATTAAAGCATTGGAGGAAAAATATTGTTTCATTGAGAAGAAAACCTAAAAGGCATCCAAATATGGCACACATGATTCACAATATGTCTTACATAACCCTCTTGCATTAGAGGTATCATTTTAACGCTTACCACCACACTTTGTGGCACTAAAATTTTTTACTTATGAGAAACATGAAGGGTGACCCTAAACATGACCGAGAAATGAAACTCCTTGCAATAACAAGCTAAATTATGGGGCCACTACATTGGATTCATCCAATACAAAATTTAAGATCAAGCCATCTTACAAAGTTAATTTGAATGAACCAAAATATGATACCAATCAAACAAAGAACATGACAACACCACATCAAATTGTATTACAGAATGCACCACACACAAATATTATTAGATTAACAATATGTCCACCATATCTTCTTATGGTAGTATTGAATAGATACAGTAATATTTTCAATGCCCAACTAAATTATGGCTTCCTATCATAATTCTAAATAACTAGTGATGTTGTACTTCATGTACTTATTGGTGTGTTAATTTTGGTATTCGTATTTATGAAAAGGCATAGAAATTGGATGGATGCACCATGGAGTGAAACTATGATAATTAAAATTTATGTGATGTATAATTAGTTCATGGTTGTATTATAATATGAATATGGATGAGGTTTACTAAAAAAAATAATTAGTCAATGTTATACAACCATTTGGTAGTTGTTTCTATTTTGAGTCTTAGTCAAACGAAATAACTCATATTTATAATCCATAATTAGAGATCTACACATTCAGAAATTCTTGGATGAAACCAAGATAACTAACACTATCTGAATGGTTTGTGGTTGTTTAATTCAATATCAGGGGTACATGAATTAGTCAAAATTATATTAAGTATGAAATGTGTTTCTGAACATTTGATTGTAGTTCAATTGGAATATATAAACAACTCTTAACATGCATGCCAAGTCATTAAAATTGATTTAGAGGTTGACTTGTATACAAAAATTGGCATGGTTCATTTTGGTAAATGGCAGACTGATTCTTTTTATTTCTATGGTTTGAGGATAGAACCTTATCTAGATTCAAAAAGACTTAGACTTGTAGAAAATAGTCAAAATATTTACAATGGAATTGTGACAGTGTTTAAATCTTTTTATCACTATGGATTTACTTCTTTTACTTATCACTACTTGAATACGAATAAAGAATTTAGTAAAATAACATTGCATTCAAAAATATTTCATTTTATGAAGAGGAAAAAATTAACCACTCTAGAAAAACATTTAAAGATAAATTATTTAAAGATTTAAACATGATAGATAAAAATAAATAATAAACATAGTTTTTAAATATAAAAAAATAATTATAATTTTTTATCATTTGTTATAATTATTGTTATTAAATAAGTTTATTTATATTTGTTAATTTACATAATGAAATTGTCTAATAGGGATTTGAATCCTTAATTTTTAACCCCCATAGAATACCTTTGAGATAAAATTCATCAATTCAAATCTCTGTGATAGCGAGCTATCTTTCTTGAATTTACATTTGTGACTCGATCACTTAATTTAAACAATTTAATAACGTAGTAGACATCTGACATGGTTAGATATCAAATACAATAGATACCAATATAGAGGACGTTCCTCTTTCATGTCTATTAATCACATCAAACATTGAACGTACATCGAGTGGGAATACATATTCATCCACCTTGATGTCAACTTCAATGAATACTTTTAAATAAGGTGGGGATTTTTCACAATCCTCATTACAAATGATTAAAGCATTGGAGAAAAAAAATTCTCTCATTGAGAAGAACACCTAAAAGGCATCCAAATATGGCCCACTTGATTCACAATATGTCTTGCATAACCCTCTTGCATTAGAGGTATCATTTCAACCCTTGCCACCACACTTTGTGGCACTTAAATTTCCTACTTATGAGAAATATGAAGGATGACCCTGAGCATGACTGAGAAATGAAACTTATTACATTAAACAAGATATTAAAGTATGGGGACACTACATTGGCCTCATCTAATACAAAATTTAAGATCAAGCCATATTATAAATTTAATTTGAATGAACCAAAATATGATACCAATCAAACTATGAACATGGTTGCACCACATCGAGCTATATTGTAGAATGCACCACACAAAAAAATCACTAGATTCACAAAGCCTCTAGTGCTTATTATTAAGAATATGGCTGAGTGTCAACTCATATCTCTCCCTACATTGAGGAATTATTAGAGGTTTATATGGGTAAACCTCTTCCACAGGGATATTAATATGATGAGAATGCATATTGTGATTTCTACCAAGACCATATACATTCTACTAATAGATGATTTTCCTTGTGATATAAGCTTCAAGACTTATATGAGTCCCAAAAAATTACACTTGATGGGTCTCCTACCATGGGTTTTGGATCACATCCAGGGGATCATAATCCTTAGAAAATGTTCAATAATCTGATGCAAGACCATATTACAATGAAAATTATATAAGTTCACATATGGAAATAGAAGTAAAATTATCATCATGGAACTTTGGAACCGATGGTAATTATTTAGAAATAGGCTCTTACATAATATTATGTGGAGTTTCATCCACATTTTTGGAATATGTAACAGTAATAGTATGTTTAGGAGAAACAAGACTATGGTGGTATACTTGAAAATGCATCATCACTAGGGATAGTACTAGGCATACATAGAATAAATGGATTCTTTGGAACATATATATCCACTTCAATTTTTTATCCAATTTTTAAACCCAAAATTCCTCTTGGTTACTTTTAATTTTTTAGTGCCATTGTAACAAAAGCAATTTCTCTATTTTAATCACCAAGACAAAATGTGATCAGCCACAATTGAGCTCCTTATCTAGTGAATATATATGTACCCTGATTGAAACCAAGGGAGTTGCAGTTTTGATGTGTAGAGATTACATGCTAAGAGACTATCTCTTTACATGAAGAAAGCAAGCCATCATAGACTAAATCATTACATGGTGATTCAAATCTTGATTGGTCTGTGCTCACAATTATCTTTAAAGATGAACTTTAATATTTTGACATTATCAAAGGTTTGGAATTACTAGGTTTAACTATCAATTATAATTTTACACTCTTTTTGTTTATATAGCCCCTCTCACTAATACATATATACATACATTATATGTCATGATATACGTGTGTGTGAATGTATGTATATATATATATATATATATAACTAACTGAGTAATATTATATATTTTATATTAAATATATTATAATGAACTATATGATATATAATAATTTATAATTTGATTTATAAACTATATAATAATAATAATAATAATAATAATAATAATAATAATAATAATAATAATAATAATAATAAAATATATTATATAATATTTAATATTATAATATAATATTACATTACATAATATATATTTTTAGTAAATGTTTTAAATAAATATTATATATTTTAATATAATATATGTAAATATCATTTTAATATATTAAATATATCACTTGCCTTCAATTTAACTTGACTGCTCCTGAGGTGCATTTGCATTTAGAAATAGGTGGGAGTCCCCAACGAATTTGAAATTTAAATTTACTTTGTAAAATGTTGTTCGTATAATTTTCACACATTTTTAAGAGGAAAAAAACCATCGAACATGTCTGACTAGATATATTTCTATTCCTGCATATTCCTAGTTTTTTTTGAACATACACTGTAGAGCGCTAACAGATCATAATAGAGCAGGTTGTAGAGTGTCCAAAGCGTTGACCATATTTGTTACTGTTATTTCTATAGATCATTATTTTTAGGTATTTAATCTTAATAGTGTTTAATATATATTTTTTACTCTATCTAAAATGTGTGATTTATTTGTGTTGACTTGGCCCTTTTATTCATTATTTATTATGAAATCACTACGATTTAGATTTAAATGGGTAGACTCCACTAGTTATAATTCAATATGGCTAGACTCCTTGTTTGGTTTAAATTCTATGGAAAATAGTTTCACAATAATTACTTTTCACCTTTTTTTATCATCTTCATCATCTGGTGAAAACTAACCAATTGCATAGATTTAGCCAATAAACCATGCAATTCAAATGTCCTTCTAAATGAATGAGCATGGATAGTTACTCAAAATTCATCTCAATTGTGCATAAAGTGGTGAGCCATTACAATCCAAAAAAAATGTTAGCCCCATCCATGATAATAGAAAACATAAGATAATATAATAGGTAGTATCCCATAGCTTTATACTATGGCATTTACCAAAACAATTGACTATAGCCCCACCTATAATTAGGATTTGAACATATGGAGTTGGGTAAATGGAATAGTTCAATTGAGTAGCCAACTTATTTTTGATGAATTTTTATGTACTCCTAGAGTAAATAAATATAGTTGACTTTTATTTCTTTAGGAAACTGACCACGTTAATATTTGGAGTACTAATACCTAAAAGTGTACGATAGAAAATAATAAGTTGAGAATATTTAGATTCATCCTTAGGTCCTTCCAGATTGTTGATGTATGTCTATGTCAAGGATGTAATGGAAATAATAGAATAACATTTCTTAGATTATAGTGTATGTTTTGGAAAACCTTAGGGCTTCACTAAGTTTTGCTAGAGAGATTATGTGGTTACAACTTACCACTTTCTAGTCTGCAAATATATCCTACTATAGGGACAATAGGAATATGGTAGTGACACAATCTACCTAAATTTGTTATGATTTAAATTGCTTTGTATTTACCAATATAAGCCAAAACTCTTAAATAAATAAATGGATATACATAATGAGCATTAATCTAAAGTGATTCATGTTAAAAAAATTTAAAAGGAGGGAGTAAGGTAGGGCAGAAAAGAAAGTTCCCTTGTAACAACAAAGACCAACATATCTCTTTTCATTTCTATTAACAACCCAAACAACACCCATTTGAAATCAGATTGCTCATATCTAATTCATATTTGGACTAACATTGGAATGATCTAAGGCTATGGGATGCTTGCATCTAGACCAACCCTCTAGTTGTGAGGCTAACTCCTCTGAATATGTGAATTTAGGATCAATTACTAAACCTATTAGATGTTGGGATGAAAAGAGGAAGGAAGAACCTCAATTTTAAGTCCTAAAATTACTTGGGGCTTGAGTTTTTTATATAATTATTTCTAGGAATAAAACAAATAGTAGAGATACAATCACCACTTTAAAAGTATACAAGTAGACCCAACTATAGGGATAACAAATTTTATGTAGTGACACAACTTCCTACTAATCTTCGTGAATTATCTTGATGTTTTCCAATTAATGCCCAAAATTCAAATGAACAATGGATATCTACAAGATGAATTAAACTAAGGTGATTTATGGGTAAATCCAAGAGAGAGTAGGGTAGGATGGAAAGAAGTTTTGCTTAAGATGAAAGAAGATACCAATTATGCTAACTTGTAAATCAAACCACATGAAAATAACATCTACTAGCCCTAGTGTAATGATCAAAGATGAATTAATGCAGTTGAATCTTCTGAGGAAGGAGAATGTATATATCTAATAGCATACATTGCATAAAGATAACTCACTTGCAGTAAATTACACAACACATTAAGTTGCTAATGAGAGAAGATAGAGAAAGTATTCCAATTGATTAGTCAGCCTAGAGTTAAGCTCAAGCTAACTGATGCATGTATAAAATTTAATTTACAAATTAATTTTTAGAAAGGAAATGATCAAACCTCGAAAAACATGAGAATTTTAAAGTCATAAAACCATAAAAAAGAACACTACAAATAGACTCTCAAATTCTTTGGTTCTTTGTATTAATTTTTGTAACAAGTGTTTTTCTGCTTTACAAAATGAGGGGAGACCCCTACTTATAGGCTCAAAAATACCTAAGATTAGTTCAAGTGGGCCCAAAAATGGTGCCCAAATATAGCCAAGTGGTTTTAATTTTTACATTTCAAAGGAATATTCCAAATTTAAAATTTACAAGATATAACCAAATATACCTATGGGATTGGGGGTGATTGCTGGCCAACCTGCTACTGTTGTTACTACTATGATTCCTTTCATTCTCCTCCTAGGTCCACACTTCTATAAAATATTGATAATATTTTTCAATCTTAGTGAATTATAGAATCATTGGTTTGAATAAGTGTGATACATATTAGATCAACCTATCATGGTCCATGAGTATGGGCCTTAATGCCTCTTCAATTACCTCAATCTTTAGTTTGAGGACACCATAATGTCTATCACTTTTAATTCAATCTTAGAACTTGACACATCTTATTAGAAACATGAAATGAATAATTTCATATATTCCCTAAACTCTTTCTCTTCCATGAAGGAGGCATCAGGCTTGGCCACTTTGGTAATCATGGTGTCCTTCAACAAGTGGGATATCTTGAACTCAATTTTCTCAATGGATGTGTTTGCATCCTTGAGTTGATCAAAACATGTCTTCAAAATCATCATACTATTTATGAGGATGGTTTATGTAGGCACTATATCCTCAAGAGGTAGAACTTTGAGATTACGGAATTTGTTAGTTCAGCCACTCTTGCCAAGTTGACCAACTTGGTGTCATAGTGGACAAAACTTTGGTCAAGTTTGGTGACTACCTTATCTTGTTGGATTCCATCACCTTGTATCTTCTTCATAAAATTTTAGAGGTTGAAGACATTACTTATGGCATTGATTGTTGAAAATTAATGTGCCTTCTAGCATAGTAGGCAACATTTGCTCTTTTAGCCTTTTTAGCTCCTATTGCATCCCCTACATAATCGCAATAGTTGATTCAGCGTATGCTTGCACTAAGGATATGGGATCCTCCTCATACTCTTGAACCTACCCAAGGCCTAATTTATACTTATTATTCAAAGTTAAGAGTAGATCTTCACTTTCACATACCATAGTTTAGATCAAATGAGGTTGTTCCACTTGTCTCCTTATAACCCTCTTCATGGTCCCAGTGGCTATATCAAATCTCATCCCAACTTGGGATTTGGCTTGGCCTACCTAAGGCTTTCCATATATTATTATTTTAATCATGTCATGTACCCAATTTGGGGTAGCTAAGGATGATGGATGAGTAAGAGGTGGTTATAATGGGAGTGCCTGGGATGAGGAAGAAGCTAAGGTAAAAGTAAGGATATATAAGTTAGCTATGTCCAATTGACCTAGTGAATCGATCAAAGACTTAATTGGGCCCTTATCTAAAACAAATGAAGGTAGTGTTTTAGGCCCAATGATTTTTTCTTCTATCATGAGGTTAGGTAGTTTATTCTAAGTGAATAATGGTAGAATAGGCTTCAATGGATTGGTGGGTGTAATGGGGCCAAGGGTGAGGAATGCACTTTAGGGTATCTTGAGAAGGAATGGAACCTTTGGTTAGGCTAGTACTAGTGCTATGGGAGATAAGTGGAGGTGGAAAGTTGGATATGGCATGGGAGATGAATTATGGAATGGTACCTCCCAAGTAAGTAGTGGTTAGGGATGTGAACATAGAAGTGGTATGGGTAGTAGTAATAGGGGTAGTTGTGAATGTACTAACAACTAGAAATGAAGGCAAATGCATTGCACTTATTAAGGGAGTTTGGGAGGTTGATGGAGGTGACATTACTCCACCTTTTTCAATTCTAGGGGACCTCTTCCTCACATAGACTTTCTCAAATTTACTCTCAACTAATGCTTGTAGTCCATCTAATGAAATCTCAACTCCTTACCATTATTCCTCATGTTTAACAATATTAGGGCCAGATTGGTCCAAGTCTTCTACGATAGCTTCTTCAGTAGGTGCAATTGAAATTATAAGCTCTTATGAAGGGATAGATTGGCCACTTGAGTCTCCTCTCTCATATTTTGGAGGCATATCGTGCCCACTTGGAATAGCCTGAAGTAGGGGTTTGCATGGTCTATTTTTTATGAGAGGAGTGACATCCTCATTTTTTCCCTCTTCCTTCTCCTCATAGTCTACATTAAACATGCTCCCATGAGTTGGTGGGGGATGAGGCCTTGCTATATATTCTTTTCTCCTCTCTCAGTCAAGTCTCATTTCAAGCAGTATATTCTTCCTGACAGAGTTTATCAAGACCTCCTCATCATTCATCATATTGAGGTATATCTAGTCATGTATTTCATCTTGATGTTCATATTCCACACCCACATACCTCTTGAATTTGGTGAGGTGATTTGAAATGACTTGATTTACATCCCATGCTCTAAGTTCATCCTTGGGAAATAGGTAGGAATCCCTATGTCGTGCTACCACTATCATATCTTACCATTGTTTCACCTTGGCTCTCCCCAGTTGGTAGAGACCCTTGTGGGGAAGTGTCTTCTTCTTCCTTTTGAAGAGGCCATAAATTACATGGAGCATCTATTAGGCTATCTATTTTTTTTCCAACTTCATTAGAACATACCTTGATAGCCTAAGGGGGGCTACCATTACCCCTTCCACTCAAATGACTGTACAGTCAGGGTAGAGCCAAAGGCTACCAATATTCCTTCGTGCCTATTTAACCTTTGATGGAATCTTCTACACAGGATACTTTATGATTGATTTTTAGACTGGAGGATAGAAATATTTTAAAATTATTTTGATATGGTGCCTAAAATGGTGAATATGCATTTTAGAGTATGTTTGAGGCATGACTTCATCTTGCTTGGGAGTCCATGTGTTTGGCCCTAATTATGTCATTTCAAAAATGGCATCCAATAGGTAGCTCATCATATAAAATGGAGCTCGTTTCATGCATGTGTTTTCCATAGTCACAATCAAGTTTTCACTAATAATATCCCCAAGTGGGGGAATCTACTCATCTTCCAATATCAACTATAGTAATGGGATTATCCTTATGTTCTCATATCCAATATGTGCATTACTAAAGACCCTATTTAGTAAAACCATGCTAATTATTACCCCTTTTTTAAATTGATGGATGGGTAGTTCTCCCTGATCATTCATATAAATAATCCCTTTAGGGTCTTCTACCCATGAGGTTAGGACTTTATCTAGAGTGTGTATCTCATATCAATTTTTTATGATGCTCTGGTTATACTCCATTTATGATAGAGGTAGGCTATAATATCTTTTGAAACTTATCCCCATAATGAAGGGAATGGGGAATCTTTGGTGCATGGATTTAAGTAGTTCATCCTCACATCTAAAAGATGCCATATACTAGGTCTGCACATGGCATGACCTCTAGTTTTGTTGTGTCCTTGTGAAGATTGGTAGCTTGGATTACCAATATATCAGAATAAATTTGAATGATGTGGGGCATGGTCTTAGAATCACCTAGGTCTTTGGCCTCTTCAACATTGTAATACACACTACTATAATGTTTGTCCCTTATTTCTATGGCATCAGGGATAAACTTCATATCCTTAAAAATAATTGAATTACCAAACTAAAATAAGAAATCATCATTTCTATAGGAAATACCCTTACCAGAGGTAGGGTATCCTACTCGAGTCATTTTTGAAGAATTCTGGGTAGTAATTGACTTTTTTGTATAGTTTTTTTTATAGTTTTGTAGCTCCAAAATGGTAGTCTGGGCACAGTTCACAAAGAGTTTTAGCTTGGTCAACTTTAAGAACGTAGATAGTAGAGAGTACAAATACATATGGCTTTGAATGAAATTATATGTAGCTATATCTAAGTTGAGTAGCCTTTTGAAGGATAATTTAATTAATGTAATATTGATGGTAATTCTAGTTCATGCCACATTAATGGTGAGCTTGTCACCGTTGTATTGAAATATTAGTGTTGATTCTCTTTTGATTCACCATCAATTCTAGATTTAAAGCTAAAGGCTACTATTTCTTGACACGTGGCTTGCTACATCAGATCTAGTTGGGTGATTGTGGGGCCTGAATGTGATTAGGATGCTTAGTTGGCATAGATCCAGACATATGGAATTTTTGGGTTATTCTCAGGTGCTCTAGATGTGGCTTCATATGATGGCTTACTTATTTTGTGATGGCTTCAATGTCTTGACTATCAACATATTCTACGAGTACCTTAAGTAGTTATAGGTGAAGATTTCATGGAATTAAATATTCAATTGATTTTGGCTCCTTGAGGTCTCCTCTAAAGTCCAAAGCTTAATGAATTCTTTTTAGACTATTATCTTCTTCACATGTTCACCATTCTTTCATTATGAAAATAAACCTTTCCTATATAGACCATTGTGCATGATGTGATGTCCTTTGTATGGACTATGATAGGGTCTAAAGATGCTTTGGGAGTTTTGACAATACACAAAGTACCCATGATTTGATCTCTATATGATGATTTCTTAACAATCCCATCACTTTGCTTGAAAGTCTATACCCTTGAAGTCTCCATTAAGCATGGTGTACCCACTTGACTATAGCAATACTCTTGAAGCTAGTTTTAGATGTACATTTGTGTTTATTTATCCCTATTTTAACCTCACATGTATCCTTATTGAGTTCTGTATTAAGGTTATTCATCTCAATAGTTCATGCATTTGATGGTCCAAACAACCTCCACAAGCCTAGAAAAGGTATTAAGGCTACTAAACCCCTGACTATAACATATTTTGAATTAAAACCAAACCTATAGGTATCTCAAGGACACTTTATTGATTTCTTAAAGTTTGTTTTATTAGGTTTTTTGATGCACTTATTGTGCTCCCTATGTCACCAAGGAACAAGGAGAAAGTAAGAAACTCAATTTTAAGTCTTGGAAGACTTGGGGCTTGAGTTATTTATAAAAATACTATTGGAAATAACACAAATAGCTAATATGTAATCACCACTTTGAAGCTAAGACCACTCCATTTTGGGTTGTTACCCATGAAGCTAAGATTGTCTCTGGTTTGTGTGCCTCATACTAGTTAATAATGATTATCTGGTTGTAGTCCAACTGTGGCAAGGGTAGGTCATAATATCTTTCAAATTTGGGACTTGAAATGAAGGCAATGGGAAGTCCTTGGTTCATTTAATTGAGTAATCCATCTTCATAACTCAAATTCCTGAAGTTTCCATAGACTAGGTTAGTGCATGACATGACCTCTAGTTTGGATGGGGCCTTGTGGAAACTCAAAGTTTGGATTGTAATGATGTTTGAATCCAATTGAATAATGTGGGTCATGGTCTTAGTTTCATCAATATCCTTAGCTCCTTTGACATTGCAAAATATGTTACTATAATGCATGTCCCCCAAGTCTATGGCATTGGGGATGAATTCTATGTCCTTGAACATAACTGAATTATAGTATTGAAATAGAAATTTATCATTTCTAAATGCAACACTCTTACTCAGAGTGGAGGGTATTGCTTGTGCCATTTTTATGATATCTTGAGTAGAAACTAACATCTTCTTGTACTTCTTTAAAATTTTCAAGTTCCAACAATGATGGTCAGGTGAAATCTATGAAGAGATCAAGCTTGGTTGAATTGGGGATGTAAATGGAAGAGAGAAAATTCTTAGAGCTTCAAATTCAAATGTAGGTTAAAATAGTCAATCTGAGTAGCCTTTTGAAGATTGCTTTGATTAAGGCAAGGTTTGATGGCAATTCTAGCTCATGCTGCTTTAATGGTGAGTTTATCAACTTTGCACATCTTTAATCTATTGCTTTTGACATTCAAATTTAGCATTGATTTGACTTTGATTCACCATCAATTTTAGCTTTAAAGTTAAATTTTACTACCTTTTGACACATGGAACCTTATAATTACTCTCAAGGGATCTCAAAATGTAGTTTAGTGATGACTTTTTTATTTGGTAAGCTCTTGGATGGGGACCTCTAATTTTGGTTGGTTGTAAGAGTGCCACACATCATTCTCATAGGCAATCAGAGTTGGCATCAGGGTTCTTGCCAAATAAAAAGGTGCCATGGTTATATCAAATCCCTTATAGGGACCTTTTCAATCCATATGGAAGGTATTCCAATGCCCATTGAGGTATCTCTTAGGAGATACCTTGAAATAAAATTCCAATCCTATGCATGTTCAAGGTATCTCCTAAGAAATACCTCGAAAGAAAATTTCAATCATGTGCATCAGGGTTCTTGACTCAAGTATCTCCTAAGAGATTTATCAAAAGAAAAATTCTAATCATGTGAATGTACTATGTATCTCTTAAGAGGTACCTCAAAATAAAAATTCCAATGATGTGTATGTTCAAGATATCTCTTAGGAAGTACCTAGAAATAAAATTCCAATTATTGCATGTTTAAGGTATCTATGAGGAGACCCTTTGAAAGTATTACAAGGCCCTTCAAGGTAATCTCCTAGGAGATACTTTGAGAAAAAATTCCAATCATGTACATGTTCAAGTTATCTACTAGGATATCCCTTGAAGGTACTAAAAGACCATTCAAGGTATCTCCTAGAAGATACCTTTAAAGGTATTATATTACCTTCAAGGCTACCTTAAAGGTATCTCCTAAGAGATACTTTTAAAACATGCATAAATGTATCCTTGAAGGTATTACAAGGCCCTCCAAGGTATCTCTATCTACTAGGATAACCCTTGAAGGTACTACAAGAGCCTTCAAGATATATTCTAGAAGATACCTTGAAGGGCATTGTAGTACCTTCAAGGATACATTAAAGGTATCTCTTAAAACTGAGCTGGTATCAGGGTTATTGCCAAATAAAAATGTGCCATGGCTATATCAAATCCCTTGTAAGGACCTTTGAAATCAACATGGAAGGTATTCCAAGGCCCTTTAAGGTATCTGCTAGGAGATAGCTTGAAAGAAAACTCCAATCATGTGCATTAATAAAGTTAGTCCATAAAATGTATAATAACATGTTTTGTTCTTCTAACTATAAAGGCCAAGGAGTAATCCGATTAGAACTTTTCTCAGATAAATAGAAGAAATGTTCAACAAATAAGGCCAAAATTTAAAAGTGATTCCCCATTTCTTGAAGAATAAAATGGGGATATTGGGTACAATAGTATCTATTAGGAGAACCCTTGAATATACTACAAGACCCTTCAAGGTATCTCGTATCTCTTAGGAGATACCTTTAATGTAGCCTTGAAGGTACTATAAGACCCTTCAAGGTATCTCCTAAAAGATACCTTGAAGGGAATTGTAGTACCTTCAAGGCTACATTAAAGGTATCTCCTAAGAGATACCTTTAAAACATGTATAAAGGTATCCTTGAAGGTATTACAGGGCCCTCCAACATATCTTTATCTACTAGGAAAACCCTTGAAGGTATCTCCTAATAGATACCTTTCAAACATGCATAAAGGTATCCTTGAAGTTAATACAAGGCCCTCCAAGGTGTCTTTATCTACCTTGAAGGTATATCCTAAGAGATACCTTTCAAACATGCATAAAAGTGTCCTTGAAGTTATTATAAGGCCCTCTAAAATATCTCTATCTACTACGAGAACCCTTGATGGTATTACAAGACCCTTCAAGGTATCTCCTAGAATATAACTTGAAGGGCATTATAGTACCTTCATGGCTAACTTGAAGGTATCTCCTAAGAGATACCTTTTAAACATGCATAAAGGTACATTAAAGGTATTATAAGGCCCTCCAAGGTATCTCATAAGAGATATCTTGAAAGACAATTTTAATTATGTGCATTTTCAAGGTATCTACTAGGATACCCATTAAAGGTATTATATGTTATTTCATTGTATATCTTAGAAGATACCTTGAAGGACCTTGTAGTAACTTCAAGGGTACATTAACACATGTTTGAAAGTATCTCCTATGAGATACCTTATACCTTTCAAACATGCATTAGGGTACACTCGAAGGTACTAAAAATCCATTCAAGGTATCTCCTTAGAGATACCTTGAAATAAAATTCCAATCATGTGCATGTTGAAGGAATGTTATCAACTTTTATTGGAAGTTCTCCAGAACATGAAAATCATAGGGATAACTTACACAACAAGAAGTGAAAAAGAATCATAATATCATGAGTGAATTTATAGAATCTTCAATTTTATACATAGTAAAAGATATAAAGATAAAATAACATGGTGTTAAGAATTTTGGAACATAAACAACATAATACAAGATAGAATAAGTTAAATTAAAATAGAGTAAACATTACGCACTAGGCATGCATAAAAGAATCTTAATAAAACCATAAAAAATCTAGTCTATTAATATCTATCACACGTCAAAATAATATTACATTACATCAGATAACTATATAAAGCTTTTAACATGGTTCTTTCTCTTCACATTACAAATTTCTAGCATACAAAAATAAAAGAGTCATGGAATTCTTATATCTATCACTTGGGTAACAAGGCCAAAGACATCCAAAAGATCATATAGATGACAAAATGATACCCTATGCACATGTGTCCATCAATTATAGAATTGCAATTTTACAAGGCCCTACTCCATGTCCAACACTTTCCCAGACTTAAATTTTTGTTTCATCCCAAGATAAAAATTAAACTCTGATCTCGGCTAAAGCTGGAAAAGATTAGCCTTTCACAACAGTGGTAGTAATTGCTCCAATGTTGTTTACTAGTTTAAACCCTTGGTAAACTAATTAGTTATCCTTTTAGGTCGTACCTAATACACATTTTATTAAACTACAAAACTTGAGTTGCACATTTACCTACAATAGAGGTGGTGACAAAGTTTGGCCAGGTGGCTATGCATGTTGTGGCTACCTAGACTATGCCTTTGTATCTAGATTTATCTTCTATAAAATTGCTTGGAGCTCCTATAGTGGAATGAACTTAGGTTCATCTATTATATGCACAATAGCTAGTTCAACTTGTGAGAGTTCATGATTGATAATTTTCTAATTATCAAGTACTTATTGCACCATGGTAAGTGAAATGCACAGTGGAATTAGAATGACCATCAAATTATGTGCATCTTCTTATTTTGTAATGATAAGGAAGGCTCTAAAAATTGATAACTTAAGATATATATCTGACACAATATAATCCAACCTATCTATATTCCTTTAAGAATGAATAGACAAAAATGTGTTTTACATTGTCTCATTCTACCAGACCTAGAGCTTATTCATAATAGTATCATTGGCATCTATTTTTTTTGGAAATGCACCATTCAGTGTTTCTCTAGTAGCCATTCGATCATTCATTAAAAATTTAGCTTTATCCATCATTATAAACTAGAATTTAGAAAAATCCAAGGACTTGTCAAAGTGCTACCTCTAATCAAACATTCCTTGCATAATCTGCTTAGCCTAATTCATAGCAGTATTTGGGACCTATACACATTCCTCTAGTAGTTCACTAAAGCCTTTCATTTCAGCACATATAGCCTACCCTTGAGTGCATAGTTTATGTGTGTTCACCTAATCCTTTGTTAGTTAAGTCAACAATATAGTGATTTTTTTGCCCTCAGACATTTATTGATCACCAAGGACTTATGCAACTAGAGTAGGAAAAGTGGTATTGATGAGCTACCTAGCCTTAACAATTTGTTTTATGCTTCTACTTTCTCCTCACGTAGTCAAAAAATAATATGTTCCAAGTCTGAAGCCTTTTTCATAATGTATTTTTGGAATGCATCTACTTATTCAATTTTCTTAGACAATGGCAGCTACAAAACATCTAAAGACATCTCCATGGAAGTGGAAGCAAGTGTGGTGGATGTCATTTAGACTGTGGCAGGAGATGGCATAAATTGAGCCAACAAAAGTAAGAAAGTATTGTGACAAGATGATGTGGTAGAGACATCCCACAACCATTGGGTAGAGGGGAGAGACTTTGATAGTGAAGTTTCCTCTGGTACACCTAATTAGGTCACATCCTTATAGGATGCTACATGTTATACTTCTACCTTTTCCTTAACTTCCTTTCCTTTCATAGTATGTGCCTCTGCATGTTCTGCTTTACCTTTTCCTCAGATAAAGCTTTGGATATAACTTCAACTTGAATTTGGGTTGCCTTTTCAAACTTGGATCTAGCCATAATTTTAGCCTTGGAATTTACCTTAGCCTTAGCTTCGACATCAACCTCCACTTTAGCTTTGGAAACAGCCTTAAATTTTTCCTTGGCATGTTGCACCTCTACCTCATGCTTGGCTTCTTCCTCATTTTGGCATTATTTTTTTACATATTTATCTCATACCTCTTATTCTATTTGATTTTGTGTCTTCATAGCTTATTCCTTTTCATAATTTCATATTACCTATTCATGATACCTTTTCTTCCTTTTATCTTCTACTTCCTTGACTTTCTTTCTTCTAACCTGAGCTTCTTTGGCCTTATTTTCTTGACCTCAGATTCTTCAGACTTATTTTTTTGTTCTTCCTCCTCAATGTGCTGTTTTTATTTTTCTTATTGTGCATGTTGGGATTCCTATGTATCTACTTATTCCATGGCATCTTTCCTATTTTTTTCTTCTCTACTTTTCTCTTTTTCCTCTCTTCATTCTTCGTAGCTTTCTCCTCATCATCTGGGGTATCCTGCACAACATCCATTTATTTTTATAGATCTAGCATAGTGGTATCTAAAGACCCCTCTATTACATATACATCATATATTTATATATCATATTATAAGTGTTTTAAATATTTGGATTTGATAACCACACCTTTGTGGATGAAAATCTTTCTCAACTTGACTGGAGGGACAATTGTATCCTTATGTCTCCTCATGCCCCTATACTTCACCTAATGAGAACTACTTATTATGGTTGGCTCTTTGAAAGATACCATACATTATTATATAGTGGTTAAAGGCCACAACCAATGATGAGTACATTTTTTGTGAATTAGTGGCCATACCAAGCTCCCTTTCTCTAGTAGATCTACAATCTATGTAGATGATAAACCAACTTCTAGGTCTTTTTGGAAAATTTCTACCATAAGTTTTCTGTAATTTTCTTCTTAACCTATAGTATCCATAATAATAGAAGGATGGGATTGTGTAATGTCAACCACATGGTCATTTCTTACCTTATTCTACACTTGGAAAGTGTGTACTACTTTCTAGAAAAAGAACCCCTCCTCCTCCTTATCGTAGACCTTTTGGCTGATGTCTTCGATCATGCATTGAATAAATTCCTACTTATAAACCCCAAACATTATGAGATCATACTCATAATCTATCCTTAGCATATGGGGGTTGTATAACCAAGACTTGATTTACCTTGATCTCTTTCTAGTTGGTGGTGGTGAGGCTCTCTATGCAAGTCCCTTTTGTTTGCCTTTTTCTTGTTGTGGGGGAGATGTGAACTAATATGGTGAGGCCTATGGTCATGCATCTGGTTTTGGTTATTCTTGCTCTTACCCACATTATTATGCACCTAGAGGGATGGTTTTAATAGGTTACATTGATGTCAAAACTAGGGATCTCTACCTCCATAATTTAACTTGTGCTTTAACCATTGTGATGAAAAAGGGCATCGGAATCATAGTTGGTGTGGCCAATTCATGTACCTTGATTTGAATACCATTATACAACTTAGTTATCAATGATTGTTACCCCAAATATTATATGACATCCTATGGAATTTGAGGGTGTGACCTGATCAAAGCTAGAGCCTTAAGCCACCATGTGTCAAACCACCCCAATTTCTCATAATATTGACCTATTATAGTCCAAGTGATGCTTGAGAGGGTAGTATCAGGCCAAAAGTCCATAGTAACATTAACTTGGCCTAGTGGGGACTTATATTGGGTGAAGCATAATAAAAAAACTAGAAACTGATATTGGAAATTTTGTGAGCTACCTAAATGTACCTTGCCAATATTAGTGGTAAGCTCAGATGTGAGAAACTTAGTCCAATTAAAGTTCTCATTTAGGTGTATCATGTGATACACAATGTCAATTACTCCTTTTGTTGCTGGCTTGGCTAGCTTCATTATCTACCAAAACCTCTTTATAATACACTCTACTAAAATATGCATTGTAACATCCTCAATGGAGTCAATTAGGGTTCCTCTACCTAACCTAGTGGAAAAATTCTCTCAAATGAACGAATTAATCGGCAGTGTGGTGGACTTGAATGACAATAAGGATTTTCCACAATTCAGGAGGCTTGTGGCTCTCACCATGTTCTATGCATTAATCTAAATGGTGATATCTCTATATAAATGAATATACCCCTTGTATTTTCTTAAAAAGGTATAAATGACCCTCATTTAGTTTCCAAAATGTAGGTAAGTTGATTAGCCTCTCTACATCAGAACCTTGAAGTAGATGTTGAAATGTAAGAGCTCTTGCTTGTGCACTTAGTTGTATTGATGGGGTAAAGAGAGTAACTTCGACCACTTCCACAAAGTCAAAGGGATATGGGTCATTGAATTTGGTTTGTCTAATACCTAGCCTAATACCCATTTTTGACTTCTTTACATCTGTAAGTGGGATCAATAACTTTCTCCTATTTATGACTAAACATGTAATCTACGTTGTTTGATTGCTTTGTTTTACTAAAATTTGGGTCTTGATTTTTTTACATAGGAGTATATCAAGAGTAGATAGTATAATACTCTTATTTAACAAAGTCTGTAATGTTTTGGAGCTATTAATCCCCTTTGTTTTATGGCTTTCAATGTCCAATTTGATTTTGCCAACCTCTTTAAATGCACTAACTGCATGTACATGAGTGTTCTTCCTCATAATCCTTTTTTGTCTCCCAAATCTTTAAATTACCCTATAGCATGTGTTTCATGTCACCCTATGTCACTTTATGTAGCCACTTTGTTTAATGAATCCACCTGTCATATCCCAGCTCGATCTACCTCGAATAAGATGCAATTTTTTGAAATGCCATGTCATTAATGGTCTTGCATGATCGTTAACTGTCCTTATGCTATACATGTCTTATTGCTACCACTTTCCTAGACTTAATTTGAGTTTGATGTACTTTTTTTAATGGATTTATACTTAATATTAATCTTCAACAAAGTATAATAAATGATAATTTACATTTCAAACTAACTTATTAAATGCATTTAATAAGTTATACTATGCAAGTTTTAGGACTTAGTTTTATTTGAAAATATTTTATTTGATAGGTGGTGTGTCAGCCTCTGCTTTCTTAGGTTCCCCTTAATTTTTGGCTAAGTATCATACCCTTCTGTGAAGGACACATGTCAACACGACACTCCTCAAGAAAGAAGGGAGTTATTCTTTAAAGAAAAGTTACATCATTGGCTGAGGGAAGTGAGCCCCATTTCTAACAAGAATTCTAGAGGTAGTTCAAAGGGAGACTTGCATCATCACAGTGCTTCTTACATATCTATAAGATGTCATACATTAGTTTAATCTATCAGTATTTGAGTAAATGGGATGGAGACACTTGGCATAATCATGGAGAGTCACTCACCCAGTGAACTTGAAATATTTTTTGAGTGTTGAAATTTTATGGGTTCACAGGTGCATGTCACATGTCCTTAACTATTAAAAAATGAAGTCTTAAGATTAATTTCATGGGTACCCTTGTAGGTATTATAAGGCCCTTCATGGTATCACTTAGTACTACCTTAAAATCTTCAAGGGTAGCCATATGAATTTTTGAAAGGTATCTCCTAAGAGAAACCTTAAAAACTTTTGGGTCTATAATAGAGGTTCAAATCACATACAGGATCTCAAAATATAAGAAGCTAATCATTTTCCATAATTTTTCTCAAAACCCCCATTTCTCAATATCATTTTATATGCTAATAAAATACATGGTTGAATATTGACTTAATTAGCTATTTTATCTTCGCAGTTATTCCGCTCTGATGTATGTTTGAAATATATCTCTTAGGAGATACCTTCAAAGTAAGATGAAGCAAGAATCGAAGTATGTAGTATATGATATTAAAATCTATTATTTTTTTGGATTGACATAAACTATGTCGTTAATTTTTTTTATACATTACCTTTTTAACATTTTTAGGTTTTAACATATATCCATGCTTATGTTATAGTATAAATATAGCTTTATCTCCTACATACAGGTATAAATTAGACTGATTTTATAAATAACCTCATTAACAACTCTTCTCATGTCTTTTACAAATGTCCAGGCTGAAAAATCATATGTCAATGGCTTTCTAATGTGGAGACTATGTTTCTTTCATAGATAATGGTAAGGTCATTGGTAAAGGAATAATACACAAAGTGGCAGGTCTAGATGCTGAATCTCTGGAACCCATAAATCTCACTTCCACATGCCATAATGAGGAAATACCTATTAAATGTGTGTGTGTTAATGTGACTAAAGATTTTGATATGACCTTATCATTTTCATTTTTTGTAGCTTTTATGGATAATTTAGGGGATGTAGTTGACATTTTTACTATATGGAGCACAAGAATGATGCCACACATCATAGACAAGTTTTCTATAGACAATGACATGGAAAAAAGATAAAATAATTTGAGTTCAATTCTGCATATACAACCATTGCAATAAGAAAACCCTTGTTTGGATTCAATTTTTTGATATATCAATGATCCTACCACATTTAAAAGTCTAATAAAAACTTTTCTTGGGAAAAGGGTACATTTGTTGCAAAAATATATAGCTCTTAGAAATGATGAAAATTTTGATTTTGGTTATGTTAAATTTGCACAACCGGGGGAGATTTTTGGTTGCATTCCTATCCCAATGTTAGAAAATGAATTTGAAATTTACATAAGGCAAGTTATACAACATTGTGATAATTGTAGTACAAAGGTAATTGAAACATCTATCGTTAGATGGCCTTCCAACAAAATAGTGGAAATTGAGACTTATAGAGAAATCAATTTACCATACATGACACCAAAGGAGAAAGAAATTGGAAACATTTGGGACATAGTGGATAATGAAGTCACTTCTTTCCTGACATTCCTAGCATAAATGCATCTAAAAAAATTAACTCATGCATACAAATACTCAGGCTAAAAAAGAAATCAACCAAACACTTCAGTCAGCCAAGTGGAGTTTGATGAAAGCATAGATAGTGAGATTTTAATAGTGTATGTGGATAAATGTTACACCAAAAAATGTTTTTAGTTAGGATTATTATTTGAGATTATAAAATCTACAAGGATAAAGTTGCTTTATTCCACCACAATAAATAGGATTCAACATGTCTTAGATGCCCTTTCTGCTAGTTTGTTTAAGAAAAGTAAAAATAAAACTACCATTGATTTTTAGGGTACACAGATCTATTTGGAAGCTTGGCTTAAAATATATGGATTTAAGAGAAGTAGATTTTTTGACATTCAAAATTATCACAAAAATTAGGAATAAAATGCATTCGATGCAAGGAGATTTTTACAAAATCCACAAAAGAAGACAATGGTAGCTAAAGATTTGTTGGACCAATTGATGGATGATTTTGTAGATGTTTCTCTAGGACTAACATGCCAGGTAGATATAGATGACTTATAATAAAATGTTCAAAATCTTATAGAATATTTTACTCAAGAATTTATGAGGCACCACATCAATGCACAACTAAAAAATATGGAATATGAGCCAATATCCCATCCAACATTTAATAACATACAAAGAACTAATTTTCATGATGTGACCATTTCCACATCTGATGACTTCACTAGGTGAAAAATATGCATCTTGTTGACTTGACAAAAATGCTCTAGATCCCTCTCTAGAGATCAAGAAGATCGTATCGATCAAGAATTCATGATGCACTCAAATCAAATACTTTCTACAAGACAAATGTATTACACACATAATATAATGTCATAGCAATACCCTAAAGAATGCCTTAGTGTCATTCAAGACAAGGTGGAATGTCAAAAAACATTTGTTCTAAGGACAGTGATAAAAATAAAAGTAGTGACCGATTGAATATTAGAGTTAAATGGTAGGGATTATAACACATGGTCATGGTGCAGGCAGATATGGGAATTTTTTTACCATACATTCTTGGAGGGTCTAAATTTATTATCACCTTATTAATAAAGTGCTTCAAGGATATGAAAACAACAATCCGAGATACTTATGGATCTTTACTATATAAACCTAGATATTCAAAATATCTATTGTATGTTGTATTTTCCTCTAACAACTGCTACCCTGAATGCAAGAAATATAGAGAAGAAGCACAATCAATTGGTGCCTTCAATAAAATTCCTTCCAGGATATAACTTCAACTAGACAACTATTATGGGGACAATAAAAATAAGTACTTCCATTCATAATTATATTTAAAAAATGTCAAACCTTATATGGAACTAATGTTACATTTACAAATTCAAAAAATAATGTTTTTTTTGTATAGGTATGTGTTGTAATATTTATCTCTCCTTGTCTAAAAATGTGTTTTCCTCAATGTCAAGGTCAGATTTGTCCCTATAGGACATACCCATGAGGACATTGATGACACATTTGGAAACCTGTCTGAATGTATAAAGAAGAAAGTTGTATGGAGTGTTGCAGAGATGATGGATACTTATAGGACATGTGAAAATATAAGAAACTTAATGCCATATTTGATTGAAGAGGTAGTGGATTTCAATGACTATGTTAATAGTTACCAGCTAAAGGGAAGAAATGAAATAGTAGGCTTGACAAAAGGTCAATACTTTCTTCTATGCATGGAACAAGGTCAACCCATTATGCATTTAAAAAACTATATAAGAGATATAAATTGGCCCCCCCCTAATTACATTATGGGGAACAAAAAAAAATGGTGATCCAAATGTTCCAAAAGGTAATTTGAAAAAAATAAATTTCAAAGACTTGAAAAATAGAGAAATGTCTCAAGATTTCATTGTTGCAAAAGACTCAAATAGAAGTAGAAAAAAGAGTGAAAAAGAAATTAAATATGAGTTGAATAAGTATGAATAATAATTAAATGAATTTGGTTTGATTAGAAATAGTTAGTAGAAGGATCTAGTAAATTACTTTTAAAACATCCATGAAATAATGAAAGAAGACATGTTCTCTTCTAAAGTTGAGTGTACAAGAGATTTTTGGCCTAGAACTCTCCATGATATACCCTTACATATATATCTACATAAAATGGTTCATGATGAGATCCTTGATTTTGGAATGGCATCTACAGATACATATGTTGGTCCAAGAAGAAAAGGAACAAAAATCGCATTTGATCCAGCTCAAGATATGCAAATTAGAGATATGTTATTTGTCAGACCTAATGATTCTATAGGAGTGGACTAAACAATATGGGTTGCTAGATATAAAATCAATATTAAGATACTACAAAAAAATGGGGATATAGAACGAAGGGTCAATGTAGCTTGGTTCATCCCAGTTCATGTAAGGAAAAAAGATGTAGAAGAAGCAAAAATTTATTCAGGCTGATTGGACAAGAAATGGAGGCCAAACCCAACTGACATATCTTTACCATCCATACTCATAGATAGAATCATCTACACTTGGAAACTAAATAAAAATTGGAGAGGTCATGCATTTTTTCTCATTGATTTTTTGAAAGGCATTGTAACAGACTATTTGAATGCATTGTCCCACTAGGCACTATCAAAAATAGTGATAAAAGGATTGGAAAATTTGAAATGGTGTTTCCTTAATTTTAGAGCGAGAAATATGAATGTTTTTTTTCAAAATTTAGTCCATTTTTTGAGAATGTATAATGTTTTATTGTTTTATTTATTTATATTTATTTTTAGGGCACTTTGCATTTTGGGTCTTGAAAAATACACTTCAACATTTGAATTTTATATTTTCTACTATGACAATTTAATATTTCAGTAACTATGCATCTATTTAATAGCGTTTGATTGTTGGAATGTCCACTTTGCATTTTTATGATTCAAAATGGTCTTTGGCTTTTATGTATATCCAAATAGCCAGATCACATTTTATGAATCATGAAAACCTCTCTGAGTTTTAATTTTTTCAAATTAAACTTCCCATTTTGCATCCTTCAAAATGGTCTTCGAAAAATGGTATTCATCATTTGCACATCAAAATTTACACTTTGGATTTTTTACATTATAAAATATACTTCGACATTCCCATGTTTATAAAAAGGTCTTCGGGGTTTACACTTTCGAATGTCCCACTTGCACATCAAGATTCATTATTTGGCATTTGTGTATCAAAAAATGGTATTCAAATTTTTCAATTTTTCAAATTACACTTCGTACAAGCACCGAATATTGTGCCATGTGGCATAATCTCAGTGACTCAGCTGTGTAGAAGGATGACTAGTCCAAATAAAAGTCCCAAATAATGTGAGCACTTGAGATTACAACATGCATCACAATCTTGGTAACTCGACTATGTGGGAGATTACATTAATAATATAACACCCGTGATCAACACCTGGCATGCACACAAATACAAGATAAAGTTTGATGGTTATTAGGACATCACCTGATTCATAGTAAATAAATAGTTCTTGATCCAATCAACTATTGACACGTGGCATCCCAATCATCCCAAGTGTTTTAAATCACATATCACTCGAGAGCCTAATTGATGTATGAATTATTTTTCCTTAATAAATAAACTACCAAATCTTATTATCTATAAATGCATGGTTTGTGAACTAGTTTGAATGGTCACATAAATTCTAACTATTTTACATATTTAGATAGATGAGATTTATTTGTAATTTTTTTTTCATGTTGGAATCTTAGAATGTGTGGGTTTTAGATTCTATTTTTAATTGTTTTGGATTATTTTAAATAATTTGGACTTATTGAAAATATATCATATAGATGTGATTTATTTATAATAAGTCCAAGTTATTCTCTATATGATTTATTTATAATAAGTCCAAGTTATTCTTGATGAAGTCCAATTTATTTATGATAGTTTTCAACTATTAATTATTTATGATCATTTTAAATAATTTGGACTTATTACAAATACATTATATATATGTGATTTATTTATAATATATCCAAATTAATCTTGATATAGTCTAATTTAATCTTGATATAGTA
Source organism: Torreya grandis (assembly GCA_037957365.1). NCBI lineage: Eukaryota > Viridiplantae > Streptophyta > Pinopsida > Cupressales > Taxaceae > Torreya > Torreya grandis. The sequence goes on from JARHVA010009389.1 coordinate 319,148, forward strand.
TAATTTATTTTTGATAGTTTTCAAAAACTTAGACTATTGATAAGTCCATACCATCTAAAATAGTCCTTTCACTATTAATGGGCCTAAAATTAAGGGGATTAATTTTCAATATTCTATTTGTCAAGGTTGTCCCCTTAGTCTGGCATTTTATGTGTTATCTTCTAAAGCCCTAGGTTATCTCTTGGCTTCTAGATCTTCTCAAGGGCTTGTTGGAGGTATTTTTTTCCCAACTGCACCTCCTAGCTCATCCATGGGCACTTTGTATATGACACCTTCCTCATGCTATCTAGCCAAGCTTTGGTAGTATGTCCTCAATAACATTGAAAAGAATATTGGATATTGGATTATTAAGCCCTTATCTCTAGAAGGCAAGTTCCATATTTACACTAAAATCTTGGCTGCTAATCATGTCTATTATTCCTCTTATTAGGCTCCCTCCAAAGCCTCTTATGATGTTCTAGCCAAAATCCTTAGAGAGTTTCTCTAGGCCAACTCTAATTGTGCCTAGGGTTTTTATTGGGTGTCCTAGGATATTTGTTACCTCCCTTGTTTTAAAGGTGGCATGGGCATAATTGACACATATCAATAAATTATGGCCTTGTTTGATAAGTGGTTTGTTCAAGCTATTGAGGGAAATGAATATTGGAAAATTATGCTAAGACATTGTATCTCCACATGCTCTCCCTATGGTAAAACTAATTGGAAAAATATTGGTTTCCAATCTATTCTCATCACTATAGTTCCTATCAAGATTTTTCACTCTTTTATGGTCAAAAATATTTGGAACACTTTTTAAGTTGTCAAACCCCACTTGAAGTGGGTGGGGGATAGATTTCACACATGGTTGTCTTTTAATGACCATAGCTTTTGGTGGTCCTATATTCTTACTACTTCCTCTATTCCCTTAGCTAAATTATTGAGTATTAAATCTCTATGATTATTTTTAAAAGGGATATGCACTATCCAAGATTTGGTTACCTACATAGATTGGATTCCCTACACTGAACTTGAATCAAGTTCAGTTAAACAATGCAGACTTACCTTCTATTATTAACATTCAAGAGTTGTTACCTGATGTTATGTTGCATAAACTTGGCCTCCAACATCTTAAGGCCTAGTGGAAAGATTAGAGGTGGAACTATAACACACATTTCAAGAGTTACTCTCTCAAGATTCTTTTTTAGGTCATGAGTTTGTTATCTCCATATTTAGACAAGCTCAATAGGTACTAGGGTCTCCAATCCTCTCCCAAGACTTGGCTTTATTGTCTAGATCATGTGTGAAAACCTGGTCTAGAGCCCAAGTTGGCTCATTTTTATAGTGTTTAATTTATCAAGGACTTTCCCTCAGTGAGAGGTTGCTTCACCTCTACATTCTCTAGCTTTTTATCTAGATTACAAGTGTCCAAAATCCTTTAAACATCTATTCTAGTTTTATCCAAAATCCCAATTTACTTCGTGTTGGAATTATTCTTTATTTCCACCTTATCACCATGAGATTTTCTCTTAACAAGTGCTCTTTGGGGATTATTATTGGGACCCTAACCTAGTCTAATCTAGGAATGCACTAATAAAAATGGATACAAAAGTAATGCATTAGAACATCATCAATGATGACAAAGTGAGGAAATTGAAAAAGCTCCTCAAGGAAGCCAAGGTAGAGGTGTAGTCTAATAGGCTCAATTTATAGTAGCTTTGTGAGCACATAGAGGTAGTCAAACCATATCTTCTGGTTGATGTCAACACTTTAGACCTTTCATAGGTCAACAAGATTTGTGTATTGGTAGAATAGATGCTCCCAAGACTATAACTTGAGTTGGCACAAGAAGAAGAGGAAGACCCCAACATCACACTGAAGAAGGAGCTATTAGACAAGTTTCAAGAGGTGGAGGATCTCTTCACAAAGTTGAAGGAGGGCATGAAAATAATAGATGCCACTTTCTTAAACTTATCTAACCAAGCATTAGTAAAAGATGCATGCTTAAATCAAGAAAATGAGAAGGAGTAGTTTATGGATCAAGTATACTCCACAACTAAGGAATAATAGTCATAAATCATGGGAAATGTGAATGTGCTAAGTAATTAGATCAAGGATCAGGGGTGGACCTTAGAAGAACTCTTTTATTCTCTACAAACTAAGACCTATGAGCAAGGGGAGATCTTAGATGGAAGTGTGGAAAAGGTGAAAGCTAATGTAGAAGGCTTCCATAAAGAGCTAGATAAGATAGATACACTTGCACTCACTATTGCATAATTTGAAATTGAAAATACTGTGGAAGAAATCAAGATATATATAAATGGATTTGAGTAATTCAACATCAAACTCCAGGAGAATGCACCTAAGTTTTATGCTCCCAAGGTTTTATGGCTTAGTCTGAGGGAATCTTAGAGTTTTTATATGGGATAATGTTGGGCCCCTAACTCGTTAATATAGTATCATGCCAAGATGACATCCACCTCGATGTGATAAGATATTTTTGTTAAGTGGTTTGCCTAGGGGTTTTTGTAGCCAACTAGAGGTTGTAGTGCAAATATCACACCAAAAGGTAGGTGGCTAACCATCCTCCTAGATATTCAGGGCATCA